>CM061548.1:142137163-142462163 GCA_030864215.1 Capsicum pubescens | reverse complement strand
TTATTATTTAAATAAATTTTTTATTTAGTCTAACGTTTGAACTCATTAAAGTGAGGTACACGCACGAGGCACGTACACCTAAACTAGTGTGTATATATATATGCATTCTTTCAACAAAATTCGCTTTCATTATGTATCTCTGCCTCCCTCCCCTTTCCATGTATCTTTGATTCTTTGTCTTCAATTTAAAATTTTAATATATATTTGAAAGTTTCAAATGGTAACAACACAAGAACACAATCTCAAAAGAAGTTTGTAGTGAAGACAAATTATGGTGATTAGTTTCAAATATTAGATGACTTTTGGTTGGTCCTGAAGAGCTTTAAAAAGCAAGTTCATGGTGAAATTTAATCCCATGAATGATTGTCTTTACTAATAAAGAATCGTGGCTTGCAAATTGGATAAATTTTTATGAACTTATTTTGAATTTTGATTTTGTTATCTTATAGCTTCATGAAAATAGTTTTTTTCGGTGTGTGTCAAAAATTAGAACTAATGTCACTATTTTAATTTTCGTCGTTAAAATATTATATCATTAATTTGATAAATTAATTTATAATCGCGCAAAGCGCGATCAAATTCCCCAGTGGAAAACTAAAGTTGAACTGTTGTATAGCGTAAAATTCCTAATTTTAATTTCGAACTAAGCTCAGAAAAATGCATGTGTGAAATTGACTGTGACGCCCCGTTTACCTTATCTCTATAGTACAATTGAAGTGCCCTCTTAATTGCTTCTTTCTTATCACTCCAATAATTCTGTTTTTTTTTTTTTTAATAAAAAAAAAAAGATGGAAATTTTGTTTTCTTTTCAGTGTGCCCATTGATGTGGAAGGGCAACATATAAGTCAAATCATGGTTAGAATATCAACTCTTTTAGGTCAAATGAACCCCTACAAGCAACAAAGTTTATAAGTAGGTCACAATAATATTGAAGATATTATACCAGAACCACTAGTTGGATTATCTTTTAGATAATCTTTTTTAGTTTCCCCTTTCTTCTTTTATGGAAAAGATAATTTTTTATTTTTTTTAAGTTATGGGAAAGATTGAATTCTTGATTGACCCCATTATATATATTGAATTTTCAGATCACTTTCCTTTTGAACTACTTGTGTTGTATAGATTCTTTAAGCCGAAAGGGTACAGTGAAATTGATTTATCTTTGATCATTATATTATTTTTCTAACTTGTCATGGTGGTAGCCTTGTTTGACTTGACATGGTAGTCACGTTTGAATTGATATGAAAGTATTAAAAAAAAAGTGTTAAGAAGATGAACATAGGAGGCTAATTATTCGATCCAAAAAATTAATAAAGAGATCATCCATCACGTAAGAGCTTCATGTGACACTCTTCAACAAAAAAACGTATGATATATATTAAAGCGAATCTTAGAGCTCGTGATATTAAATTATCATGTTTTTCTGTAGCTACGAGAGCATGTCGTTAAAGATAAATGAAAAGTTTAATACTCCCTCCATCTCAAATTATCTGTCCCAAATTGAGATGACACATTAATTAAGAAATAATTAATAACATGCCTAGTTTACCATAGTACCTCTATTAAATGATGTCTACATTTTAATTTGGAAAAAAAAAGTAATTAAAGCAAAGAGTAAAACATGAATTTTTTTTGTCTCTTCTTGATTAACGAAAAAAGACAACTAAAATGAGAAATCAAATTAGAAAATTTGAGATGGCTAATTTGGGACGGGGGAGTATTAAAGAATTTTTAAACTATGATGTCATATAAGCAAAATTCTATACGACAAACAAGTTTTATGCAACTGTTCAATTTTAGAGGTCGTTCGGGATCGTTGTTAGAAAACTGCTTATTTGAGAAATAATTTTATAAAATAGTTTTGTTAAAAAGTGTTTTTACAATAAAGCAATTTGTGTTTGGTAAATTCATTTGGAAAATTCTTTTGATAAACACATTGTGTTTGAATAATCCTTTTCAAGAAGTGTTTTTGAGAGACAAATAACCAAAAAAGGACATGTATCAATAGACTTTTACTACTAAAATCATTTTATAGAGAACATTTATTTTAAATATCTATTATAATATGTTTGATTAAAATTTTATTTTTATTTAATTAAATAATACGTACTATAAATTTTTTAAATAATATTTATATACATATAAACATTTAAAAATATTAATAATAATATATAATATTACTTAAGAATATCAAACAAAAATGAATTTAAATCATAGAATGAAATAAAGAATTATGATATAAATATGAAGTATAAATTTTTTAAAATAAAACTTATAAGATATGTTAACTAATTAATAAGGGATATATGTGTGTGTAAGTGATAGGAATATTTTTGTCATGAAAAAAAATAATTTTCTACTTCTGCTTCTACTTTTAAAAAAAAAAAAATTATCTGCTTCTTCCTAAAAACCAAAAAAAAAAAAACAGTTTTTATTTCTTTTTAAAATAACTGTTGCAAGTTTACCAAATATACTTTTTTTTTTTTTAAAAAAAAGTAATTTTTGAGAAAAATAATTTCAAACAGGCTATTAGTCATCTTCGTGGCTAGCTATTGCTATACCAAACCTTGTCTTGTTAATGTAGTTTGTGATTAAGGAAAAGAAAAAGAAAACAAGTTGTCAGTTATTAGTAGAAAAAAACGATGAAAAAACAAATTGTCACTTAATTGTAAATAAAAAAACTATAAATTTAATAAAAGAGTGTCTTAATAGTTGATAAGTACCAATCTTTATTCCCGGAAAGTGTTGCCCATGCAAATGCCTGCATGTGCTGCTACACAGTGAAAGTTGAGGGGGCGAAGAAGTAATGTAATTAGTCATTTTGAGCATTTTAATATTATGAAAAGGCAAAACTTTATATATAGACATTTTAGACTTCTCCTAACTAATTTCATGATCTAACTTTTACTAATTATATTCTATTGAAATTAGTTAGTGATCAAATAGATTTAGAACTTATTTATACAATATAATTTAATATTAATTTAAAAGAAAAGAGAAAGTAATTAATGTTTATTATTATATCCAACTTTTCTGAATATTCTCCTTCTATATAAGAAAAAATGTTGGAGATTCTCTTTCCATAATTGGCCCCTTTTTAGTATAAATATATAAAAATAAATTATACTTTATACAATTGCATTTTAACTATATATATATATATACACACACACAATATACAAACACATTAGAATTTTATTAATTATGTATAATGTATAATATATACATATTCATATCAATAATATATTGTGTAAACGTGTAATATTATACATATCTATAATCTATAATCTATAATTTATAATATATTAAAAGTATGAAGACCCTTAGAAAAGCGACTTGAACTTTTTATCCTTCGTTAAAAATCCTCGTAATAGACATATTCTCTTTTCACACTTTTCCTCTAATTATAGTCATTTAATTATTATCCTATTAAAATTGACTAAAATTTTAATTCTTAAATCTTTCCTTATTTAAAGTAGAAAAATTGTAACTAATTACTTTATTCGTTCCAATCATATTAACGTAGTCACGGAAACGAATTTTATTAGAATTAGAATACTACATCTATATATAGAATATGGTGCCAATTATATTAACGTAATCATGAAAACGAACTCTATTAGAATTAGAATACTACATCTATATAATATAGCTTTCTTATAAGAAATTAAAATTTTGACTTTTGTTTTTGGTTTCTCATCCGATGTTCGGTGCTCACATTGGAGCTCCGACTAATTCGAATTGGAGCTCCGACTAATTCGAATCGCGCGTTGCAGGGCTTATTAAGGCGGCAGCGCTCCCAACAGAGTTTTCTAGGTGGCAGCGCTTAAGTGGCAGCGCTAAGGTGGCAGCGCTCCCAACAGAGTTTTCTCCATACCCAGGGTCGAACCTTCGACCTCTGATTAAGGGTGGAGCAGCCTCATCCACTGCACCACAACTCATGTTGGTTAAAAATTTAACTTTGATTATTGGCCTTGAGCGCTCACTTTAGGTTTTGAGCACCTTCAAAACTTTTTATGTAATCATGGAGATAGAAAGGTATTGAAGTTGTGGATTAAGGTAGAGCTTTGAACGCTCACTTTAGGTTTTGAGCACTTTCAAGATTTTTTATGTAAATGATGAAGATAGAAAAGTATTGAAGTTGTGGATTAAGGTAGAAGGTTAAATTTATTTTGATTTACGAATCATGTTTTTTTGTAATATCGTAGTTTCGATGTGCAATTTAATTTTAATATTATTGCATATTCTTGGCATAATAGTTTTCAAAAGTTTGTGATTATTTTTTACACAGATACATTAGGTGGGAGGGAAGGTATGGAGGTAACGGTCTAGCGAATTATGGTGGAAAGGTTAAATTCTGTTTTATTTATGAATCATATTTTTCGTATTGTTGCATGTCGATCTTTGTTTTTAATTGCTACATGTTCTGTAGTTTTGACAAGGTAACTTAACTTGCTTTTGTTAATTATTGATTTGCCTTTTTGTGTGTTCGATACTAACCATGGCAGCAGCTATAGACAAATACAACAACAATAACAACAATGACTCATATAACTTAAGTAACTTGAACATTGGTGTTTCTGCTCGGGCACATCAGTAGGAAATGAGAAGGAAAGATCCAGAAATATGGAAGATCATGTTTCTAAAGTTGATTTAATTCTGAATGTTAATGGACAAGTAGATAAAGTTAAAGCGGGTTGTTGCTAGGTAGGCACTACTATGTCTATCTTAGAAAAGAGAGTAATGTCCCATACAAAGAAAATTGCAAAAAAAAAAAAAAAAAATTACTTGTGTTGTGGATCAGATGTTACTCCATATGCAGTCACTAACGAGATCAGTGATAGCAATGACCTGCTCTGCCATGAACCACTAACGAGATCAGATATGCATATATATATATATATATATATATATATATATATACACACACAACTATAAAACATGTGTATACACATATGCATAATGTTTATATGAAGCAACACATACATATGCATATACATATGTATATGTGTACAAACACAGAACAAACTTATATATATATATATATATATATATATATATATATATTACTTGTGTTGTGGGTCAGATGTTACTCCATATGCAGTCACTAACGAGATCAGTGATAGTTGTGGCCAATTCTCCCATGAACCACTAACGAGATCAGATATGCATATGCATATATACACAGTTATAAAACATGTGTATACACATATGCATAATGTTTATATGAACTAGCACATACATATACATATGTATATGTGTACCAACACAGAACAAACTTGTATACATACATACATACATGCATACATACATATATATTATATATGTATATATATACATACATACATACATACATACACATCAAAAACATGCATCCAATACATTCATATGTATATAAAAATATACAAATGGAAAAAAATATATACTGCATACCCACATATAAAAATCTCCGCAACTGAATAAAATTAAATCCCATATATACAATTATCATATTCACTAAAATTGAATCAAATACCCAACTATGAATAAAATTTATCAAAATTTATTTTGTGATATTGACACTAATACACCATTCGATTTTCAATTCATACATTCTATTCTATGAAAATAGATGAAATTAGAAGAAACTTACCGGCTCATTTAGAGAATACCTAAAAAAAATTAAAAGAAAACAAATCTACATACCTGAAAAAACTTAAGATTACCGCAAAATCTTCAATGCATATCTCCAAGGATGTTTAGAGATGAAGTTTGAAGAAATTTAGCGGCTCACTTAGATAATATATAAAAAAATCAAATAGAAATCAAATCTATATACCAAAAATACTAAAGATTACCACAAAATCTTCAATACATATACTAGAACGGATGTTTTATGATGACAATTCAATCAAAAAAAAAAATTCTATATACAAACACAATATCTAAACACATTAGAATTTTATTAATTATGTATAATGTATAATATATACATATTCATATCAATAATATATTGTGCACAGGTGTAATATTATACATATCTATAATCTATAATTTATAATATATTAAAAGTATGAATACCCTTAGAAAAGTGACTTGAACTTTTTGTCCTTCGTTAAAAATCCTCGTAATAGAAAAATTGTCTTTTCACACTTTTCCTCTAATTATAGTCATTTAATTATTATCCTATTAAAATTGACTAAAATTTTAATTCTTAAATCTTTCCTTATTTAAAGTAGAAAAATTGTAACTAATTACTTTATTCGTTCCAATCATATTAAGGTAGTCACGGAAACGAATTTTATTAGAATTAGAATACTACATCTATATATAGAATATGGTGCCAATTATATTAACGTAATCATGAAAACGAACTCTATTAGAATTAGAATACTACATCTATATATAGAATATAACTTTCTTATAAGAAATTAAAAATTTGACTTTTGTTTTTGGTTTCTCATCCGGTGTTCGGTGCTCGTATTGGAGCTCCAACTAATTCGAATTAGAGCTTCGACTAATTCGAATTGGAGCTCCGACTAATTCGAATCGCGCGTTGCAGGGCTTATTAAGGTGGCAGTGCTCACAACAGAGTTTTCTAGGTGGCAGCGCTAAGGTGGCAGCGCTCCCAACAGAGTTTTCTCCATACCAAGGGTCGAACCTTCCACCTCTGATTAAGGGTGGAGCAGCCTCATCCACTGCACCACAACCCATGTTGGTTAAAAATTTGACTTTGATTATTGGCCTTGAACGCTCACTTTAGATTTTGAGCACCTTTTGAGCACCTTCAAAACTTTTTATGTAATCATGGAGATAGAAAGGTATTAAAGTTGTGGATTAAGGTAGAGCTTTGAACTCTCACTTTAGGTTTTGAGCACTTTCAAGATTTTTTATGTAAATGATGAAGATAGAAAAGTATTGAAGTTGTGGATTAAGGTAGAAGGTTAAATTTATTTTGATTTACGAATCATGTTTTTTGTAATATCGTAGTTTCGATGTGCAATTTAATTTTAATATTATTGCATATTCTTGGCATAATAGTTTTCAAAAGTTTGTGATTATTTTTTACACAGATACATTAGGTGGGAGGGAGGGTATGGAGGTAACGGTCTAGCGAATTATGGTGGAAAGGTTAAATTCTGTTTTATTTATTAATCATATTTTTCGTATTGTTGCATGTCGATCTTTGTTTTTAATTGCTACATGTTCTGTAGTTTTGACAAGGTAACTTAACTTGCTTTTGTTAATTATTGATTTGCCTTTTTGTGTGTTCGATACTAACCATGGCAGCAGCTATAGACAAATACCACAACAATAGCAACAATGACTCATATAACTTAAGTAACTTGATCATTGGTGTTGCTGCTCGGGCACATCAGTAGGAAATGAGAAGGAAAGATCCAGAAATATGGAAGATCATGTTTCTAAAGTTGATTTAATTCTGAATGTTAATGGACAAGTAGGTAAAGTTAAAGCGGGTTGTTGCTAGGTAGGCACTACTATGTCTATCTTAGAAAAGAGAGTAATGTCCCATACAAAGAAAATTGCAAAAAAAAAAAAAACAAAGTACTTGTGTTGTGGATCAGATGTTACTCCATATGCAGTCACTAACGAGATCAGTGATAACAATAGCCTGCTCTGCCATGAACCACTAACGAGATCAGATATGCATATATATATATATACACACAGCTATAAAACATGTGTATACACATATGCATAATGTTTATATGAAGCAACACATACATATGCATATACATATGTACATGTGTACAAACACAGAACAAACTTGTATATATATATATATATATATATATATATATATATATATATATATATATATATTACTTGTGTTGTGGATCAGATGTTACTCCATATGCAGTCACTAACGAGATCAGTGATAGCAATGGCCTGCTCTGCCATGAACCACTAACGAGATCAGATATGCATATATATATATATATACACAGTTATAAAACATGTGTATACACATATGCATAATGTTTATATGAACTAGCACATACATATGCATATACATATGTATATGTGTACCAACACAGAACAAACTTGTATACATACATACATACATGCATACATACATATATATTATCTATGTATATATATATACATACATACACATCAAAAACATACATCCAATACATTCATATGTATATAAAAATATACAAATGAAAAAAAAAAATATACTGCATACCCACATATAAAAATCTACGCAACTGAATAAAATTAAATCACATATATACAATTATCATATTCACTAAAATTGAATCAAATACCCAACTATGAATAAAATTTATCAAAATTTATTTTGTGATATTGACACTAATACACCATTCGATTTTCAATTCATACATTCTATTTTATGAAAATAGATGAAATTAGAAGAAACTTACCGGCTCATTTAGAGAATACCTAAAAAAAATTAAAAGAAAACAAATCTACATACCTGAAAAAACTCAAGATTACCGCAAAATCTTCAATGCATATCTCCAGGGATGTTTAGAGATGAAGTTTGAAGAAATTTAGCGGCTCACTTAGATAATATATAAAAAAATCAAATAGAAATCAAATCTATATACCAAAAATACTAAGAATTACCACAAAATCTTCAATACATATACTAGAACGGATGTTTTATGATGACAATTCAATCAAAAAAAAAAAATCATCAAAGCAAAGTCATGGCTGATGTGTTTAGGAGATACGATTGATTTAGAGAGAAAAATAAGGAGAAAAAATTAAAGATATCTATTGAGATATCTTCAAGAATCGGATAACTGGTAGTGCCGTAAAAGTAGCCAACAGATGAGAGAGAATAAAAAATATTGCCAAAAATAAATACATGAGAGAGAGAGTAACTTTTTATATGTACAGTGCTTATTATAGTTGTATATAGGGCCCCACCAAAAAAACTGTTTTTAAACTAACAAATAACTATGGATGGTAATTTTTTTAAACATTAATCATATCATGTAATTAATAAATTATTTTTTATAAAATATGTAATTTATTGATGTGACTCAAATTAAAGAGGCTCTTTAACCGTGCATTACTTGGGTTCATTTGTTGTATTACTTAGGGGTCGTTTCGTAGGAATATAGGTAATACATGGATTAGTAATACATGGATTAATAATGTAGGGATTAGTAATACAGGGATTATTTTTTATCAAGTGTTTGGTTCATTGTATTAAAAAAAAAATATATCATGGATTGTGTTTGATTTAAAACTCTATAAAAATCTTCTTTACATTTATACCCTTAAATTTTTGTGGAATTTTCTGTTACATTAAATTAGTCAAGTTAAAAACTAAAATATTAATAAAAATTTGTTACTAATTTCAGGTGTGATATGCCACTACGAAAATTCTTAATAGCATGGTGTACTTTTAATATTTTTTTTATTGACCAAATATGCCTTAAATTATAGATTTAAGGCTACATAGATATTTAAATACCTAAAACTTATTTTTAAAAAAAAAATATTCTAGTCACCAATCCATAACTAATTTTTTTTAATTTAAAAAGCCCCCCTTCCCCCACCAAGAAAAATTAAGTAAACCAAATATGTTAAAAAAAGAAGAAGCAAACATTAATTATGAAATCGTCAAATTACAATGAATCAGATTTCAAAAATTAAATAGGACATTTATAATTAACTCAATATAATTAAAGAGGACATCGAGTTATAAAAGAAATTTAGAAAAGGAAATTAAGGGATAATTTGGTCATTTAGGGATCTTATCCATGGATTATTAAACCTTGGATAAATTATTCCTCCACTTACTATGGATAAAATAATACCACATATGTTGTATAAGCAATCCATGTATTAAGTTAAAAGAAGTAACCAAACAATGTACTGAATGAGACTAAATTTTAATCCAAGGATTATTCTACTTAATACGGCCTACCAAACGGGTCCTTAGAGTTGGCAAAACTAGTCCAAGTTCATGTAATCCATCTAATTCGTTCATGTTTTAATGAATTGAGTTAGAGTGATTTTGAAGATTGACTAATTTGGACTAGTCTAAGTGAATTTTTATAAATCATTAATCCAAGAGAAAAAAAATTCTAAACATATACCATTAGATTGTATAATGCAAGTTATATCAAAACTTTCTAGTTTGCAACTTATAGCAAGTTTTAAAAATAATAATAATAAAAATAAAAATTTATTTTTTAAAAAACTTAAATAAACACCCATCAAATAGGAAATAACAGATTTTATATAACAAAATTAAATAAGTCTTCCTTTAAAATAGATTACAGTTAATAACAGATACCAATCACACCTCAAAATCTCTCTTCAACCGTTTTCTTTTCCCTTTTCAAAACAGACTTTATTCTTCTTCTTCAACATTTTTATTTCTTTTTTCATCCTTATTCCTGCAACATATCAAAAAATATATATTGTTTTCAATCAAAATCTTTCATAAAAATCTGTTATTTTAATCGATATTGTAGTCCTTCAAATTGATATGAAATTACAATTTGAGTATGTTATGTGAAATTAAGTTCTTCAAATTTTTGATTTGGGTTGCTTCATCTCTTCTCCTATCAAGAATAATAGGAAGAAGAAAACTGAGATTGACGGTATATTAAACAATCAAAGTGAGTTAATTTCGGATATAATTGTTGACGCAAACAATTATCACCGTTGAAGCTACCTGTTTTGAACATGCAAAGTGATAGTTTGTCAAAAAAATATGTTATTTATCAAAAAAAAAAAAGGAACAACAAGAGAAAAAATATTTTGATTGAGCAAGTTACAGATTTCGATGTTGATGATGAAATTCCTTCACAGAAGCCTAAATCTCTATTTTCTTTATAGATAAAAAATTTCTTCCCATTAATACACCCTCTTCCTTAATTAATTTACTTTTACTTTCATTTCATCATTGAGTTCTTTGGTTTTAGTTTATGAAAATAATATAATATAAAATCTTATAAAGTTTAGTGTATGAAATGATACAAAATCTGCTAATGAGGAATAATATAACAAATTATATTGAAATCAATTTATATATCCATCTCATTTACTAAATGGTATTTCTTACCAGGATCTCTATTTATTTATTTCGTAATAAAAATACAATAAAAAATATTGTAATTTTTATGTGAATTTATTTTAAAACTAGGTTTATACGCATTACATACACAAACTATGTGTCTTACATTTCATTTGATTTTCTAACCAAGTTTAAACCATGTTATATACAAATATCATATAAACAATGATTTTTTATTTTTGAATTTTTGATCTATGAAATTAGTATCTAAAATTATATAAGAATGATGCATACTTGTAAATGTTTTTAGTAGATGAAAATGGTATTGAAATAAAATTCAAAAATCTAGATTATACTTTTTTCAATGTTGCAATCAAAGTATGTAAATTTGTATATTAATAAAAAGAATTTGATGATTGAGATAAAAAACATTGGATAATACTGAGTTTCACTCATAATTTAATTTTTGATGTTTGGAGGAAGAAAAAAAAATACATTTTAATAAACACAACCATCTTTCATACTGAAAAAAAAAAGAATCAAGATTTATAAAAAAAAAAGCGGTACATTTAGTTCTTCAATAATATAAGAAGTAAGAAGAAATATTGTGGCAAAGAGGATGAAATCTATGGAAAAAGAACTAAAGGAATAACGTGTATGTAGAAAATATTTTTACCAAATTTTACTCTTTAATTTAAGAATAAATTTTGTAACTTTACTAATAATGTTTTAAAAAAATTATAAATAAGGATAATTATTGAAACCAAAATTTATTCCTACCATAATTATCAAAAAAGTTAATGAGGAGGGATACAATATTAAGGACTAAAAAATAGGAGATAATTTGACTAATAAATATGTAACAAATAATTTTCTTTTTAAAATATAAGTGACAGTCAAAGCATCAGTATCTTTAAAGAACGTCGTTCAAGAAATGTTCTAAAGACTCAAACTTTTTGAGAGAAAATTAAGACACATAGATTGCCAAGAAAGAGTTAAAGTGGTACTTTAATTGAAATTTTAGCATTGCAAACATTGATAGAGCATTACATCTCTTTACAATGTTGTACTCCCTCGTTTTTCATTTTTCTCATTTACTTACTTTATTTACCAAAGTTAATTCTCAAAGTATGTGTCATATTTAAAAAAATTGAGAAAAGAATTTAAGAAAAATCCTTTTTAGCTTTATTTTATTACTCCTATTTATGAAAGTCACTATACACTATGTGGTAAAAATATGAAATCTATGATTATCTTCAATAATTAAAAAAAAATGAAATGAATAACGCGTATCAATGTAGAAAATATTTTTACCAAATTTTACTTCATAATTTAAGAGTAGATTTTGTAACTTTACTGATAAAGTTTTAAAAAGTATAAATAAGGATAACTATTAAAAAAATAATTATTCCTACCATAATTATCAAAAGAGTTAATGAGGAGAGATAGAATACTAACACTAAAAAATAGGAGATAATTTGACTAATAAATATGTAACAAATGATTTTATAATTTTTTTTATTAAATTTCTATAAGTTGCAATTAAATATTTAATTCAATAATTATGTAAAAAAAAAATTGGCAAAGAAGATAGTCATTCATCAAGGAGGGGTGAAGATGTTCATAACGAAGCGGTTAACGGTAGGGAGGGATGAAACATGCCCATGAGAGTAGCTATAACAAATCTTAGTTTTCCTAACAAAATTAGTTCCTACACTATCTGTTTCAAATGATTTTGCTGCACATAGTGGCGGAACTGACAAAATTTGTAGGTTCCTTGGTGTTGAACCTACACTCTCTTCCTTAGCAAGGCAGTCTGCGACCCTATTTTGTTCCCTCCAAGCGTGCATGGGAGGAGGAGCATTCATCTATGCTATCAACCACCTGCATTCCACAATGATATTACTAAAGATAACATTATCCTTACTGAACATATTAATGGCTTCTAGGGCATCTGCTTCAATTTGTAGAGGGTAAAGTTGGAAGCGCACTGCTAGTTTGATCCTTTCAAGGATATCTAGGTGCTCATCCTGGATGGGGGATAAATTAGTGATGGTTTTAGTGTAACCTAGGAGTCAGGCTCTCAGGTGATTTCTAAAGACACCACCCAACCCTCCTATTCTACAGTGCCTCTTACAAGCACTATTCGTGTTGAGTTTCTAGGTTCCATGTTAGAGGTGTTCCCATCTCAAGTGTAATGAAGTGGTAGTGCTGGGGGCCCCTGATATTGCTTGTCTTCTATTAACAAGAACTCAGTTTCCAAGTGGTTGGGTTTTTGGGCATTTATAGGATTTTTTTTTATTGAAAAGATTGTCATTCCTCATCAGCCAGATGCACCAAAGAGCAAAGGGAATGACTCTGTCCCAACTTATCCACCGGATGAAAGAGATATTTCTTATACTTGTCCAAGTAACAATCCAATTATCGGTGTTAAGTCTGGAAGAGTTGAAGGACTGAATTGTGAAACTATTATTAGCTAGCCTTGACCAGAAGGAGGAGGCATGGTTAATATCTTCCTCATGGTTGCCACAAAAGTGACATTTGAGGTTGTTTATAGTCCCAATATGGTGGAGGAATTTACTAGTGGGGAGCCTTTTGTGCTAGAGTAACCAGATAAAGGTCCCAATCTTAATAGGAGCTTCCAACTTCCAGATCCATTTGAAGTTGGGACTAGGTTGGCTTTGGTTCTGGTTTTGTCTCTCTTCAACTATCTTGTAGGCAGTTTTCATAGAGAATGCTCTATAACTATTCTCTGCCAGCTGAGCTTGTTATTGAGAGTGTTATTCTGGGATAAAAAAATTATGGATATTGAGGAAGAGGTCATGGGGGAGGGTGATAGAGAGGTATTCAAGGTTCCAAGTACCATTGGTAAAGATACTATCTAATTTGAGCTGACTTTCTCCTATATTTAGGGGCCCTTAAATATAACTTTTGATGGACTCATGGTTGGGAATCCATTTATCATGGAAGAAATTAATTTTATTGCCCTTGTGGAGGGTCCATCTAATGTTGTTGTTGCAGATAGACCACCCCTCTCTGATGCATCTCCATATTCTAGAGGTGTTTTTTTTTAGTTTTCTATTCAGAGGTCTACAATACTTATGATAAAGGATATTGTCCCAAAGGGACTCAAGATTGTGGTACATCCTCCAAGCTAAACTAGCCAACATAGCTTTGCTCTTGAGATTGTTTTTTTGATTCCCAGCCCCCTACCTCTTTAGGGAAGGTGATGGTGTCCTAATTGATAAGGTGAATCTTTATCTTTTCAATAGTGGTGCCCTAGAGGAAATTTCTTTGGATTTGATCAATTAGATTAGTGTTTTTTTTAGGTAAATGCATGTATTGCATGACATGGGATAAGACGCTACCTAGAGTAGCCTTGGTCAGGATTGTCCTTCCAGTCATATTAAGCATCTTTATTTTCCAGTCAGCCAGTCTATTAAGCATGTTATCAATGGTGAATGGAAAGTCTGCATGGGTTAGCTTGGAGTGTAAGATGGGAAAGCCTAGATATTTTCCAAAATGAGTGTTGGGTTGGATGTTGATAACGCCCAAACTACAGCTCTCGTAAGAGTGTAAGCGGTCGCTGTCAAATATAGAACCCAACTGGGTTGGGTGTCGAATCCCACAGGGAATACTTGGTCACTAAGTATTGCAATTATTAGCAGACTGTTGGTCGAAAATTCTACAAAAAGGGGGGATGGTTTAGGCGTGAATTAAAAGTATCAAAATAGCAAAGTAAAAGCGGAATGCTTTGTTTAGTAAGATTTTAATCAATGAGAATTGTAAGTTAGGGTTATGTCCACCTTATGAATTCTACGTATCTATTAACTATGAGTAATGCAGGATTCAGACATGCATGCACTTATAGAGATTCGTATTCTACTGGTAAATCCTAGTGTCTCTCAACCATCAAGGATTATCTCACATTAACTCTCTCGAGCTTAAAGCGTATAACTATTGGTACGAACTCTCCAAGAGTTAATCCAGTTACGGCACTAACGTGTAAATAGGGGTTGGTAGCCCTAATTCCTTGTCACACTCTCTTTTCCAAACATGTAACTTTTCTCTCGAACAAGTTAATGCTATAATGGCGTATTCTATATGTTTGCAACCACAAGAATGTAATTAAGATGAAGAGAGTAATGATATAAGTAGCATACGTATCAAGAATTCACAAACTCATAGTAATAGATAGTATATCATAAGGCTTCCATAACCCTAACAGAGAAGTTTAGCTACTCATGATTACAATGGAGATCACAATAAACATCATCATCGTACCAAAGCTCAAAGAATCTCACGTTGAAGATGGGTGTGGCGTCAAACTAGGTTGACGTTTTTGCCTTCTAGACGTTTCTCAAAAGTTAACATTTTTTTCTTTGTTAAAACTTACAGAATCTGTAAACTGAATAATACTAGAAAGTCGAATGAATTCTGAATGAATCAATCGTGAATAATGAAAAGCATGAATGAATGAATGAATCAATGAATGAATGAATGAATGAATGCTGAAAAATTCAGCAAAATAGGGTTTTTATAACATCCTTGTCCTAGTCCTACTAAGTTACTGCTGATCCCCAAGTCTTTAGAAATACTATTTTTGCCCGGAACAAGTTCTCCATGCATCACTTTCAGTCCATAAGCTTCCAAAAACTGCCTTCCCTCTTATGTAAAGTTTTCCTTTCTACCAAAAGGTCCACAAAGTGCTGAAATCTTCATCATTAATACCTGAAAATATGCTAATCACGTTGGTTAGCTCACTTACAGGAAAATGGACTAAAAATGCAGGAATTATATATTTTGTCCTTAAAACTTAGCTAAAATATGGGTAAATTATGGTGCTTTAGGCCTGTAAATACGCCTATCATCAGATGTTGAGGATTGAGGAGTAAAAATTAGCTAGGGTGACATTGCAGTTGGAAAAAAAGATGCATTTAGACTTGTTCAAGTTGAGCTTTTGGACAGATTGGGCACAAAAGGCTTTGAGAGTATCCATAATTTTAGAGATATCTTTCAGGGGTAGCTTTGGAGAAAAGGGTGAGATCGTCAACAAAGAAGAGGTGAAAGACTTTGGGACCATTGTTGGAGATGGAAATAGGCTCCTAGTAATGATTCCTAACTTGTTCATTAATGGTTCTAGAAAGCCTTTCCATTTAGAGGATGAAGATATAAAGGGATAGGGGGTCCCCTTGCCTGATGCTTCTTGTGGGATAAAAGGAGAAAGTCTTATCACCATTATCAAGAATAAAGATACTAGTGCTAGATATACAAGATATAATGAGAGTGACTAGTTTAGTGGGAAGTTTGAAGAGGTTGAGGGTTTCTCTAATGTAGGACCATTCTAGTCTATTAAAGGCTTTCTCTAAGTCAATTTTTAGAATCGTGTTGCCCTTTCTTCCCTTTATTTTGAAGAAGTGGGTGATGAATTCTTGGACAATGATGACACTGTCTGAAGCTCTTCTGTTAGAGAGGAAGCTTTCCTGGCTTGGTCTAATAATTTATTATAAATGAGATTTTAGCATATTTACAATAATTTTGGTAACCAATTTATAGCTGGTGTTGACAACTCAATTGGTGTGAAGTTTCTGATGACATTAGCATTAGCAGACTAAGGGATCAAGCACAACAGGGTCTTGTTCATATCAGGGTCCATTCAGCAGCTATGGAAGGTATTTTTGCAGAAAGAGATGTTTTTCCCTTATTATGTCCCAGTATTTTTGGAAGAAATATGGGTGAACTCCATCAGGCCCAGGGGATTTGAGAGGTTTCAAAGATTTAATAGCTAGCAGGATTTCAGAATCCCTGATGGTCTCTTCATGTGAAGCTTGAGCCATTTGATTAAGTCTGGGTCCATAGTGTATGAAATTGGCCTTAGGATTTAATAGCTAGCAGGATTTCAGAATCCCTGATGGTCTCTTCATGTGAAGCTTGAGCCATTTGATTAAGTCTGGGTCCATAGTGTATGAAATTGGCCTTAGGATGGAGAAAAAAGGGTGAGGTGTTTAGAAGTGTAGATCTTAGAGAAGTAGTAAGTGATATGGTATTTGATCTCAGCTTAGTCAGTGAGCCAACTTCTATTTCGCTCTTAATTTAATTTTTTTTTCTTCTTCTCCTATTGATGGTAGAGGCTTAGAGTCTCCTTGATTGATCCAGGACATTCTGGATTTAGTTTTCCAGAGTTCTTTCTCATATTTTAGGGGAGAATCATATTGTTGTAAGAGATCTTCCTCTGGATTTTGCAGGATTGGGCTACTAGGGAAGTAGGAAGATTTCTGAACTCTATCTATTCTGGCTAGGACATGTTTCATTTGTTGGAAAATATTCCCAGAAGTAGAGACATTCTAGTGGATAGCCAAAGTTTGAAATTTTTATAGGGAGCTTAGAAGGGGAGAGAAATTAGGGGTAAAAGCACCTATAACTATGTTCCTGAAAGAGGGGTGGTCGCACCGCATGGATTCTATCCTAAAAGACCTGGAACCTCTGGGCCCTTGGGAGAAGAGTTTGATCGGAAGAGGGAAGTTATCAGATTTGATCCTGGGTAGGTGAGTGATACTAGTTTCAAGGTACTTAGAAATCCAGGAGGTATTAGAAAGACACCTATCAAACTTTCAAAGATCAATTGTTTCCTGTACTTATACCTCTTATATTTTTCAAGTGTAGCTGCTGCCTTTGAGCCCTAAATCTATCATATTATATAAAGCATTGTCTAAGTAGTTCAGTTCTTTTGCTATTTATATTATTTCCTCCTCTCTTCTCTCTGGATTGGAGGACTTCATTGAAGTCTCCTCCAATGAACCAGTCACCAGAGTAGGTTTGAAACATGTTGGTTAGGATATCCCAAAGGTTACTCTGGGAGTTAAAGTTATTGCTGGCACATATTGCTGAAAAAAGCCAAAAGTGGGCAGAAAAAAGTACCTTCACTATGGCATGTATACCCTTAGGGGTAATGGAGATGTCGTCTAAGTTGAGGATGTCAGCTTTTCACATAATCACTATACCTCTAGACTGACCATTAGCTGCAGATTGGAGCTCGTGGTAAAATATTAGGGATTCAGTAATCCTTTTGTGGTCTGCCATTTTGGTTTCCAGTAGGATAAGCATGGATGGTTTGTGAAGTTTAACCATAGTAGTACAGTGCCTCCTGAAGTTTGAACTATTTTCCCCTCTAACATTCCAAATGATGAAGTTCATCATGAGGAACTAATTGGATGGGGATGGTTCTATTTTCTTCCTCTTTCCTAGGTTGGGTGAGGAGTTCATGAGCTCCATGGCTTCCAGTTTCAGTGTTGAAGAGGTCTGATCCTTCTCGCTCCTCAGCATTAGTGAGCATCTCTTTAGGTTCAATGGGCAATATACTATAATAACTTCTCTGATAAGCTTTTTAAACTCCTTCAAAAAGGTATTTTTTAGTGTTTATATTTGTGATTTTTGTTCCATAAAGTTTTCTAGCATTTTCTCCAACTCTTTATTGCATTGGATCAGATATTCCAATAGAGTATTTTTTACCTCTTCTGGGTCTTCTACCAAAGTTATGTTAACTTGTAATACCCCGTATTTTTCCTAGCTTAAATTCGTTCCTAGAATGTTAAGGGATAGATTCCAAAATGAATAATATTTATTTCATGTGGAATTTTCAAGATTTTGACTTTTCATTTTTTGAAAAATTGAATAATCTTTTCATCGATACCAAATTCGCCCCATTCCGACACTCGGTGAAGAAGTTACAGCATTTTTATTAAAATAGTGTGCCACCTGGACTCTCAACGCATCGCGGTGAAGTCACAATTCATAATTTTCAATTCCAATGGACATCCGTGATATTGGCGCATCGTGGAGAGGTCCAAATTTCCAATTGTCGATATCCAGTAGCTCAATGCGATGGTGGCGCGTCGTGCCAGTAGCCAAAATGGCAAAAACTATAGTGCACCGCGATAGCTCCGTGTCGCGGAGAATGCCCAGTTCCCACTCGTTCTTTTCCAGTGAGCCGCCACAATTATGGCGGGTCGCGGTGGCTAACCAAATCGGGCAAAATGTTGCATTTTTCAGTTCCGACTTATAGTTTAAAAGGGGCATTTTGGTCAATTCCCAAGCCCCCAATCCATCCAAAGATAAGATTTAAGCATATTCTAAGCACTTTAGGCTTATATTCAGCAATTTTCTCTCAAATAAAAACCCCAGAGTTCAAAGCTCCTTCTCCAAGAAATTAAATTTCACCATAGATTCTTCAAGAAAGCTTTAAATGGAGGATTCCCAAGACAAGATATTCAAGAACTCCAAGAACTCATCTTCAAAAGCATCATAGGAATCCAAGATTCAAGTTTTTCATCTAAGATCATCAATTAATTTATGTGGGGTTTATGAACAAGGATCTTCTTTCATCCTTGTGCCCAAAACTTGTTTAAATTTTAAAGTTGTATGATTTTATATGATTTTCCATGAATTTAAAATTAAGGTTCATACCCAATGTTGCCATTTACAAGATTATGAGGTTTCAAGTGAATTATAAGTTGAATTGCATGTTTGTTTTCATATTTTCATGCTTATTGCAGTAATTTTTAGATTTTGAGATGAATTATCATTGTTTTCATTATTAAGCATGATTATTATGATATTTGGCATGAGTTTGATACAAGGGTTTTAAGCCCTAAGTTTATATGTTGAGATTTTGAGAAAAATGATGTTTTAAGCAGCTTATGAGCTGATTATATCAGATTTGCAATAAAGTTTTGATCTTTTGATACTCAGATTAGTTTTTGGAATCCATTTTTCAGATTATTACAGATTTAATCAGATTAATGCATAATTAGTTTTAGATAAACTTTTATGCTAGTTTTAAAGTGGATTTCCAATAGAATGAGCGTAGCAAATAAAGAGGAGTAGTATTTAGCACCGAGCGGGAAGTGTGGGTTTAGCGCATCCTACTTTCATAAAACTACGTAGCCAATATAGGTACAAATTATCAGATTATTCCCACTTCTATATGGATGACAGTCATAGATGTGATCACTTAACTCAAGTTATACTCCCTGACAAGAGTATGACACCTCTCCCCAACGTGAGGTTTCTTTCTTAGGAAGACGAGACGTTGGACTCCATGTTAGCTCACATGGTTTATATCGTTTAAGAGAACCTCTCTTGCAGAACAATTTTTCCCTAAAACTATAAAAGCCTAACAATAATGATGTTAAGATAAAGTATTCTCCTTAATAGTTAAAGAAGAACAGAAAAGTTTTTAGAAAACTAAGTGTAAAGGCTCACAAGTTTAACTCGGATTATACCTTACAAAAAAAATAATAACTATAGATTTTAGCTTTCAGATTTCAGAGTCAGTAGTGAGTCCTTCTACACTTAGACAGAATGATTTAAAGAGAGAATACAAGTATAACTTTTAGAACTAAATGTTATGGCTCACAAGATTTACAAAGTATGTTTTGCTTCTTATTGCTACATATTTTAGTATTTCAAATATTCCAGCTTATGTGAGTCATTTACATTTAGCATGCATTGTTTTATAAATTATGACGCTGAGATAATGTTTTACTTATGCATTTCACCCCCATATACTCAGTACATCCTTAAAGTACTGATCCACATATATGTCTATGTGCTACATTATCTCATAATGTAGGCACGAGTTATAGCACACATGTCATATTCAGACAGCTTGCAGATTCCAGGCAGCAGATAAAGAGTCCTTCTACTTTGGGGACTTTAGTTAGATGTTATTTATGTACTTTACTTTCTTACTCTTATGTATTGATTAATGATAGTTGGGGTCGTGTCCTATCTATCTATAGTCAGTATAGTAGAGGCTTCACAGATATCAGTTAGAGTCAATTATGTAATTTCAGTCTCTCTTTTCAGACTTTATCTTAATGTAAAGGTTGTATTAATATTGTATTATCCCAGATTCCATTTTTTTATGTTTCCGCACAGTAATATCAATTATTTTATACATATTATTTAGTTTCTTATGAGTTATGCCAGTAGAAGGGTTAGCTTGGGATCACTTGTGGTCCTAAGCACCATGTGACGTCTTGAGATAGATTTTTGGGGCATTACATAACTGGTTCAAAGAGAGGTCCTTGTGGTTCTGAGGGTATGAATTATGGGCTCACCAGGGGGGTATGTTGAGGGATGGGTGGGAAAGAATG
The DNA here is from genome assembly GCA_030864215.1 of Capsicum pubescens. Classification (NCBI taxonomy): domain Eukaryota; kingdom Viridiplantae; phylum Streptophyta; class Magnoliopsida; order Solanales; family Solanaceae; genus Capsicum; species Capsicum pubescens. Next base: position 142,440,998 of record CM061548.1, on the reverse strand, counting down.
AAAGGCTGAGGAAATCTTGGGTCATCAGGGCATTGTAGTCCTGAGATAATATTTGGTGTACATTTCCTTGAGCTTGGCCCAGCAGCATGGCCTATACCCAGGTTTGGTTTCCCATACTCAAGATTGTATGGTCTGTCTCTTCTATTGTCAGCATTGCCAGGTAGGAGAGATCTTGGATAATAGTCACTACAGGTTGGTTTCCCACCATGGAGATTAAGGTGATTAAAAAGTTATGGAGGCATATCTCTATCCATGACGTTCGCACATACTCCGATGGTAGTGGAGTTGACACTAGAAACACAGGTGGTGGTGGGTTTATATTGTCCATTGGTTTTTGGGGATGGTAAGTAAATCAACAGTTTGTGGGGACATTTTCTGGTTAACACAAGTACCTCTACTTAAATTAGCATTTTGGTTGGTGTTAAGAGAGTTAATAGATGTGACCTCCGCCGTCATGTCCACTGATGAGGAGTTAATGTTATTCTTTTTTATTGATGGAATGTCTCCTTGGGAAGCTTGTTTTCCATATTTGATTGATGGGATGGGATACTTATCCTGGGGGTTAGTTGAGGGATGATTAGGTGGGCCAACCATCTGATTTGTATTGACTAATGCACTACTCATGGCAGGTTGAGATGTCAATATTTTCTGGGGAAGTGCATGGTCAGTGGACTAGAAGAAGGAGAAATAATTTCTCCTATGGGTTGGGAGTCGTGGACATATCCCGAAGCTCTGGTGGGGCTCTGATGAGTGGGTTGGGGCTTTCCTAGTTTGTTGCTCGAGGAGGTCACTAAATCAGAAGGAGAGAGAAACTTACCTGTGTGGGGATCGAAGGACTTCACTTGCGTGGGCGTTTGGATTTGGGGCTTGCCTCGGGGTTCGGCGTAGGGTGCTTTACCTTTCTCCAGCGACCTTCTTCTTTTAAAAGGAACAGTCTTCCAACTGTCCTCCTGTGATGGTTTCTCAACTTCTTCATTTCATAGGTGGTTGGATTGTTGGTAGTTTGAGAGGTTTGTTTTTGCAATTTCCGGTTGTATGACCCAACCACCCACACCCCATGCACATTATACCCCTACCTTTATAAACCACCTCCTACCTATGATATTCGATTGTGACTGAATTCTTCATACGAGAATTCGTGGGGACTTGTATGCATATACTTGCATATCATCCCCTCAAGGTCGCAGACGTACAGGTTTCTATCTTCAGAAGATATCCCAGTTTCCTACTAATTTTTATAGTATCATATGGTCATAGAACTCGATAGGTAATTGGAGTAAGCGAACCCAGATCATTGTATGTGTGATTGTAGAGCTTTGTGAAGTGAAGTTTGGTTCCCAACGTCTAACTTTGAGGAAGCTTCCAAGGATAAACCATGGACCTCCATGCAAAGCATTATTGGTGCTTTCCGGGTTGTTGAATTTTTCTACGAAAAAGTCATAGCCTAGATCTATCAGGTTTAAAGGTCTTCCGGTTGCCAGCGTTCAATTATTTTTGTCTTGAGATACTAATGTGAGATTTTATTGCCACACAACTTCACGATGTCTGATCGATTCCATGGTTAATAGATTCTCGCCTTTTCCACTTCTGTGAGTAGAATAGGGTCATCTATATTATCTAGTGGAAGTGGCTAGGGAGGTTCCATTTCATAGTAACTGTTGCTTAAGCTCTGCCTTTTATCAAAAAGGACATCTTTAAAGGATTTTTCCAGTGGCGTACTGTCTTCCATGGTAGAGTCCATCGGTGGCGAGTTCGGTGGTTTAGTTGGTGGTGTTACCGTGTTGGTGGTGTTACTGTGTTGGTGGTGTGGTTGATGATGGTCATTCTCCAGTGGGGTCTTTTCTAGAGAGAAATTTTTTTGCTTGCTTTTCATTATGATAAAAGTGTTACTATAACTTGCAATAAATAATCTAATAACTATATACAAGATACTTTTTACTTAATACAAATAGGGTCATAATGATCTCAACTTTGACCCATAAATATTAATCATAATACTTCTAGTTTCACTTTTAATATTCTTAATTTTTATTTTTTAGTTGCTTCAATTATATTTTTTTCGTCTTGGTATAATTGTAGTAATAATTAAATTTTTTCTTACACCATCCTCCTACCCCATCAAAAAAAATTAATTTCTTTTCAAAAAATCAATTCCCCGCCCCTCTACCCTGATACCTCCCTTCTCGAAAAATATTTTTTTAAAATAATTTTTTTCTTACACCATTCCCCTACCCCCAACCTCTACCACCCCCTCCCCCCTCAAATTTCTTTATAAAATTTGCTTTTTAAAATAATTCTTTTTTACTCTAACCACCCCCTATCCCGACCCTCCTCCCAAAACCCCCTAAAAATTAATTTCTTTTAATATGAATTTTAGAAAAATTTCAAAAAAAATTCTTAACCCACCCCTTCCCTCATCGTTAAACCAACCCCATCCCACCCGCCCCGCCCTCCTCGAAAAAAATTAATTTTTTAAAGTTTATTTTATAAAAAAAGATTCATAGTTTTTTCTTTTCCTGTCTCTCTTATCTTATATTTGTTATCATTATTTTGTGTTTAGTATATATACAAATGCTTTTATTATATTTTTTTAGTTTTCATATTTTATTTTTTATTAAAAATAATAGTAATAACAATATAAATAGAAAATTTACAAATATCATTCCAACCTAAATTGCTACGAAATTGTTCAATGATGGGTTAAGTTGGATGAGTTGGGCTATAATCCATTGTTTAGCCCATCTTCGCTCAATCCATCTTAGCCCATCTATATTCTGGATGGATTGAGCAATGACTCATTAAAAAAAATTACTTAAAACTACAACTTTACTTTCTATTATTACACAATATCCCAAATTTCAAAACTAGTTATAAATATCTCAAATTTACAATTTCTCTCTTTGTAATTCATGTACATAACTCTACCTCCCTATTTATAGTTTTTTTTTATCTTACAAAATGCCTAAAATCAAGAAATATCAAATAGAGTAATTAAGAAGCAAATTATCTAACATATCAATTTAAATTGGTATTCTTTTTCTAATATATCTCTATTACCCAACTTTCTCTTTTCTCTCATCATTCATTTTACGATTCTCTTGTAGAGATAACTTTTCTTCCCAATGATGTTGTCCAGGTTAAGAAGAAGCAACGAATTGGGTCATTTTCTGGTTCATTTAACTGTTGGATTTCTTTTTCTTCCTCCTCGTCTACTTCTTCTTTTTCTTCTTCTTCTTTTTCTTCTTCTTCTTCTTCCTCCTCCTCCTCTTCGTCTTCTTCGACGAAAGAAAGGAAAAGGGAAGAAGGTGTAGACTTAGGAATGAAAGAAGAAGAAGAAGAAGAAGAAGAAGAAGAAGAAGAAGAAGAAGAAGAAGAAGAAGAAGAAGAAGAAGAAGAAGAAGGAGAAGGAGAAGAAGAAGGAGGAGAAGGAGAAGGAGAAGGAGAAGGAGAAGGAGAAGGAGAAGGAGAAGGAGAAGGAGAAGAAGAAGGAGAAGAAGAAGGAGAAGAAGAAGGATAAGAAGAGCACCATATACATTATGGAATTTGTTGTTACTTCAAACACCGCAACGACCCCCCCAAGATGAAGAAGTTACGGAAAGTTGTTGCTAGTAGTTCAAAAATGCAAGTCGGTCAATCTTCAAGGAAGAGAAAAAAATAAATACATCACGGCCCCGTCTCTCTAAGGTTATGTGTTGTGTATAGGATTTCAGATTATAGATATGTTATATATACATAACATTTGTTATGCATATTAACTCATGTTTGGTATTTTTAGCATATATACATAACACAAGTTATGTATATGGGACTATGTACATAACATTTTTATGTATATAAAAGGCTTAAGTCATCGCTAAACCCCTAAACTTATTTTGAAATTTCACTTGGACCCCTCAACTAGGACTTGTACCTATTGACCACCTATACTATGTAGAAAATTATTCCTATTAGGCACTTTCAGATATTCAGTAAAAATTGTGAAGTGCGTGTATCACACTCAAGGTAACATGACAAAAAGGGCTATATAAAAGATGACATGTGGCATTGAGGGTCCAATAATTATTAAAAATTAATTATAATTTTCTTAAAAAAAAAAAAAAAATGGTCACTTGCATTTTCCCCTCCCCCCCTTCCTTCATCTTCTTCCCCATTGGATATGGACATGAGGGTTGCGAAGTGAGTTGCGTCCATTCTCTGTGGACATATTCTTGCAGCTACCACTAGAACAGGCATGAAAGATGCCTGAAATAGGTAAGTCTATTACTGATAAAGGGGTTTCCAGAAATTCTAACTCCATTTTAGAAAAAATATTCATATGATTCAATTTAATTTCAATATATATATCTATATATATATATATATTAAAAGAGATGATGCAGGAGCACCATAGACTCAAACTGGAACTCGAGGAAACAGACTTCCAAAGCATGTGCCAAGTTAACCCTTTACTATCTTCTACAGATTATGTGAAGCCCCCACATCTTCCACCCCCACTCCCATCTTCATCCCCACATTCTACAAAACTCAATTTTTTTCAAATTAGTTACAAATATAATCTTCTTCTTTTTCATATCTGATTTGAAAAAGCGAAAGACATGTAGAGATCGAGAAAACAATGGTGAACCATTTTAAAATCGACAACGATAAATCGAGAGGACTTGAATAATCCTATCAAATTCTCTAACAATTTTCAATAATCTTAGTGAGTTCACATTTGGTTGTTGATGTTTGCTAAAAAATAATGAAGATGAACGGAAGTTTGGCCAACTATGTCCTTTCTACATGGATGTTGAAAAATGCCTTTTTCTTTTATTTTTATAGATTCAATTAGTTGATTCGAAAAAAAATTATTTATTAAAACTAAAATAAAACAAAATAACAAAGAATAAGAAAAAGTTGCATTAGCTTTGAGAATGAAAAAATAGAGGTGAAGAAGATGAATAAATTGGGGGGGGGGGGGGGTGAAGTATCATTGGTCCTTTTTTAAAAAATAAAATAATCATTTTTAAAAAATTATTGTAAGTGTTGTTGACACTTAATTTTTTCCCTCCATAACTAAATTTAATTCCGAGTTCCTTCGATTTTCAAATAAAACTACAACATTTATTTCATCCGAATAAAAACTTTCCAAAGTATTTACCTGGTTAATTTTATTATTTTAAGTGACAATTATATATTATCATATTCAATACAAAATTATATAATTTTTTTTCTTAAATATTTAGTTTACGAATATCGAATTTTAATCAAGGTTAAAATAAATTCAAATGATTAAAATCTTGATTTAAATGTAATTTGTTCTTCAGAATAATGTATTTGGAATATATTTATTTGATTTTTATTAAATCAGGAAGCTCGAGGATTAAACAAGGTATTAATTCGTATCTAATTTCAATTGAATTTAGTCAATTTATTTAATTTGGCCATAATTGCAATGCAATTGACCAATTAATTTTTAATTTGATCAAAAACTAAATAAAATTGACTAACTCTTAAACTAATTGGGGATATTTTTTTAAATAACCCCAAAAATAAACCAATCCAATAATTCCATCACCCAACAGCCCATTTGCAATAGCAGTAATAGCCTTAAAACAACCCAACTCCAACGGCCCAATAATGATATTGACCCAGCCCAACACTCATTTGCTTCCCTTCTTCATCAACAAAATACAACAACAACACAAAATCTAAGAAACCACAGCTTCTACCAGTGAACAACAAAACATCAACAATATTAGCTGACAACAACGATGTCAGCAACATCGACCAACAACTTCAGCAAACAGCCGCTGAACATCGACCAAAAACAACAAAACTGACCCGAACCCATCGACGACGCAGCAACAACAATGCATCCAATGACGACCCATGAACAATCCGATTCTAACTCGATTCCAGATCAACAGCAAACCAGCATCGTGGCTTCTTTTAATTTATTCCTCAAATTCTATTCGTTTTCAATTCGAGATTCTCGAATTAGTACAAGTTTGTACTATTTTTGCCACCTCAACTTTATCCTCTTTTAAAAATTTTAAAAATCATTAAATAATACCCAAATTACCCCCGAATTTTCCTATCCCACATCGGTTGGAGCTAGTTTCTCAATCTCAAAATTTCTTTTATATAAAGCTCATTGTTGTGCTAAAAATTCCAAGTCGTGACAGTATTAAAAAATACTTTTAAGCAAAGAGTTGAAAATTTTACAATTAATTTATTGCTTAATCAGAGGTATAAAGGCTGCTTCTAGTGGTGGCGGATTCCGACGAATCTCGAGGTCTCATTTTGCTGCCTAAAAGTCAATCAGTCTTCCACTTTTTCTTTTACTATTGCATTGTGATGGTTGTAGCAGTAGTAGTTTCGATTATTGCATTGTATGCTTGGAATTGCTTGTTGTAGAGGTCTTAAAGGCCATAGGATTGATTATGTTCAAATAAAGTTATGGTATTGTGGTATTTCTATTTGTGTTGATTGGTTGTTTGAGCCCCCTCTCTTTTATTTGAGATTTTAGCTTCATGATTCTTTAAATAAAGGCAGGATGTTGTTTCTACACTTAGAACTTGTTAACTAATGTAAAAACTGTGTTTGGTTTTATTCACCTTTGATATTGGTCAATTTGAACCCCTTTTGTTCCCTTTCATGAAATGGTCCAAGTGTTAGCATTCTCATTCTTGAGAATTTTCACTGATTCACCTTTTCATTTTCAAAAGAGTCTTAAAAGGGGTTAGAATTGAGGTTAGAACCAGTTTTTCTAGTAATACATCTTTGCCTTGATGATGGCCGATTTGAATTTTTTTGTTCCCTTTTTTGAATTGGTTTAAAATTCGTTCTCTCATTCCTCACTGATTAGTTTTTTCAGTTTCTTTTGAAATCAGGAATGGGTTAGAAGTGAGATTAGAACAACTGTTCCCAATGAACCAATTCATGTGCTTGATATAGATAATGATGGTGTTAAAAGGCCTTCTTGATGTTTAAATTATATTGCATAAGGAATGAATGCCAAGTCTATATTTGGTAAAACAAGTATTTGTTCTCGTTCGTATGTGGGGTAAATTGTTAATCCCTTAGTTGATTGTAGTACCATTGTGAGATGGTAGTAGTGTTACAGTGATTGAGTTGCATTCATGTGCATACAGTGAAGTAGGTCAATTCACAAAAGTCGAGAATAATCTCTCTTGATTTTGTTGTTCGATCCCAAAACTTCCTCCTGATAGTCTTTACCTCTACTGATTGAAAAGTATTAATATTTGTTTTGGTTCCCTTTTGAATATTGTTGTCTAGATTCAACCATGTGTTGTTTCACTCGAATTTAGAAATACTTTGCTAATCCTCATCTTTTTTTTAGTTGCATGAACCCGTTATGAATTGAGTCTAATGGACTCAATTCCACCTTGCATTTCCCTAATGGGCCAATGAGGTCCGTTTGTTTAAGTCAAGCCCGAAAGAAAGTCAAAAGTCGGTTACATGACGTACAAATATGAGGAGTTGGAAGAAGGAAAGATGAGTCAAAACCCCATCATTTAAGTAGTCCAGAGACTTCCAAAGTCTTATTTTTATTATTTTACTTGTCTTACTTATTTCTTTCTTTATTCATTTTGGCCTCGAAGCCAAAGTTATAAACTAATACAGGTGAAGTCGATTCTGGGTCAAAGGGTACGAAAAGATAGTTTAGAATAAGTTATGGGTCAAAATTCCAAATGAATAGATTAGGACAGGTTATGGGTCAAAAAACCCAAATGAATAGTTTTGGACAGGTGCAAGTGGGTTTGGGCCTAAAAGCCTAAATCTCATAATTTTTCCCTACACCTTTTCTATGCTTATTCGCTATTTATTTTTTTAGACTTGGTTAAATTCGCTACTAAGTCACCAAAATTGACCTCATACAAGTTCTTTCTTAAATCACTTTTTTTTTCAAAGTTAGTCAAAAGTGGTTTTCAAATAGTCCGGATAACCGCAAGTTAGCAGACATTTTAGGTGCTTTAAAAACCTTCCTAAGATATTAATAAGAATCTCTTACCCGGAATTTCTTAAAAGCCTAAGTATTTTTCTTTTTTAAGACTTAGGATTTTCTCTAAAAAGTTTTCTTAATTTCTTTCCAAATAAATTTAGTGGTGACTCTATAATTTCTTATAGATTGTGTCAAAATTTTCTTTAAGTTTAGAAATAGTTTAAAAAGTCAAAGTCAATATTTTCCAACCCTTCAAATCAAAAAGGGATAAAACGGAAATGGCAACTCTATTGGGGATTTTTAACTAGGTTCTATCCAAATGTTTGAAATTGCCTTTTGACTAACTGTTATATTGTGTAAACTGTTTATGTGCTTATATGTTTAAATTCTGCGAAATTTAACTGTTGCATTTCATGGCATAATTTCGCATGATGATTATTAAACTGTTGTGGGGTTTTATGGATGTTCCGTCCCCTGTTGATCAACTCCAAATCAATTGTTGGAAATGCGACTGTTTATCAGCACGTTAGGCGGTCGAACACTAATCATATTTTCGAACCCGAGTTGTATGCTAGGGAACCTATGTCCAAACCCACTCTAGACACCCAGGATAGGCCTAAACCAAAACCCTATTTTATGCATGAGCCTAGGACGAGTAGAAAACCTGCCCTGCGTCTATTGGCCACGAGTCAATTAAAGACGAAGCATATTTATATGTTGAAGAAATATTTTTATTTAATCCAGTTCATTATATATAGGGTAAGGTTTGCTTTGCTTACTTTCGTGTAAGAATTCCTCAATCATACACAAATTGAGGGAGGAATTAAAGTGTGTCAGGCAAGAGGTTGATCGATTTGGACGATTGCATAATTTCTCAGACTTACGAGTATAGATCACATCTATAAGGGAATCACTTTATCATCAACACATGTCGCATATGACAAGAAATGAACAAATCTAATAGGGCAAAGGTAGATGAAAGAACATCTAAGTGCTACTATCCCCTGCGCAGGGCATTGTTCTCCTCCTTTTCCCTAAAAATTGTATCCCTTTTGTGCATATTTTGTAAGAATTTATTCTTTTTTATATACCTATGGAGGTTTTTAAGGATAATGGATTGTCTTTAAAAACATATACTCCCTTCAAACGTGTTAGGCTAACCCTTGGATCAAAAGGGTCACAAAATTAGGATGCACGTTTATTACAATATACTTTTGTGATATAGCTATTTTATGGCCTTATACATGTTATGTTGATTCGAATAAAATGCAAAATTGATCCAATCCCATTTTTCAAAGAGTACCTCTAAGCAGAAATACGCCCACTATACAAAAGTCCGGCCAAATATACTTCAGGTCTCCCAAGTCTCTCAGGAAAGTCCGCAATTATTCTTAAAACTTTCTAAATGCTCGCTACCATTTTAGTAAGGTTGACTATGAACTCAGAAGAAACTATTATATGTTTGAACTACACAGGACTTGATTTCTCCTCCATGAGATACGTAGGCAGCTTTTTGGCCCGACCCCTATCTTCAAAAACTCTATTGTCCTCTACTTTCTTGAAAGAAGAAATAAGGTCAAAAAGAAGAAGATTTGAACCTTTCAGATAAATTTCATTTATCCATATCAATGAGAAAAATCCTATTCATTGAAATTCTTGAGTAATCATTACTCCATGGATGAATTCGCATGAGATGAGAAACAACCTTATGTGTTTACTTTTTGCCTTATCATCTTGCTTATTACTAACGAAATCTAACACGTTAGCCTTTGAGTTGTTTTTACTTTGAAGTAATAGAAACTATTCTGTGTTGGCATAAAATGTCCCTGCTTCACTAGATCAAAGTGAATAAAGATTCCTCTTTTGACCATAGCTTTGTTACAGGAAAGGAAAAATGATTAGTAGTAAAACTGGACTCTACCGGCTATTTTTCAAAACCTATAAGTGATGGTTTCGAGAATGGAATAGGAAAAAATATGATGCTACCATAGAAGAATTTTTCAAGACAACTGAAATAATGGAGGATGAATTGGGGGAAACGTTATTGAATTGGACCTTGACTCCACTCATGACACACCGTCTATTATGTAGCAGTAATTTAAAACATGTCAATGTCATGTCATATCAAGGGTTAGACAAACAAATGAGGTGAATGATGAAGAATGTAAAGAGTATGATGAGGAGAGGCTAGTGGAAGATATAGAATAATTTGAAAAACTGAGAGAAGAACAACCTAGAGGAAACTAAAATAGTCAATCTGGGCGACCGCGATGAAATCGAAGAGACAAGTGTTAGTGTTCTCTTAGCAAAAGCACAAAAAGGGGAACTCATTCGCTTGCTACAGGAGTACATTGACATATTTTCTTGGTCCTATAATGATATATCGGTATTTAGCACCAACATCGTGTCGCACAAGTTACCAATCAATCCCGAGTTTGATCTAGTTAAGCAAAAACTGCCGAATTTCAAGCCGAACCTAAGTTTAAAAATCAAGAAAGAAGTGATGAAGCAAATTCAATCTAAGGTTGTAGAGGTCACAAGATATCCAACATGACTAGCCATTATTGCTCTAGTACCAAAAAGGACGACACAATCACTACTTGTGTTAACTATAGAGATTTCAATAGAGCCAACCCTAAGGATAATTTCTATCTACCCATCGTCATTGATAATTATGTGAAGCATGAAATACAGTCTTTCATGGATTATTTCATCGGCTATTATTAGATATCAATGGATGAGGAGGATGCAGAAAAGACAACTTTTATTATGTCTTGGGTTGTTTATCATTACAGGGTGATGCCGTTTGGTCTCAAGAATGCGGGTGCATATACATGAGAGCTATGACGATGATTTTTCTTGATATAATTCATAAAGAGAATACGGTGTAAATGGATAATATAATTATCATATTCTGTAGAGTCTAGATCATCAGATACTTCTGAAAAAGTTCTTCAATCGACTAGACCATACAACTTGAAGTTGAATCCTTCTTTTGGTGTGCTAGCCGAGAAATTATTAGGGTTTAAAGTCAGCAGAAGGTTCATCAAGCTAGACCCATCCAAGATCAAGAAAATTCAGAAGGTATCTCATTTCCATAATGGATCCATTGAGGTATACTTTAGAAAACCATGGCTACAGGAAAGTTAGCCAAGTAGAAAATATCGTTGAGCGAGTTTGAAATCGTGTATGTGACTCAAAAGGCAATCAAGGAGCAAGACTTAGCAGATCATTTAGCTGAGAATCCAGCTGATAATGAGTACGAGCCACTTCAAACTTATTTCCCATATGAGGAGATTTTATTCGTGGGGGAAGACATTGCTGAGATATACCTCATACGAAGAATGTTCTTTGATAGAGCAGTAAACTTCAAAGGCTCAGGAATTGGAGCAGTTTTGGTGTCAGAAACAAGACAACACTATCCAACTACCACTAAATTGCACTTCCCGTACACCAATAACATGGTTAAATATGAGGTTTGCAACTTGGGTCTTAAGTTAGCACTTGAGATGGGTATTAATGAATTGCTAGTCATTGGAGACTCATATTTGCTAATTCACCAAGTACAAGAGGGAAAGGACGGTAAATGATATCATGGCACGAGATGTTGCCCTACGCTCTAATAGGGTACCGTACAACAGTTTGAACCTCCACTGGGGAAACTCCTTATCTACTTGTTTATGGGAATGAAGTTGTGATACTTACCAAGGTTGAAATACCTTCCTTGAGGATTATTCAAGAAGCAAGATTAATTAATGAAGAATGGGCTCGTGCTCGCTATGAACAACTCATGTTGATTGACGAAAAGAGAATGGTTGTCGTGTGTCATGGCCAGCTGTAACAACACAGGATGATTCGTGACTTCAACAATAAAGTAAGAACTCAAACATTTGAAGTCAGAAAATTGGTTCTCAAATGCATGTTCCCTCACCAAGAAGAGTTCAAAGAAAAGTTCGCTCTGAATTGGTAAGGACCATACATAGTTTGCAAGGTACTATACAAAGGAGCTTTGATTCTATCTGAGATGGATGGTGAAGAGTGGACCAAACCAATTAATTCTGATGTGTAATTGCCTAGAATTTATCTTTTTCTTTATGTACGAACTATGTTTGACCTGAATTCCTAAGAAAGGGATACGTAGGAGACCTATGTCGGCTTCGGTCAACCCCTTAGGATAATTTATCCTTTCCTTTTATGTATGAACTACATGATGACCTAAATTCCCAAGAAAGGGATACTTAGGCAGCCTATATTGGCTTCGGTCATCCCATTAGATTTTTCTATATATCTCTATCATAGTTCTGAACTACGTTTGACCTAATTCCTACTTCAATGGGATACGTAGGCGCCCCAATGGCTCGGTCATATAACCCTAGGAAATGAAAATCGGGGAAGAATTTTTGAGATGAAATCTCAAAAATTCACAAGAGGAAGATCATCATCCAATAAAAAAGATGACGACCTGCGAAGACTTCAGATCCTCTCTAGTAAAGATTATCTCAAATAGTAATAACCTGGGGCAAAAATTTTGAGGAGGTCCTAAAAAATTTTCTCTAATATATTGGAATATATTTCAAATGCCCCAGCACCAGAGGTCAAAGCCAAATTTTGGAAACCACTAGCTGCGATAAAGTCTAGTAGACTAAAACTTTGGATATGACAGAACATCTGATAAAAAACTTCAACAATGTTGAATCCCTACCAATCATTTGTCAAACGTCAGACATAGTCAGAACCAAGAGAAAGACGTTCGTTGAGCTAGTACATGACATGAATGACAGAGATTTTCTAAAGATTTTATAGAACTTTTGGGAACTAGTTTCTGAAACTAAGATTACTTTCAAAAATCTATACAAATATTTTACTTAGTGATTGCCTAATCATCTATTGGAACGGAGAGTCAGGGTGGAAGTCCCAACATGACGAGGTACTCAAAAGATGGCGAGGAGCAAACCAGGGATCGAAAGAGGTCAACACGGAGTAGTTTCACTCAAGACTAATCATTTTTCTATGGATGCAGGGATTAATACACAAAAATGAGATTATTTTTCAAAAAAAAAATCCTCAAAAGAGTTGCGAGCCACACCAAAGCATATAATGCTCAATAAAGGTATTTTCAGGTAGCCCTAAAATCGGGTTTAATACCTATTTATCGAGGACCTTCTGAATTTTGTATCTCATTTTTTGAGACCATGAAAGACAAACAGAGGGGCCTTATTTTCTTTATGAATGTTATATTTAGAATTTTTCTAAAAAGTAGTCGCTAAAAATGCGACTTTGTGTCTACTAAATATTTACCTTGAGCGCAGGTACGGTCAAAGGAGATGGCCTAATAAGTCCACAATCAAAGGATTTTCCAAGAGAAGGAAGATCAAAAAGTCATCCTCAAATTCTCCATGAGGCGACACAAATGGTATTCGAGAAGTCCCCCATAAAGGGATTTTACCCATTTGTTTTCATTCGGTGGATTTATCATTTAAATGTGTGTCCAAAAGAAGATGATAAGCTGACTAAGTTATCCATATTAGTCATTTAAACTGTTATAAAGCTTAAATGTGGTCACCAGTGAGAGCTACATTGTGTTTACTAACTATCTACCTTGAGTACAGGTACACATAGAAAGCTAAACACAGACAAACAGACTTAGGTGAAACTGTTTTCAAATCATCGGAAGAACCATTTCATGTTATTTGTCGAGAGGTCCATTTTATCTCACTGTCGAGAGGGATATTTCATGCCATTTGCCGAGAGGGACATTTCATATCATCGCCGAGTGGGCCATTTCATTTCATGCCATTGCTAAGTAGGCCATTTCATATAATCTCATTGCCGAGAGGGCCATTTCATATCATCGTTAAGGGGGGCATTTCATTTCATTCCATTTCTAAGAGGTTCATTTCATATCATCTCATTGTTGAGAGGGTCATTTTAAGTCATTGCCAAGAGGGCTATTTCATATTATCTTACTGTCGAGAGAGCTATTTCATGCCATTACCAAGAGGGCCATTTCATATCATCTTATTGTCGAGAGGGCCATTTTATGCCATTTGCCGAGAGGGCAATTTTATATCATCACCGAGAGAGTCATTTCATTTTATTCCATTGCCAAGAGGGTCATTTCATATCACTTTATTTCCAAGAGGGCCATCATGTCATTCAACTAAGTCTCTATAATTGCTTGCTATACAAGACAATAAGGTCTAGCCTTGGAAGAAGCTTTGGAGAACCAATATCTGTTGACACGCGAGACATAAATATTGGCGTCGAGGATATCATCAATATTTAATATCTATTGACACGCGAGACACAAATGTTGGCATCGAGGATATCATCAGTATTTAAAATCTATTGACACACGAGACATAAACACTAGCGTCGAGGATATAATCAGCATTTAATATCTGTTGACACACGAGACACAAATGTTGCATTGAGGATATCATCAGCATTTAAATCTATTGACACGCGAGACACAAATGGTGGAGTCGAGGATATCATCGACATTTAATATATGTTGATACACGAGACACAAATGCTTGCATCGAGGATATCTCGTCATTTTATGAATCAAGGTCTGAATGCATCAAGAGCACGCAATTTGAAGGAATTCCTTTAAGTCGCTCTCTGAAGATGGATGATATATGAGATTTTTGATAAATTGACAATTTGAGGGTCATCTATAAGTCATATTATTTGAAATAGGATAGTGTGCAAGATTACCTATGAGTTGATAGCCCATAGTTCATCTGTAAGATGCAACAACATCCTAACCAGATAATGTGCAAGGTTACTCAAAAATTGATAGTCCGAAGGTTATCCATAAGTCGCAACTAAATCCTTATCCGAGAATATAAGAGATTATCAAATTGATAAGTCCAGGGGTTCTCTATAAGTCGCATCATATCCAATGATCAATTATGTGCAGGATTACCCAAAAACTAGAAATTTAAGAGTTATCAATAAGTCATATTGTATCCAAGGTCGGATGATATGCTAGAATACCTGAAAGCTAGAGATTGGTGGGATATTTATAAGCCATCTCTTATCCAAGGTCGGATAATGTACAGGATTACCTGAAAGCTAGCAATTTAAAGGACATCTGTAAGTCGCCTCATATCCAACATCAAATAATGCGCAAGATTATCCAAAGATTGACAATTTAAGGGAAATCTATAAGTTGTATCAATACAAAAGATGCGCAAGACTTACACGAGGTCACATGCAAAGGATCATTGTCAATAATCGGAGTCTGCATAAGGTGTCTCGGTGTCCAAAAGGGCCACCCTACTTTGAAGACATATTCAATTGATAAATAAGCTAATTAGGAAATAACCAAGAGGGTTTTTATGTCTGTTATTGCAAATTATTTCCTTCCAATAGGTACATGGGAGGACGACTTCACTCTTTAGGCGACAACTCACGTGGAGATATGGTAAAAGAGTATATACCTCCTTCATGAATTATGTTTAGCATTGAAACTTTTTGTTTTAAATATTGTCGAGAGCATCCGAGAAGGTGAAAATCACAAATCAAAACACAGGTATGGACGACTCCAGATAGGATGCAACACAATGTGGAACTCTTTCTTAGCAGCAAAATGGGACATAGTCTAGAGAGAGACATCAAACTCTTTGGATGCGAGCTAAAGGATAATCACCACCACCATCTAACCACACCCCTATTAGAAGGCATGTGGGTATTCTGGGATATTCTGGTTTTAGTTTTACCTTTGGGACATTTCTAAACTCATACCGATGATAACCTTCTCTTTCTTTCAAATTTAAGTGATAGGACACCTAGAGTTTTGGAAGTTATGTCTAGGTAAGTTCTTGCCTATGGATGTGAAGGATCCCATATTTATGGTTAAGAGGTTATAAGAATCTTTTCCTTAGTTCGATCAACTTGTCACTCATCCTGGGCCAAAGATCGTCTGAAATAAAAGATTATCTTTTCTACTGATTGAGTCCAACTACAAGCAGTCTGATTCCTTGATTCTCAGGGATATGTAGGTTGGGTTCTATTTTAGAAACTCGAATGCATTCCAACTTCCCCCCAAATCCCTCTATTCCCTAACTTTTCAGTTTTATCAAAAACTCAAAAACTAAGATAGCTTGTGAATTTTCTTGAAGATCGTGCTTAAATCAAAAACTTGTGCGATAACCAACCTCTTTGGAAAATGAATTTGTGGTCGGACAAAAGTTAGGAACGTCAATCTCTCTTTGCCCAGGGTTACTTGCATCCACCCTACCCACAAGGAGAGGGCAGTTGTTGACACCTAATTCTTGTCCTCCATAACTATGTTTAATTTTGAGTTTCTTCAATTTTCAAATAAAACTACAATATTTATTTCATCCAAATAAAAACTTCCCAAAGTATTTACCTGGTTAATTTTAGTATTTTAAGTGACAATTATATATTTTCGTATTCAATACGAAATTATATAATTTTGTTGCTTAAATGTTTAGTTTACGAATATCAAATTTTAATCAAGGTTGAAAATAAATTCAAATGATTAAAATCTTGATTTAAATATAATTTGTTCTTCAGAATAATTTATTTGAAATATATTTGTTTGATTTTTATTAAATCAAGAAACTCGGAGATTAAATAAGGTATTAATTCGTATCGAATTTCAATTGAATTTAGTCAATTTATTTAATTTGTCCATAATTAAAATTATATTGGCCACAATTGCAATGAAATTGATCAATTATTTTTCAATTTGATCGAAAACTAAATAAAATTGATTAACTCTTAAACTAATTCGGGTTATTTTTTTAAATAACCCCAAAAATATATAATCTACCAAAAAATAAACCAATCCAATAATTCCATCACCCAACATCCCATTTGCAATAGAAAAAACAGCCTTAAAATAGCCTAACTCCAGTGGCCCAACCATGATATTGACCCGGCCCAACACCCATTTGCTTCTCTTTTTCATCAGCAAAATGCAACAACAACACGAGTAATCCAAAAACTCACAACTTCCACCAGCGAATAATAAAACATCAATAATATCAGCTAATAACAATAATCTCAGCAACATCGATGAACAACTTTAGTAAAAGTCGTTGAACGTCGACCAAAAACAACAAAACTGAGCCAAACCGTCGACGACGCAGCAACAACAACGCATCCAATGATGACCCACTAACAACCCGACCCTAACCTAATTCCATTTCAACAACGAACCAACAACGTGTCTTCTTTTAATTCACTCCTAAAAGTCTATCCGTTTTCAATTCGAGATTCTCGAATTAGTATGAGTTTGTACTATTTTTGCCACCTCAACTTTATCCTCTTTTAAAAATTTGAAAACTCCTTAAATAATACCCAAATTACCCCCAAATTTTCCTATCCCACATCGGTTGGAGCTAATTTCTCAATCCCAAAATTTCTTCTATATAAAGCTCATTGTTGAGCTAAAAATTCCTAGTCTTGAAGGTATTAAAAAATACTTTTAAGCAAATAATTAAAAATTTTACAATTAATTTTTTATTTAATCGGAGGTTTAAAGGTTTCTTCCGGTGGTGGTGGATTCCGAAGAAGCTTGAGGTCTCGTTTTGCTGCCCAAAAGTCGGACAATCTTCGACTCTTTCTTTTACTATTGCATTGTGATGGTTGTAGCAGTAGTAGTTTCAATTATTGTGTTGTATGCTTGGAATTGCTTGTTGTAGAGGCCTTAAAGGACATAGGATTGATTATGCTAAAATAAAGTTACGATATTATGGTATTTCTTTCTGTGTCAATTGGCTATTTGATCCCCCTCTCTTTTATTTGAGTTTTTTGCTTCATGATTCTTTAAATAAAGGCAGGATGTTGTCGCTGCACTTAGAACTTGTTAACTAATGTAAAAAATATGTTTGGCTTTATTCACCTTTGATGGTGGTCGATTTGAATCCCTTTTGTCCCCTTTCATGAAATGGTTCAAGTGTTAGCATTCTCGTTCTTGAGAATTTTCACTGATTCACCTTTTCAGTTTCAAAATAGTCTTGAAAGGGGTTAGAATCGAGGTTACAACCAGTTTTTCTAGTAATACGTCTTTTCTTTGATGTTGACCAATTTGAATTTTTTTGTTCCATTTCTTATATTGGTTCAAAGTCTGTGCTCTCTTTCCTTACTGATTCACTTTTTCAGTTTCTTTTGAAATTGGAAAAGGGTTAGAAGTGAGATTAGAACAAGTGTTCCTAATGAACCAATTCATATGCTTGTTGTAGATAATGATGGTGTTGAAAGACCTTCTTGATGTTTAAATTATATTGCATAAGGAATGAAATGTCGAGCCTGTATTTGGTAAAACAAGTATTTGTTCTCCTTCTTATGTGGGGTAAATTGTTAATCCCTTAGTAGATTGTAGTACCATTGTGAGATGGTAGTAGTGTTACTATAATTGAGATGCATTCATGTGCATACAGTGAAGTATGTCATTTCACAAAAGTCGAGAATAGTCTCTCTTGATCTTGTTGTTTGATCCCAAAACTTCCTCCTAAAAATCTTTACCTCTACTGTATTGAAAAGTATTACTATTTGTTTTAGTTTCCTTTTGAATATTGTTGTCTAGATTCAACCATGTTTTGTTTCACTCGAGTTTAGAAATACTTTGCCAATCCTCATCTTTTATTTTGTTGCATGAACCCGTTATGAATTGAGTCTAATGGACTCAATTCCACCTTGCATTTTCCTAATGTGCCAATGAGGTTCGTTTGTTTAAGTCAAGCCCGAAAGAAAGTCTAAAGTCGGTTACATGACGTACAAATATGAGAAGTTGAAAGAAAAGAGTCAAAACCCCTTCATTGAAGTATTCAAGACACTTCCAAAGTCCTATTTTTATTATTTTACTTGTCTTACTTATTTCTTTCTTTATTCATTCATTTGGGCCTCGAAGTCAAAGTTGTAAACTAATACAGGTGAAGTTGATTCTGGGCCTAAGGTTCCGAAAAGATAGTTTAGGACAGGTTATGGGTCAAAAGCCCAAATGAATAGATTAGGACAGGTTATGGGTTAAAAGCCCAAATGAATAGTTTTGGACAGGTGCAAGTGGGTCTAGGCCTAAAAGCCTAAATCTCATAATTTCCCCCTACCCCTTTTCTATGTTTATTTGCTATTTATTTTATTAGACTTGGTTAAATTCCCTACTAAGTCACCAAAATTGATCTCATACAAGTTCTTTCCTAAATCACTTTCTTTTCAAAAACCAACTTTTTTTTAAAGTTAGTCAAAAGTGGTTTTCAAATAGTCCGGATAACTGTAAGTTAGTGGACATTTTAGGTGACTTAAAAACCTTCCTCAGGTATTAATAAGAATCTCTTACCCGAGATTTTCTTAAAAGCCTAAGTCTTTTTCTGTTTTAAGACTTAGGATTTTCTCTAAAAAGTTTTCTTAATTTCTTTCCAAATAAATTAAGTGGCGACTCTGTAATTTCTTAGATTATTTTGAAATTTTTCTTAAGTTTTGAAATATTTTAAAAAATCGAAGTCAATGTTTTCCAGCTCTCCAAATCAAAAAGGGAAAAAACAAGTGTAAAAGTTGAAAAAAATTACTTTTTAAATCTGATTCACGCGCCTTGAGTGCGTGAGACACACTTTTTTTGCCATGTCAACATTTTGTGTCTAATAGGAATGAAGTTTGAATAGTTAAAGTATTCAATAGATGGTACAATGATAAGTGGAGGAGTCCAAGTGAAATTTCGTGACAAGTTTAGGATCCTATCGATGATTTAAGCCTATATAAAATCATATACATATCTATGTTATGTATATGATAGTATATACATAACTATATAACTTGTTAGGTTGTTTGTCCCTTTTTTAAAAATTCATAAACATAATAGGGGAAGAATTTTGTTAAGCTGATATGTATATAAAATCATATACATATTTTTTTATGTACTAGTAACAACCCCACGTGCCTCGCACGTGTAATCTTTGATTATTTAAAATTAAAATTTAATGTAACTAATTTTTTACTTCAGTTAACTTCAAAATTATAAATATTAAGAAAATAACGAACTACATTAATATGAGCATATAATGTAACATAATTACTTGTAACAAATTAACTATAACGTAAAAGAATTATAATAAGAAAATCACGATTTCTAAACAAGTAAAAATTTTAGCCGAAAAAGATAGATAACAAATTTTAGACTAAAAAAAAGAGAGAAAATTATTTCAAGAAAAAAAATACCTAATCAAACATTTATTTATCTAGTCTCAGTCTCTATCATAATTTATATGCACGACACAAAAATACTTATCATATTTGGCATAGAGTCTTTGGACCATTGACAAATTTATAAGTAGCAAACAAATATAGGTTGTAGTGGAATGATCAGAGTCTCTCTATCCTTAATAAAATATCGCAAAACATATGTAATGAGCAACAACTTTGTTGATCTATTTCTCTTAATAAGAACACGCCAAGAGTAAAAGAGATGCACTATTATCTCCACATTCAAATATGTGTCCTCATTGAAGAGAAAGACATACTTGATGAGCCAAAACAGATTAAAAAATATTACACATGTGCTCTCAAGATCTCTTGCTTCTCTGAGGCCTTCTACCACTTCTATTTCAGAGTTAGATTGACATTTGCCAATTATGGAGAATGTCAAAACAATAAGAAACCAACATGAAATTCATGAAATAATAGGCAGTTGAATAAGGAAAACTCCTTATAATAATAATTAAATGCAACATCCAAGAGTTTTTGTCTATTTTTTTGGACCAAATCTATTTTAATTGAAAAGGATTTTTTTTGTCTATATTCATATAATTTTTAATATGTTTATTATAGTCAATATTTAATATTATAAAAATAATAATATAATTATTAATATAACTAGTTTAGGTGTACGCGCCTTGTGCGTGTACCTCACTTAATGAATTCAAATGTTACATTAAATGCAGTATTTGTTTAAATAATAGAAATAAATACAATAATTAAATTCAAAATCTTTTGAACGTGTAAAGATGGAGAACTTATTTTATTAGTTATGTGGTATTTGTAAATATCTAAGCTGCAAATAAAATAATTAAAATACATTGACAGTCCCTTAAATTACATTGGTGTCTTCAGTAAAGTAAGCATATGATTAGTGCTTGATAATCCATAAAATTGCACAATTTTACTTGATTTCATGCTAGAAGTGCGAAATTTCACCTGGAGAATCCATGTCAGTTTAATCCCTCTTCTTCATCAAAGAGTCGGTATATCTTTTTTGCTGCTTCAAATATAACCATTCTCTTTCTCCCATAATTTCAAAATAAAGTTTGTACACGGATTAAGAGAAACAATAAACATAGTGTCTCAACGAAAAAATTATATTATTATTTAACTATGCATATACAATAATAAAATCATTATAAATAATATTAACACAACGAAGAATGAAAAGTAAAAACAAGAACAGAAACATGCCTTTGAATTCGCTATTAATCGATATGAAATTTTAAGCCCACGCTACATGTGAATTTTCCTTCTCCTGCAATTTATTCATATATTTGTTGAAGAAGGTAAAAAGATAATAATCTTATAACGCAACAAACATATTAATAGTAATAATTCAAAGTAGAAAGAGAATTCATAACCATTCCAACAAAAAGTTAAAAAACAAATAAAATGTAACTCCAAAATATTGCTAATTTTTTTACTACTTTCTCCATCTTATGGTTGTTTCAATTTCTCAATATAATAGTCTGAAATCTAACAAAAACGTCTTGTACATAAGAATATACACTCTATTTATTGTAATGTTGACATACATTAATAGCTGAAATATTTTGATAGCTGACATACACTCTATCTGCTGCAATAACACACACTAATAGCTGAAATATTTTTCATCGATAATATAATAAGCAAAATAAAGTTGAAATAGTATGCCACTAAACAAAGATGATAACAAAATTTGGGTTGTTTTCTCTTTTTGGAGGACAAATATGTTTTGCTTTATCTGGAAAAAAAAATTAATTGTTCACAAGTTAAATTTAAATGCTTATGCACCTGTGACCATTGAAAAAACAATACAACTGACTATGTTACCTTCAAGAAAATAATCCAAATAAAAACACTAAATAAAAAGATAAGGAAATGAAGAAGAAGAAAACAATATATGGGTATCTCTATGGACTATATGTGTATAACCTTCTCCATTGTCATCGTTCCTAGGACTTCTTATATAGTTAAAATAGATATTTAACTCCAAGAAATTATGGACTCTTACCATATATATTTTCTTATTATATATTTAAAAATCTCTTAATTATTAAAATATTATTTTCTTACCATATCTTTTAGGACTCCTTAATTATTAGTTCTTCTAATAATTCTTATCATATTTTAGGATTCTTTAATTTTAAATATTATAAAAATAATTAATAAATAATTCAAGAAAAATAGTGAAAAGATGACTTTGTCTAAAGCAGAGACTTTTAATAAAGGGCAAAAAGTTTAATTCACTTTTCTAAGGGTCTTCACACTTTTAACATATTATAGATATAGATATAAATTATAGATAGATTATAGATATAAATATAAATATAGATTATAGACAGATATAGATATAGATATAAATTATAGATTATAAATATAGATATAGTTTATGGATCAAGCGAATTGTAGTTGGAGAAGGTTATTTTCTTTTTTTTAATTTTTGGGGCCTTTTTTCTTGGACGTTCATCTTTTTTTTTGGTAGTTGAAAAAGAGTGCTGTTTTTTTTTTCCCAATATTTTGTGGATGTTTGCCCTTTTTTCTTGGACCAAGCAAATTGTGGTTGGAAAGGCTTCTGTTCCTATTTTTGGACCTTTTTTGGACATAATTTTTAGTATATTATTATAGTCGATATTTAATATCATAAAAATAATAGAAAAAGGTGAAAAGATAATTTTGTTATTGCGAAAATTTTTAATGAAAGGCGAAAAGTTCTAATAAAATTTCTAAAGTTCTTCACACTTTTAATATAGTATAGATTAGAGATTAGAGATATAAATAATAATAATAATAATTATTATAATAATAATAATAATAATAATTATTATTATTATTATTAAAGATTTTTCAAATCTTCTTTAAATCAAATTTAGTCCATTTAGAATTCTTAAACTAATGAAAAAAATATTAGTTGTCATTATTTCTGATGGCTTCTAATAAGGAAAGATTTTACCTTAAATATATTTCATTAATTTTTAACTTTTAAATATTAGAAAAAAATAGTGAAAAGATAATTTTAACTAAAACAAAAACTTTTAATGAAGGAAAAAATATTCCAACAATATTTTTAAATTAGAATTCTTAAGCTAGTGAAAAAAGTATTAGTTGTCATTAATTTTGATGACTTCTAATAAGGAAGGTTTTACCTTAAATATATTTAGTTAATTTTTAAATTTTAAATATTAGAAAAAAATAGTGAAAAGACGATTTTGACTAAAGCAAAGACTTTTAATGAAGGAAAAAAAAAGTTCAAATAACATTTTTAAGGCCCTTCACACTTTTAATATATTATTATAGATATAGATGTGTTT
Organism: Capsicum pubescens; assembly: GCA_030864215.1. Taxonomy (NCBI): domain Eukaryota; kingdom Viridiplantae; phylum Streptophyta; class Magnoliopsida; order Solanales; family Solanaceae; genus Capsicum; species Capsicum pubescens. The sequence goes on along the minus strand of CM061548.1, from coordinate 142,417,526 downwards.
CAAATTTTGAATTTGATCTTACTAGTTGAATTTGTGTTTCGAATTTTGAATTTGAATAGCTGAATTTTGTGTAAGTTTTAAATTTAAAATAGTTGAATTCGGATAGCTAAATTTTGTCTCTTTTTATGTGTTTTCTTGATCTTACTAGTTGAATTTGTGTTTCAAATTTTGAATTTGGATAGTTATTACGAAATTAAAGGGATTCAGTAATGCAATATTAAAAAAGTTGCATTAATTACGTCTCATAATTAAGGAATATGTGTTTTGTTTCTTTTTTAAGGTTGCCATATTTAATCAATATACATAACAATGTTATGTATATGCGGGGCTACTTATGTACAACAAACGGGAGAGGGAAATTTTAATTAGAAAAAAGGGAAAGAAGATAATTATGTTTCAAAAGGTTGAAATTTATGTTATTTACACTTGTTTTAACTTTTAACCCATTTTAACCCATCCAAATATGGTGCAGGAAAGTGAATGTTGAGGGGGTGAAGAAGTCACAAACAAAAAAGGTTAAAATAACGTAGTGCAAGAAAGTGAAAGTTGAAGGGGCAGGTGAACAAGTCAGACGAAAGTCAATTGGAATTTCCCTCTTGATTATTTATGATGAAAGAATGAGCTTTAAGAGAATGACTCTTGTAGGGGCGGGTGAACAAGTCACATGAAAGTCAATTGAAATTTTCCTCTTGATTCGAGTCATTACAGGGTTTACAGATCATTTATGATGAAAGAATGAACTTTTAAGAGAATGACTCTTGTAAAGTGAAACCATGTAGTAGGAGATAGATTTTCAAGAGAATAAGGTGTTTTTCGGATGGTATTTATTTTACTTATTTTTCTAAAGAAAATATTTAAAAAATATTTTGAACAATCAAACATGAAAATATTAAAAAATAGTTTTCGAAAAATACCTAATAACGAGCACAACTTTAGTGTAAAAAAGATAATTGATGTGAGAGCAAATTATGAATCTTCTTACCAACATGAATTGTGGTGCAGTGGATGGGGCTGCTCCACCCTTAACTAGAGGTCGAGGGTTCGACCCTGGGTATGGAGAAAACTCTGTTGGGAGCGCTGTCACCTTAATGGGTCATGCAACGCGCGATTCGGATTAGTTGGGGTTCCAATATGGGCATCGGACACCGGATGAGAAACAAAAAAAAAATAAAAAATTATGAGTCTTCTGTTATATCTATAGCATAACCAAATTATAATGCCACTGCTCAATATTCGAAAAAGTAAGAAGTGATAGTAACTATTATACTCATAACCACGTTTTGTACATTCCATATGTCGCAGATGACTTCAAATAATCACATGAATTAGTCCTCCAAAATGTTCAAGGATGGTTGTAGAATTTATTTGAGAAATTATAATCACCCACTCAAATAAATAGCCGGTAAATATATAATATACACACGATATATGTATATATTGTGTATATTGGTTAGGGAATACAAATAATTTGAGTTAAAGGATCAAAAAATACGCCTAAACCTATCTCAATTTTTTGAGGTTCATGCATGAACTGTTGAGAGTATGAGTTTTCTATTTATACCATCATCCAATAGTTTGAAAAAAACACTTAGAGGTTGACTAGACCAAATATTTATCTACAAACGCTTCTGGGGGAATTTGGCCATAACGATGACTTTATTAGCTACCATATTATTTTTTTAATTATTTTTTAAATTTATTTTTCAATTGACTCTTTAAGACTTTAAACTCTCCCCTTTCAAGTCAAAGATATCGACGTCACACTGAGAAGGTGGAAAAGGCGTCGGATATTGCAATGATGAATAAATTTACGATGATAATTTTTAATCTTTAACATGATATTCATTTATTTAACTTTAATTCTCAAGGTGGAATTGTTTTTCCGCATGAAGTGTCACGTGTCAGAGTTTTTAAACAAAAAAGAGTATAATACAAACACCATTAGAATTAGTTGAGATGTGTTTCACTAACTATTGAGTGATACTGTGATAGTTCACGTAGAAAACTCATGTTCTGAATAATCCATCTATGACGTTATGAATCAATTGTCCCACATTGAAAAAATAGAGAAATGCTAAGGGATTTATAGGTCAAATGAGTTCTCCCACCTATCAGGTTAGTCTTTTGGGTTGAGCTCTCCCGTTTGATATTGTTATAAACCAAATGAGAGAGTATTATAAATCAAACGGGAGAGTCCAACCCAAAAGACTAGCCTGATAGGTGGGAGAATCCATTTGATCCATAAACCCCTTAGCATTTCTCTATTTTTCTAATGTGGGACAATTGATTCATAACATATGAATAAACTCAAAAAACTAAAATATTGAGTGTGTGGACAAATTTGTAACTGTCACAAAGAAATAATTTTGTAGTGGAAAAATATTGTTGCCTTGCAAATAGATTTGCTTATGATCATAAAAAGGGAAATTTAACTTAAATAATCGCCACCCAAAAAATAGCCGACGCAATATACAATATATATGTAAGGGGTCTTTTGGTAGAGTGTATTAGAAAAATAAAATACATATTAAGTGTGGTATTATTTAATACTTTATTTGGTAGTAATTTTGGGGCAATGTATAATGGTCAAATACATTGTTAGGTCCCTCAACTTGACATAAACTTTTACTTTGACATCTAAAATAGATAATGTTCATTTTAATTACCTAAGTGAGCTACAAATTATGTCATTTTGACACCTTTTTGCATCAGTTTTGGTGCATGGGGTGCACTCGCTCCGACGTGGATAAAACGGCCAATTAATTTATGTCAACTCATTTAAATCGCCACATCATTATATACTTCCACCATTATTTAAAAAAAAAAGTACCAAAATCATCATCTTCCCCACCCAACACATCTTCTTTAACCTCCATTAATGGGGGTTGAATTTTTCATTCTCTTTATGAGCTTTTTTAATCGAGACATTTACAGCCATGACGTCACTGAAATATTTTCGGTGTCACCGAAATCTCTTTTTCCTTGAATTTTATTGACATATCTAAGCCTTAATTTTTTAGAAAATTAGAAAATTAATTAACAAAAAAAATATGGGCACTGTTGGGGTTTTGCAGCCATGAAGTGAATTTCGCAGACCAAATTATATTTTAATAATATTTTTTAAGAGTTAATTATCATATTGGTACAATATATTACACTTCAGGCTTGGATTAACTCAAGTTTATTATTTTTTTTGGTAGATATATTTTTAGATAAATTTTTATTTTCTTCACTTTTTAGATCATATTGTTAGAAGTGATATAAAAAAAAATATTCAAATAAATTATTCTAAAAGATAGAGGGGGTTTTGGAGTATCGTTAGAGGTGTTTGAGCTTGGAAAAATTTTTAGAAGATAGTGCGATGAAAAAATGAAAAAGAACATGATAAAATTATATAAAAAATGGGCTAAAATAACGTTGTTACACACCTACAAGAGAGAGTTCTATATTCACTTTGCCATGTCAGCGAAGGTGTCAAAGTGATACAGTTTATGGCTACTTTAGGTACTTAAAATGAACAACGTTCACTTTAGGTGTCAAAGTGAAAGACGGTACCAAGTTGAGGGACCTGACGATGTATTCCGCCATGTATAATACATGTATACATCCCATTTGGTGATATTGGTCATACATGAGTTTTAATGCATGGGATAAATATAAATAAAGACAAAAATGCCCTCAAATTCCTTAAATCTTTTCTAAATCTTTTTCAATTTATTCAATATGAGTTATTTCTTATCAATTTATCAAGATGATAATTTTTCTTCAAATAAATTTAGTCATAAAAAAATCTACTCCATTAGCTTAAAATACTTATGTTTAGTAAATTAGTGAAGACCCGAAAACATATTGCCTGTTTGCATATAAACTTTAATTTTATAAATAAGATATATCACAAATAAGAATAATTTTTTGGGTTAGCTTTAACACTCTACGGAATAATTTTATGTTAATAACAATTCCACTATCTCTTTCAAAAGTTACACATCCCTCCCTCCAACTTAATCACACCACAAACTAGGAACAACAAACAAATGATGAACAAATAAAGAAAAATAAACGAAAAAAAAAAAAAACAATCCCGACAAGTGAATGATTAAATCTTGAAATTTCAAAGTAAATTATTATTTATATTATTAATTTTTTATTTTTATTTTTAAAAAAGAATAATAAAGCTTTGCAAAGAAGATATAGAAAATTATATTATGTCGAGGATATTTTTATAAACAAACAATATCATTTTAAAAATATAACAATACGTATTGTTTTCAATACATCAAACCAAATACTACATAAAAAGTAATCCCACATAACTAATCTCAGCATTACCTATCCCAAGTCTACTAATCTCAGCATTACTAATCACTCTATTTAGTACTATCGATCTTATGCACTCTACCAAACAACTAGGTCCTTTGGTTGGGAAATAGTTATCCTAGGATAATTAATTTCGAGATCAGCTATCCCGGAAGTAGTTATCCTACCATGTATATGGGATAATTTATGGAGAGAAGACAGAAACGGCACTTCAAATTAAACTATTTTCATGAAATGACCATGGAATTTAAATTCTACTTTCTAGCCATTTTAATTTACTGGCTTGTTCTATACCGTTTCTACACACTTTTTATACAATTTCTATACATATCTTATACATATAAATATTCGATACGAAAATTATACAGTTTTGATACACAATTTATACAATAACTGTACTTTTTTTTTACACGTTTTATACAACAATTATATAATTTTCATACACTTTCTATATATTTCTTCTATATATATTTCATACATATAGATATTTGATAGAACTATACAATTTCTATACATATATCTTATATAGATACATATTCTATTTAACAATTATATCGTTTTTATATAATTTAATAATTATTTCTAAACAATAAAAAAAAAGAATATTTGATAAAATTTATAACAAAAAAAATTAAAATATTTTTAAAAGGGTCGAATTGCCCAAGTTGAATACTGTATCAGTATTATATATAGATTATATCATTATTGTATATGGATTACTTAGGTCAAAATGATCCAAATTAGGAAATGACTATAATGTGGAAATAGTATATCCGACTGGCCACTTTTTGGAAAGTTTTCAAACTTGAGTTATTTGTTTTAAAAAGTGCTATAGAGTGTCCTTTTCCCATAATTTATCCCATAACTATGGTGTAAATGGTGGGATAAATAATCCTGGTACTAACTAATACCTCTAACCAAATACGATATAAAATAATCCTTTATTTTATTTCGAGACTACTTATCCCTTATATCTCACGCCAAACGACCTCTAAGAAGCCGTTTGGTAGAGTGTATTATTTTGATAATTCATGTATTAAAGTATGGTATTATTCAATACATTGTTTGATAACGAATTTGGAGCAATGTATAACTAATACATGAATTAGTTGTACACTCCACGTGGTATTATAGGGCGTATAACTAATACACCCAATTTGGTGGGATTAGTAATCCATGAATAAATATGAGTAAAGACAAAAATGCCCTCAAATTCCTTTAAATCTTTTCTAAAACTTTTTCAATTTATTCAATGTGAGTTATTTCTTTTCAATTCACATGATGATAATATCCCTCCAAATAATTTTAGGCATAAAAAAACTACTCTATTAACTTAAAAAATATTTATTGGTCAAAACTCGAAAACAAATTGCATACAAGCTTTAACTTAGTAAATAGGATATATCACAAATACTAATAATTTTTTTGCTTAGCTGTAACACTCTACGGAACATAATTTTATGTTAACAATGATTCTATTGTCTCATTCAAAAGTTACACGTACCTCCCTCCAACTTAAGAACACCACAAAGTGAGAACAAGAAATCAATGATGAATAAATAAAGAAAAGATAAAAAAAAAAATCCTGCAAGTGAATGATTAAATTTTAAAATTTCAAAGTAAGTTATTAGTTATATTGTTAGTTTTTTTATTTTATTTTTAAAAAAGAATAATAAAGCTTTGTAAAAATAAATACACAAAGTTATAGTATGTCGAGGGTATTTTTATAAACAAATAATATTATTTTTAAAATATGACACCACATATTGTTTTCAATACGTCAAACCAGACACTACATAAAAAATAATCTCAGCATTACTAATCCCAATATTATAATTCTAGCATTAGTAATCCATGCATTACTAATACATCGTATTGAATATTATCTTATACACTCTACCAAACAATCCCTAAAATGTATAAGGTATTTATATTAGTTAACAACCGGTGGCGGCCAGATGTGTAGCTTCATTATTCTTTTAGCTTGCAAATCATGGGAATACTATGTCATGTCATGATTTTGAGTACTTATGTTCAACTCATACATTGCACATTCTTCTAATAATGACCATAATCTTATGAAATAGTGTGAATAACTAGTTATCTATTGTCATTTATCTGAAATGAAATGGCATAGACAAAATCTAAAAGCAATGATTCTAAGTGGAGGAAACTGTTTTTATTTCTTGACAAAATCCGAAACCAACAGTAAAAGAATCGTTGTATTGCAATTAGGCTGCCTATTTCATCTAGAAGAAAAAATTGACACCTTTGTCTATTCCACATGAGAAAAAGACATGAGTGGCTTTCACATAGTAGGATTTATGATTAATGCGTATAGGTTATATGCATTATTTGTTGGTGGTCTGGCCCTAGGAAAGACTAAATAGGATGCTTTTCTCCTCACTTTCTCATATCTTTACTAGAGTTTTTTTTGTATTTAATTTACCTTTATATTGATGAAAGTACAAATACATTATACATATACAATTATGATAGCCGACTGATCCAGTTAATCATATAATTTAGAGGAATGGCGTGTGATAGTGATTAGAGGGTGAATAATAATGAGAGGTGTCCTATCACCAATTACGAGGCCGGTCCATCTTTTAGATGACTCAATCGGGTATGAATATATTCACGAAGAAGTGAATAATGAGCATATATACCTTGTAGTTGTCAGAATATATCTTAATTCTCGAGTTCTAGGAAGGCACATTGAGTTTAAAGAAGGCTTTAAAGAGTAATAAAATGACTTATGATACTTCAGGTACGTACCCATAAAGGATATAATGATATTATAGTGATAACATTCCGAGTAACTCCTCAACATAGAGTTGTGCCTTATGAAGCAGGGTAAGCAATAGTTGTAGAATTTTCTACTGTTACATGGGCATTATATGGATTGATGCCTAATTATTATAGTTGTTAAAAGAAGATAAAAGAAGAAAGAGTATGTTATTGGTTGAATTGAATATTGCGTCTAAATAGTGCTGTTTGAACTAGCAATGTTAGGCAACATATATATTTTTGAGTCGAGCGGAATTCAAGTTTCGATGATTAACAAATATTACATAAAAATCAGAACTGACTATATGTTGTTAACAAAATGTCGTAGAAATATTACGCACGCAAATATTGAAAGAATCAAATCCGTAGCAAATGACTGGAGACGTCTACTGATCTGTGGTTGTAATGAAGGCTGAAGCAAATTCTAAATGCAAGAAGAATTTCTTGAGAAATTTGATTTATCGGTTGAATGTGTGGATCAAGAAAATGAATGCAAACATGAAAATATTACTATATTATACTTGCACATATGAAAGAGCTAATTTGCAAATCGGAAACAACATGTGGAGGTTGAAACAAATAATAAGGAAACCAATTCCAAATAGAATTGGATTCCTTGACAAAACCAATCCTGCTCCTATATAAAATACCACATTGATTCTATTGTATCTTACACTATTCTCAGAGATTGAGAGTGGTTCTTGGCAAAAAATAGTCATTACGATAGAGTGTTTTCCGAAAATCAACCAATAAATAAAGATTTATAAAGCCAATTTCAACGTGTTTAGGATTGAGGAATAAATATTTTGACATATTGAAAAGTGTAATTGATTTTGAAAAAGGATTAGTACTTGAAACAATGGGTTGATTTACATTTCTAGTTTTGAGCTTCATGGAATAAGTCATGTACTTAAGGCAATGGGTAGAGTTGTGTTGTTAACCCTATCTATTACTTCGTTTGTTTCAATTTAATTTATAGACACAGTATTTTTAGTCTATTCCAAAAAGAATATCACCCTTTATAATTAGGAATACCTTAATTTCTTAAATTTTATATCAAGTCAAACAGAAATGAATCGAGACGGACGAAGTTCTCATTTTATAAACTTTAGAAAGTGGTAATATATATCAACGTTAATGATATTTGAGCTACTTTTTCGTTGACCTTTTAAATTTTCTATTCTATGGTTGACTTTTATTTATCACATATCTTACATTTGGGATGGAGTGGGCAATTGCAAAAAGAAGATTTTGAAAATGATAGCTTTTATTGACAAATTTTAAGTCAAATCATATACGTGTGGTATTTAAGAAAATCCGATAAATCATACACGGGATATATTCGTTGGCAACGAAACATTCCCAAACAAGAAGGCTAGGGCACCAGAAAAGGAAAGAAAGATAGAAATTGTGTTCATTAATTACTTTTAGTTCTTGTCTTTTATATAAATATTACATAGGGTTAAAATTTTTATAGATAAAACTTGATATTTGTAGATTTTACTTTTTTAGTGATCGTTTAGTAGATTGTATTAAAAAGGAATACAACATGCAAAGTAAATATTGAAAAAATATATAAGAAGTACATATTGATCAAACAGTCTAAATTCTGTGTATGGATAATATATTAAAAAAATTATATTATTAGATTAAATTGACTTATAACAAATATTAAATTTTATTATATGATAATACAAAATAGAATAAAACTTTAGTATATTTCGTTCAATTATACTGTTAGTGTAAAAATTTAATAACATCCATTTGGTCGAATAGTATACTGGCAAATGGTTAAATTTTATTAAATCAGTTTGATAAAGATATTGAATTATATCCTAAATTAATTAGGCCAGAGTGAATATTATGAGTCAATAAAATCAGATTATTTATTAATTAAGCCTAATTTAATGAATCTCTATCTCTATTATCTTAAAAGTGTGAAGAGTCTTATAATTCACGTTTGAACTTTTTGCCCTTTATTAAAAGTTTTTGTTTTAGACAAAATTGTCTTTTCACTATTTTTTTTTCCTATTTTTTAAAAGTTATTATTTAATTCAAGAAATTAGGAGTCCATAAATATATGGTAAGAGTTTAACTTATGGTAAATTAGGAGTCTATAATTCTATTCTATTTTCAATTGGGAAACATATTGTTATTCATATACACCCATTACATGTCGGACTTCATATACTTTAATCACATGTTATATATACCCAATACAAGGTGGACGACTCCATATACTTCAACCGCTGCAAAAGTATTGATAGGTTAGTAATATTTGTTTTCCTTTATTTTTATTTTGATTTATGTTTTTGTGTTTTATAGAAAACAAATAATTTATTTGTTATAATTGAACTTATCTTAATCTAATTGCATGCATTTATACTACTCTATGATAACTCTCGAGGTAGGCATTATAATACATGTAATAGTTTTGATGAATATGAAAGACGGCATAATGCATAATCGTGTTTTGGGATATGAGATATGTTATGTTTTACACGGATGAATAAATTAGAGTGCAAGCATTATAATACCTATAATAGTGATAGATGTTGAGAGAGTAAGTCACATTCAATATTAATTTATGAGTAAGTCACATTCAATATCAATTTATTATTTATAATATTTCAATATCTTTCTAACTATATACGTAGGTGAATTCAAGATTTAAATTTAATAAGTTTATTTTAAATTTTGTAGAGTATTAAATTCATTATACCTTTATGTTGTGTCATGGACAGAGCTCGAGAAATTATTGAGATTTTTCTCTAAACACAGTCTTATCTATGGTTATATGTCCGTAAATAATTTTTTTGTGTTTTGTTCTTCGTAGGGTGAAAAGAACTTGCAGAAGTATCTTTTCATTTTGTGATGATATTATATTTTATTTTTTTGATATCATGCTATAACAGATTTGTATGTTTGAGATATATACTAGTATTTAGTTGTGGTATGATTTCATGATCAAGCAAATATCCGTGTTCGAGAATTCAAGTTTTATATTAGATATTTTAAAATTGTTGTTTCACCTTTAATATGGATAAAAATAACACTGTAATTTTGCAATAACTAATTTTGAGATAAGTTATTCTGCAATTTCATTCCAATCAAACATAGAATAAACTCATTCTAAAATTAATTTATATTAAAATAATTAGCTGCCTATTTTTTATAGTAGTAAAATAATTATTTTTCCTTTTAAGTGAAGAAATTTTTAAGTTTGAAATTGAAATATATTATATAGGAAGAAGTCCAAATTATACTAAAAATAATTAATTTCCCATTTTTAATAGTAGGAGTATAATTAATTTTCAAGTGAAGAACTTTTTAAAATAGAGAATTGAAATATATGAAAATACTAGGAGAGTCGTGAATTTTATTGGTATTAGAAGAGTCAGAATTTTTCTAAATCTAGAATTGAAATATATGAAAATTATTAACGTTCTTTTCTTTTTTCTTTTTACTTAATTAATAAAATTATAAACCATTAAATGGTCATAATCAATATATAATAAAAATAAGGCTCTTAAATCTAATATGAGAGCTTGTGCACGAACAACTCCTATTTTGTTTAGGTTGTACTCGCTTTTTGTTAAAAAAATAATAATATTGAGTTCTAAAATGTATGGTAAGAGTTACTAAAAAATGTAGCTCCTTAAATTATTAATAAATTTTATAATATTTGCAATTAAGGAATCTTAGAATATATGGTTAAGAAAAAATAGTATACAAAGTATTTACGAAAATTAACGTAGACTCCTAAAATAAGAAACGTTAAATTTTAATATTGCATTAATGTTGATTAATCCTCTTCTATATTCTTCCTCTTCCTCTAACTATCTTCCTCCTCTTGCATGTATACGTGAATAATGATAGAATTTTTTATTTTTTTTGATTTTTTTTTGTGATTGATTCTTGTGAGTTTAGTTTTTAAGTGAGTAGAGTCCTACGTGACATAATTTTTTTCATATTTCATGCTTAAATTGTTAGTATCATACATATGCAATCTTGAATAATGATTATTAGTATAATAAATTGAGATAGAGGCTATTACAAAGAGAATTGTGCTACTCATATGCAACAAAGTTGAAAAAAAGATCCTTAGTGTTGATTGATCTTTTGTATCAAAGGTTTGAATAGAGATAGCAACAATCTTTGACACAGCAACCGAAACACCAATCATGGGCTATGAAGAAGTTAGTGACAAACACTACAAATCTTTTTTATTTTAGGTTCATAAATCTAATATAAAATCAAAATCTAAGAAATCTTCATGGTATGCTTCTCAAATCTCGCGACTATTTCTCTTTCTCAGCTATTAATATATATTTCTTTGTGAATATCTTTGTGTCGTTGCATTATAGTGTACACTGACATTAATTATGTGATTAGAATGTCATTTATTTTAAATTCTGATATGTGATTTTCTGTTAATATCATTGTATTCTTTTTGGTACGTTTTTTTCTCCGTTGATAATTGCATATTGTTACATATTTGACACTGGCATTTTTATTCACTAACTCGATAGTTTTACATCCTAAATAACGGATAAAATAGTTGTGGGTTGATAAATACAAAGAAGATTCTCCGCTTGTGTTTTGAAGTTGTGGCGGTTCTGAGTTTCAAATTGAATTCTCTATCGATGATACAATCAATTCAGAGGTTTTGTGATGAAAGAGACTGGAAAAAATTCACCAAAGAACCAGTTGTATTGTATATGAAAGTATCATAGATTTATCATGAAACTTTACAGATCATCATCTTAAAGAGACCTTTAGCCGATTTGAAAAAATACAGTTTTCAAGTTTGCACTTTTTCATAATTCAATTTTCCTAGCAGCTTTTCATTTTCGAATTGTCGTTAGTTGAAAGTTACAGGTGGAGCGAAGATCTGTTGAGTCGAGAGTTAAGAAGTTTAATAACTGTACCATGTTAGATCAGAATATGTAGGAGTGGCTCCTTAAATGAGAAAATTGCATGTTTGCAGAATAAACACATATATTTGTAATTGCAAAACTTGCTTACAAATTACAACAACTATTTCTTTAACTTTTATTCAAGATTTTATATTTTAATATTATATATTTTGAATAATGGTTAATCATACATTTATCGTGGTATATATTATTTGTAGATGACACAGTATTAACTGATGTGATATGCGACAGATTAATGATAGATTGAGAAATTTATCAATCCTAATAGAAGTCTATGATAGATTGCAATGTGGGAAGATACAGATTCTGAAGTTTGGAAAGGAAGTTGAAAGAATTTCATGATGTCGGTGAGGGATAACCAAGATTTGCCGGAGAAATGAGAAGTTGTTGCTGGTGTAAGAATACATACATATTTTGGCAGTAAGGGCTTTAGAGATTAATTTTGTTATGAATGATTCGGGAGTTCAAGATGTGAAAAATTTCAGTCATGAAATCCATGATAAAATATTTACGTAAAATTTGATGAAAAGAATGAATGAACCGGATGTTCAACGCCTAAAAATGCTCTTTTGTTCGGTGGAGAAATTTTTGGATATAATTATAACTAATACGTCAATATCCATGTTTATAATATGTGTGTGTGTATATATATATATATATATATATATATATAATATTAAAAGTGTGAAGACCCTTAAAAATATGATTTAAACTTTTTTCCCTTTATTAAAACACTCCACTTTAAACAAAATCGTCTTTTTACTATTTTTCTTACATTTAATAATTTAAAATTAACTAAAATTAATTATACTAATTACTTCCTTATTTGAACTAGGTAAAAAATCCTAATATTTTGGTATGGTTCTAATTTTGGTTAAGCTTGGAAACTCTTTTTAAATTTAATTCAATTTATTTCTTAAAGTAAACCTATATATTAAAAGACAAAATCAGTGGCAATAACAATTAGCGGACTAAACAAGCTCAAATAAAAAGTCAAAATACATTAAAATTCATATATAAGGTAAAATTTAATTAGTCAAACAAGGATTCAAATAATTCTGGAGTCTTTGTTCCATTTATTTTCTATATAATTTGTATCTTCTTTGCACTTTGGAGTTTCTTTTATTAGCCGTAGGTATATGTTTAACTTTATTAAATTTATTGCTTTTTAAGTGTTGTTTTGATGTTTTTTCATAAACTAATTGTGTGATTTTTTATGTGTGTTTTGTGGTATTTTGAGATTTTATCTTTAATTTTAGCTTAAATTGATTCTTATTTTCATACTGTCATAATTTATGTTACTAGGTTGTGTTCTTACCCCAAAATAATATGGCGAGACTGAAAATTTCAGGTAATATTTGAAGTTTTGTTGCATTCAGAAAATAAAATAAAATTTATTTTTTTAATTTATGTAATTATAATTCGTTAGGAGTCGTGATTAAAGAAAGTAAGGTTTATGCTATTTTTCTCTATGTCTAATGCCTCCCTCTGCACTTGATCATCTAGGTCAATAACCTCATGAGGAGCCTTCATGAAGGCTGATGTTGAATTTATTAAGCAATTTTTTATATTACTGATTGGAGTAGCTTATTATTTTGTGAATAATTCGCTAAGCAAATTTGCAAGTTACAAAAAAAGAATTGAACAAGGATTTATATTTGAGAATTTTTTTTACTTTTAGTCACTGCTAAGACGTATGTGAGCTTTCTTGAAAGACGTTGATTCAAGAAAATACAGACAGAAGAAAGAGTCAAAAATTGAGTTGATGAAATTAGGGACTTGGCACAAGATGCTAAGGACATAGTTGACAAATCTATTGCAGAGGTGAAATAGAGAAAAGAAAAAGATATTGCTTGTTTTAATACAACGTCAGCTAACACAGTGAAAGAGGTTGTTATAAGGTACATAAGTGACTGGGACATATTGAATCAACAATAGAATCAAGAACCAAACGGAAAGTTTGAGAATTTAGGGGTTGTTTGGTACACTAGATAAGGAAAATAGTTTTGCCGTAAAGTTTAGAATTAACTTATCTGGTCTAAGACATTAACTATCTCCGAACTATCTTATTATATCATTTGTACTAGAATGATGAAATTACAATCTCATATGAAGGATGGTATAATAAATTACCTCATGAAATATTCAAACTCATGAAATATCTCAATTTATTCAACCCAGTGTGTCAAACGACCGCTTATGATATAGTTCATGGTATAAGTGAAAGAGAAACATCTTTTTGAGAAGTGATATTACATAATGGAGCTATTTGTGTTGAGTGATGGGGAGGTTTTGGAGGAGGGAATGTAGTTATAGGCCAAATAATTTAGCTAAATAGAGAGTTGTTAAGCATGAAGCAATTATAGATTTTATAATGTTTAAGAACATTGAATAAAATCATGTCATCGAGCATTATCAAGCAATTGGTGGTTCTGGTCATCTCACAATTAAGGTAACATTGTCTTTCATTCATGCTTAATTTGTTTTAGTTAAGATTAAAACGTCTGAATCTGATGCACATCTAGATTATTAAGATTTTGTCTCTAGATTTAAAAAATTAATGATTAAATCTATTTTTTTCAACATTTAAATGCAAATAATTTATTTATTTATAAACGTATTAAATATACAACTCAAATAAAAAATCATTAAATACTATACACACTATAAATTTAATAAAATAAAATTATTATTTATTAAAAAATAAAATATTTATATTCGTTAATAATGTTGAAAATGATTTGTGTATTGGAGGTAGCTGGTAGTAGGGATTAACCATAGTGGTAATAGTATCTAATGCTTAATAGTAATGGTGCTAGCAATACGATAATGGTGATGGTGGTGACTATAAATACAATTGTATGATGGAGGTGAAAGGTAACGTAAAGACCGAGAATAGTGAATAGTAAGTTAATCTAATAATGCCTTTGAAATTCATAAAAGAAAATGAACAAAAAATCAAAACAAATTTAAGATTCAACAATTTAAAAAAGCAAAACAAATGTGATTCAACATATAATGTAACATGTTGTTGATTAAAGAAAAAATAGAATAGGTTTGGGATTACTAGCTACATAAATTAAAATATTTATATTAATTCTCTTTATATTAAATTTTAGCTTTTGGTGAACTTTGAATTTAATTAAGATTGTGCCATTTAATTCTTTTAAATCAGTGATAGATCATATTTATGATATTCAAACTGATAATTAAATGTAACTATTATTTGAATTTATGCTTGTCATACATATTTTAGTTTATAATTTATCCTATAAGTATTTGCATTATTTGTCTGAGAATTTCTATATGACATGATTTCTTTCTTTCTTTATCTAGCTAAATATGATCAACACTACTTTTTTTTTTAAAAAATCATGATTCCCTTTTTAAATTATATACCTTAAAACACATTACTTAATTATATTTATTTATTTAGTCGTATACTCAATGTATAGGTACACGCGCAAAGCGCGTATGTTTAAACTAGTTTAATTTAAATAAGAGTCCAATGTAATTAAGCTAACCCATTTAATTGGTCTTCTAGATGTTCCACCCATATAGATTAAAGGAAAAATTAATTAAAACTACAATCTAAATTTTTATTATTACATAAAATTCTAACTATCAAAAATAATTATAAAAATCCCTTTTTGATATTTTCTCTCTACAAACTTTATATACATATCTCACCTATCCGTTTCTTACACTTAATGCTCCTCAAAGAGTGCCTAAAATCAAGGAACCTCAGTCATTCAAATTCAAATTTTGAATTTACGAAAGAGGCTGCAAAAAACTTCAACCTCTTTGCCAGAAAATCCTAATTCCCAAACTTTCGATCGAAATTCTTCACCGGATCTTCCCCAATTTTCATTCTTCCTTCTAAATTCATCGCCCCTAAAGTCGAAGACACCATGCTCGCTGTACTGTCGAGGACGGCGAGCCATCTCATTTTCATTTTGTCTTCCTTTTCAATGGTAATTGGGGAGGTGTTTGCGGGAGAAAACAATGTCATACTTGAAGATAAAGTCATATTTGTAATTTCTTTGGCGGTTGCGTCTCTTTCCTTCCCTTTTAATGAAAGTTGTGGGAGAAGAAGACGTCACACTTATAGTTGTTGTTGTTGGTTGCTTTTGCCAGAGACGACGTTTCGGCATCGGCGTGGTTGGTCGAAGCTTGTGATTGTTGGATCTGTGAGCTCATTACATCATGGACTAGCTCGTCGGTGCATTGGTTGGTTTGAGCAGTGAAAACATTATGTTATGTATAAACTGATACATAGCAAAGGTATGTATATGTATGATATTTGGCATTGTTAAGAGTCTATATGTTTTACATAGACACTGCTGGTCTATTTTATTTTAAACCGTATACACAATAGAGTTAAGTATATATATGTCATACAATCTGCTGAGTTATTTATTTTAAACCATATACATTTATGTATTTGTTTGACCTAGACACTGTTGGACTGTTTTATTCCAAACCCATATACATAACAGAGTTATGTATATGTATGTCATATAAACTGTTGAGTTATTTTTTTCAATTCATATACATAACTATGTCGTGTATATGAAATATCTAAGCAATTGCGCATCTATATTAACATAACATATATATAACATAGTTATGTATAGAACTCTATTAGACCTGTTGAGCTATGTTATTTAAACCTATATTATATATAGAGAAAAAATATCTTTTCCCTCCTGAACTTGTCCTCCAAACTCACTTTAGCACTTAAACTTAACTTTCGTTTATTTACCCCCCTTAGCATTTTTAAAGTGAATTATTTTCACTCCTCAAAACTGAATACCACTCTCACAACGGAGAGTGTGTTACACTCGCTTACACATCAATTCCACGTAATAAATTACTATTTTTTAAAAAAAATTAATCCCTCCCACATTATTTTTATATATATATTTTTTAAAAAAATAACAAATATATATACTATTTTATTTATATAAATATATATATATAAATATATATATATATATATATATACATATTTATATATATTAAATAAAAAGTGCACCCCCACCCTCATTTTCTTTCTTCTTCACACCCTCACCCCATCCTGGCCACCCCACCCCCCTCCGCCTCCCGCCCCCCGCCCCCCACCAGCTCTCCTCTTCCATCATACCCACCCCACCTCCATTGTTTTCCAATTTTCCTCCATTAACAACCTCCCACCCCACCTTCAATTTCAATTTTCCTCCACCCTCACCCCCACCCCTCATTTTTCTTCTTCTTCAAACCACCCACCCTCGTCCCCGCCCCCGCCCCCTCTATTTCTTTCTCTTCTTCCAGTCAGTCCCCATCTCCACCTTCAATTTTTTTATTTTCCTTAGTTAACACCATTAGAAAACAATCACAAAAATATCAAATTAAATTTTTCCTCCATTAAACACCATCTCAACCTTCAATTAAACTTTCTCAAGTTTTCAACTACCAAATTCACCCTTGAAGATGTAAACATAAATAAAGAATAGAGAAGGAACAATGAACTTTAAAAATAAAAGTTACGAATTTCTTTTTCAATTTTGTTATTCTTCGAACTGAATTAATGAAGCAATTTAATGTCTTCAATTTCTTCGTTGGAGAATGTATTAATGGAGAAAAATAAAAAAAAATAGAGGAAAGTGTTGTTGGAGGATGTGTTTGAGGTTGTTAATGGAAGAATTAATTATTGTAGAAAATGAGTGTTGTTGTTTGTTGATGTATTAGAGAATAAAATGGTGTGGGGGTATAGGGTGTAGGTGTGTGGGGTGGGGATGAGAGGTGAAGGGGGGTGGGGGGTATTGAAGAAGAATGGAGTATTTTATATATATATATATATATATATATATATATATATATATATATACGAGTAAAATAAGTGGGAAAGGAAGAAGAAAAATCTGAAACGCGCCCCTTTTTTTTAAATGCCACGTCAGCATTAGGGGGGGGGAATAATTCACTGTAAAGATGTTAAGGGGGATAAATAAACGAAAGTTAAGTTTAAGTGCTAAAGTGAGTTTGGAGGACAAATTCAGGGGGGGGGGGGAGATGTCTTTTCTCTTCTATATACATAGCACACTTATGTATATTGAAGAATGTTAGTCATTGCTCAGATCTATTATAAGTATTAAAAATCATTACTAAAAAAAATAGTTTTTTCGACCACAAAAAATCGAACACAGCTTGTGGTCACTAAAATAAATCGACCACATGTGGTCATTTTTTTAAGAAAAATAATAATTTATTTTTAAAAAAAGCGACAACGTGTGGTCGCTTTTATAGTTTAAAATTCTAAAATAATCATTTCAATAATTTTATATTAATTATTATTTATTTTTTAAAAATAAAAAAATAAAAATAGCGACCACTTGTGGTCGGTTTTGGAATTAAAAAAAATAAAAAATAAAATAATTTTAAAAAATCAACCACTTGTGGTTGGTTTTATATAAAAAATATTGTTAAAAAGTATTTTTAAAAAGCGACCACTTGTGGTCGGTTTTATTTTAAAAATTAAATTTAAAATATTTTATAAAAGCGACCACAAGTGGTCGACTTTGGAATAAAAAGAGAATTTTTTTAAAAATATAATTAAAAAATATTTTCAAAAAGTGACCACTTGTGGTCGGTTTTATTTTAAAAATTATATTTAAAATATTTTATAAAAGCGACCACAAGTGGTCAGTTTTGAAAATTTTAAAAATAAAAAAATAATTTTAAAAAACCGACCACTTGTGGTCGGTTTTATTTAAAATATATAATTAAAAAGTATTGTTAAAAAGCGACCACTTGTGATCGATTTTATTTTAAAAATTAAATTTAAAATATTTTATAAAAGCGACCACAAGTGGTCAGTTTTGGAATTAAAAAAAAATAAAAAAAAATAATTTTAAAAAACCGACCACTTGTGGTCGATTTTGTTTAAAAAATATAATTAAAAAGTATTTTTAAAAGAGACCACTTGTGTTCACTTTTATATTAAAAAAATAAAATATTTTAAAAAAGAGAACACTTGTGGTCGTTTTTTATTGAAAAATAATTACATGTAAAATCAATTATATTATTTTTTTGAAATTACACTGATCAAACGTAGTCGATAACCAATATAATAATAATAACAATCAATCAATCTTTGATTTTGTAAAAAAAATATACTAAGAAATATATCAAATAAAATAAATAAATTACGTTAATCATAATCTTTATCTTTTACTTATGTTTCAACATATAAAATAAATATTTTGCTTTGTATATAAGTTAAATGGCGTTAAAATAATCTTTGTATAATGAATATGTCTATATTATACAGTTGAAGTAATGATATTATGCTACTATTGCAGTTATAATAATGTATCGTACATATATAACCGACAATTCATCAACATATAGTGAATGTGTTCTATTATGAAGTAATATAATTGTGGATGTAATGTATATAGTACGTATTATATATATGTATATATATGATGTAGTGCTCAATCGATGAACAATGTAGTAAAAAACTATTAGAATATATCCAAACATATTGCATAACTTGATTTGAAACGATAGAAGTAATAATATACTGTACATTGAAGTTATATTAATGTAGGCTAATCAAATTAATCGATAACTCATCAAAGTATGTATATAAAATACGTCGCATTATATTACGGGATAATACACTCATGTATGTATGTGTTGTATATAATACGTATTTAAAACTTGATATAGTCGGTAGTGTGTATATATGTGTGTATAGGTATATATATAGCATATATGCATATTTTTTAGTGAAGGTATAATTACATAAGATAAACTAACCGATAATTCATCTGAATATATGTGAAATACATTATATATTATTATGGGGTAGTAAAATCGTGTATGTGATGTATATAGTACGTATTTGAAAGCTGATAGCCAATTGAATATATGCATATATACGTAAATCTCCTGTAGTGACGTATGTAGTAATCGAAAGCTACATAACTAAATCTATATATTAAAATATTTTGAATAATACGTTGATATCATACAATTGAAGAAATAGATATACAAATTGTGACAATGTAGACACGCGTATATTGTTGAAGTTGTAATAACGTAACACAATTAATCGATAATTTATTTGATTAACACGTTGTATTACGAGGCATATATATATAATATCGTATTTAAAATCTAATTAACCAAAAAATTATCGTTTTTTGCAAAATTCATTGATATTATTATACGATTGAGAAAATATACTACTCGTGTTAATGTGATGATAAAATAACTAATTATCTGATTTATATATATATGCATTGCATTAAATTATTCAGATGTTGTTATAAATATTATACAATTTATTAAAATTTTAATTTTTTAATAAAAATTAACCACAAGTGTTATTTTTCGAATGATAATTTTTTTAAAAAATAAATCAACCCCTTATTTTGGTAATATCTGTTAATGACCCGACCCAATCCAATCTTAAATGCCCTTTTTCCTTTGTATATTATTATGGGGTAATAAAATCATGTATATGATGTATATAGTACGTTATTATAAATATTATATAGTTTATTAAAAATTTTATTTTTTAATAAAAGTTGAGCGTAAGTGATCGCTTTTCGGTGGTAACTTTTTAAAAAATGAATCGAGCACTTATATTTAATTTGTCAATAATATTAAAACCCGATCATTGACCCGACCCAACCCATCAAAGTACTCCCTTTTCCTTTCTAATTGCCCTCACCTAACCTCACGATCCAAATACTCACATACAGCTCACTTGATAGTACATTTAGGGAGATAACAGACGATAACAACAGCTTTGATAACCAACGACAACATCTCTGCGTCGCTGACAGCACCTCACCGGAATCGACAGTACCTCACTAGCGACGATAGCTACTTAGTCGCAACGACAGCTACCCGATAAATTTTTAGGTCACTTTTCAGCTCTATACTTGTCTTTACCACCTATTTATTGGTATAAGTTGAGCAAATATTCAAATATATTACATTTCATCCCTAAAAGCAGTTGATATATTTTGTTGGATTGATTCATTTTTTCATTTACAGATTGGAAGGCTTAAATCAAATAGGTACCCATTGTTCCAGATTCAACTTGTTAATTTTAAATCTAATTATTTTCTTAATTCAACCTTTAACCAAAACTTTGGTTTAGCTTACAAAGATTGATTTTTTTGTTCAAATATTATTTTGGGAACTTTTCTTGTCGGAAAAATATTGTTATCAGTTGTTTATACTAATAATACTGCTTGGAGGCTAATAAATTGTTGTTAGTTATTGATATCATTTCCCAATGCCTCGATTAGGTGATTTGATCGTCTTTCTGAAATTCTTTGTTGAATGAAATGTCATGTAACTGAGCTCCATTTGTTTTCTGATTTAATACAGTATTGCAATTTTATTATAACGAATTGACTGAAAGTATACCTAATCAACTTGGTGTTTTAAAGAAGCGTAGCGCTCTTGCTTTTCAAGACAATCAGTTAACCACTTCTCTCTTTCTCTTCCAGTTAGGCCAAGCACAAGTAAGTTAATTTCTCTTTATTTTCTTATAATAAAGTCATTAAATATAGTGTTAAGGTGGGATTGTTTGCTGTAGAAGGCTTTGAAAGCCATAGGAATTTTGAGATGATTATATGGTCTGAGAAGGACATGCGACGCCTCTACTTATTTGAAAGTGATTAAGTGTAGTTACTTGAATTATGAATTAGTACTTTTCATTTTGAATTTTGTTAAGTTTGGTAACTTGGGAGGTGACTTAGTGAGTTGAAAATGATGAAGTGTAGGTACTTAAAATGTGAATTTTTTATTTTGAATGTAGTTTAGTTTGGTAACTTGGGAGGTGACTTAGTCACTTTAAGATGTTGAAGTGTAGGTACTTGAAAAGTGAACTTTTCATTTTGAATTTTGTTAAGCTTGGTAACTTGTGAAGTGACTTAGTGACTTGAAATGGATTAAGGATAGGTACTTGTAATGTAAATGTTTCATTTTGAATGTACTTTAGTTTGGTAACTTGAGAGGTGACTTAGTGACTTGAAAATGTTGAAATATAGGTACTTGAAATGTGAATTTTTCATTTTGAATATAGTTTAGTTTGGTAACTTGGGAGATGACTTAGTGACTTAAAAATGTTGAAGTGTAGGTACTTGAAATGTGAATTTTTCATTTTGAATGTAGTTTAGTTTGGTAACTTGTGAAGTGACTTAGTGACTTGAAAGTGATTAAGGATAGGTACTTGAAATGTGAATTTTTTATTTTGAATGTAGTTTAGTTTGGTAACTTGAGAGATGACTTACTGACTTGAAAATGTTGAAGTGTAGGTACTTGAAATGTGAATTTTTCATTTTCAATGTAGTTTAGTTTGGTAACTTGTGAAATGATTTAGTGACTTGAAAGTGATTAAGGATAGGTACTTGAAATGTGAATTATTCATTTTGAATGTAGTTTATTTTGGTAACTTGAGAGGTGACTTAGTGACTTGAAAATGTTGAAGTGTAGGTACTTGAAATGTGAATTTTTTATTTTCAATGTAGTTTAGTTTGGTAACTTATGAAATGACTTAGTGACTTGAAAATATTGAAGTGTAGGTACTTGAAATGTGAACTTTTTATTTTTAATTTTGTTAAGTTTGGTAACTTGGGAGGTGACTTAGTAACTTGAAAATGTTGAAGTGTAGGTACTTGAATTATGAATTAGTTATTTTGAATGTATTTTAGTTTGGTAACTTGGGAGGTGACTTAGTGACTTGAAAATGTTGAAGTGTACGTACTTGAAATGTGAACTTTTCATTTTGAATGTAGTTTAGTTTGATAACTTGGGAGGTGACTTAGTCACTTGAAAATATTGAAGTGTAGGTACTTGAAATGTGAACTTTTCATTTTTAATTTTGTTAAGTTTGGTAACTTGGGAGGTGATTTAGTGACTTGAAAATGTTGAAATGTAGGTACTTGAATTATGAATTAGTGATTTTGAATGTAGTTTAGTTTGGTAACTTGAGAGGTGACTTAGTGAGTTGAAAATATTGAACTGTAGGTACTTGAAATGTGAACTTTTCATTTTGAATGTAATTTAGTTTGGTAACTTGGGAGGTGACTTAGTCACTTGAAAATGTTGAAGTGTAGGTACTTGAAATGTGAATTTTTCATTTTGAATGTAGTTTAGTTTGGTAACTTGGGAGGTGACTTAGTGAGTTGAAAATGTTGAAAGGTAGGTACTTGAAATGTGTACTTTTGATTTTGAATGTAGTCTAGTTTGGTAACTTGGGAGGTGACTTAGTCACTTGAAAATATTGAAGTGTAGGTACTTGAAATGTTAATTTTTCATTTTGAATGTAATTTAGTTTGGTAACTTGGGAGGTGACTTAGTGACTTGAAAATGTTGAAGTGTAGGTACTTAAAATGTGAATTTTTGTATTTAATGTAGTTTACTTTGGTAACTTGGGAGGTGATTTAGTGACTTGATAGTGTTGAAAATGTGAATTTTTCATTTTGAATGTAGTTTGGTAACTTAGGAGGTGACTTAGTTATTTGAAAGTGATTAAGTGTAGGTGCTTGAAATGTGAATTTTTCATTTTGAATTTTGTTATGCTTGGTAACTTGTGAGGTGACTTAGTGACTTGAAAATGATTAAGTGTAGGTACTTGAAATGTGAATTTTTGTATTGAATGTAGTTTACTTTGTTAACTTGGGAGGTGACTTAGTGACTTGAATGTGATTAAGTGTAGGTACCTGAAATATGATTTTTTGTATTGAATGTGACTTTTGTTTTGCATTTAGGTACTTGAAATGTGAACTTTTGTGACTTGAACTAATTACTTAAATGTGATTGATTGTGTAGATGGAACCTGATTATAGCTGGATATATCAACGGAATAATGATAATAGAATGGGTCTTAGGGTGAAATTTATTGAAGGTGTCAATCGATTTATTGAACATCCCAAGACAATTGTGTTTGGTTATGTTTTCTGGGAATTCGTTGTTCTTGTGTTAAATGTGATGGTACAAGTATTTTAAAATAAGAAGTTGTAAAGGATCATCTTTATAGAAAAAGGTTTCACGAGGACTTTTTAAGATTGCATACTATTCAGGGTGATGTTGAGCAAAATAACTTCGTTGTTGGTGAAAGTAGTGGGTCTGCAGGGCATAATAACTATCAACATACAAGGATGACAGAAATAGTACATGATGCTTTTGGGATGCAACATGGGAGCGACTTTAGGAAAAGTGTCAAAGATTTTCCCAATAAAGAAGTGGGTCGTTATTATGAACAATTGCATACTACTAGTCATCCTTTGTTTGACGGGTGTTCACACTCTCGTTTGTCTGTTTCTGTTAAATTATGAAGTATTAAATCTGATGGGAATATTGCTGAAGGGGGAATGGACCCAATGATAGACCTTATTAAAGAGTTAGTTGACCCCGCTTTAGAGGTTCCTGATTCTTTATATAGGGAAAAAAGAATGGTGTCAAAGTTAGGTCTCTCCTCGGTTAGAATTGATTGTTGTGAAAATGATTGCATGTTATACTTTAAGGAAGATGCTAACCTAGAGTCCTGTAAGTTTTGTCAACACCCTCGATATAAGTGTGGTTATCGTGGAAATAAAATTGTTATTAAAGCGATGCATTATTTACCTCTAATACCAAGATTGAAGAGGTTGTATGCTTCAAACAGCCCAGCTCCTCATATGAGATGGCACAATGAAAATAGAAGGCCTACTGGTGTTATGTGTCATCCATCAGATGGAGAGGCTTGGAAACATTTTGATGCAACTTATCCAGATTTTATAGCTGAGCCATGAAATATTCGTTTGGGATTATGTACAAATGATTTCTCACCTTTTTCTATTGGTGATGGGCCATATTCACGTTGGCTTGTATTTATCACCTCGTATAATCTTCCTCCTGAAATGTTGATGATTAGTCCATATATATTTCTAAATTGTGTTATTCCAGGCCCACATAATCCAAAATGTGGAATAGATGTTTACTTGCAACCTTTGATTGATGAACTTTAAATTTTATGGCATGAGGGGGTTAAAACATAGGAAATTTTACTTAACGAGAATTTCAATCTGCATGCATATCTAATATGGACTATTAATGATTTTCATACTTATGGAATGTTGTCTGGGTGGATGACAGCTGAAAAGTTGGCTTGTCCATACTGTATAAAAAAATAAAATCTTTCACATTGAGACATGGCAGGAAAAAATCATGGTTTGGTTGTCATCATTGTTTCTTGCCACCTAATCATGAGTTTAGAAAACTCGGGAATGCATTCAGAAAGAATAGAACTGAACATGATGGTTTACCTCCAAGGTTATCTGGTCTTGACATCTGAAAGATAGTTCAGGATTTGTAAAAAGTTAGCGAGGAACCATTGTATAGGCTTGATGGATATAGCGTTTAACATAATTGGACTACGCAAAGTATATTTTAGGAGTTAGAATATTGGCCAGATAATTTACTTAGACATAATATTGATGTCATGCGTACTGAGAAGAACTATTTTGATAAATTGTTCAACACAGTTATGGATGTTACTGGCAAAACAAAGGATAATCCTAAGGCCAGACTTGATTTACCAGAATATCGCAAGCGTAGAGAATTACACTTACAAGAGGGGCCCAATGGCAATGTTCTTAAGCCCAAGGCTAGTTATACATTCAAGTTAGATGAAAAGCAAAAAATATGTGAGTGGGTCCAAAGTTTAAAGATGCCCGATGGATATGCCCCAAATTTGGGAAAGGGGGATGATATGGCACAAGGAATCTTACATGGAATGAAAAGCCATAATTGTAATATTTTCATGAAATAATTACTTCCAATTGCTTTTATTGGTTTGCCTAAAAACATATGAAAACCGATAGCAGAGATTAGTTTGTTCTCCAAAGACTTATGTGCCACCACATTAAAAGAAGAAAATCTGGATTAGTAATATTGTTGTTATCACCAACAAGTTGGAGAAGAGTTTTCCACCTGAGTTCTTCGATGTTATGGAACATCTTCCCATTCACCTTATCCACGAAGCTCGGCTAGGCGATCCAGTTTAAACTAGGTATATTTATCCAGGCGAAAGGTAAGAAATTACAACATATTTAAATTTATACATATCTATTTTTATATAGTAAACATCTAATCTTAAGATTATGCAAGACAATTGAAAAATTAAAAAGGGGTCCCAAACATAAATATAGGGTGGAAGGCTCTATAGTTGAGGCATATTTTGCAAGAGAAACGTCTCAATTTTGTTCATACTACTTTGGTGATGAAGTTTCTTGTTTAAGAAACATACCAAATCGTCATCAGGATGATGAGAATGAGCCTCATTTGCAACCAATATCAATTTTCAATCAATCTGGTAGTAAGGCTAAAAAGATCATATTTCGTCGTGTCACTACCATGGAGCTCAAATCAACAACTTTATATGTCTTGCTGAATTGCCCGAAAGTTAAGCCCTCTCAAAAGTAAGGATATTAAATATTAACATATCATATTTATTTACTCATTCCCTTAAGGAAACTGATTGTGTTTCGCATGTTGGATCTTCAGTTAATTTAAGACTCAATTCCACTAAAATCAAGTGTATGCATCCTTTTCAACATAGTTTACATATGAGGTGTGTAAATGTACTAATATTTTTGCAAATTTTAAACATTTACACATTCTTTAACTAATATATATATATATGTGTGTGTGTGTGTATGTATGTGTGTGTATATAATATTTTTAGGTATACCAATCACCAAATACGGCTGCATCAATCAGTTCTTGAGAGATATTTCTTTGGAACCAGTTAAAGCTTGTAAAATATCCCATTACACAGTAAATGGATTTAAGTTTTCTACCAAATAACAGTCCAGAACAAGAAAAACAAACAATAGTAGTGTTTGGGTTAAGGGTGATGATGATGTTGATTACTTTGGCATCGTACAAGAGATCTAAGAATTGGAGTATGCTGGTTTGCCAATAAAAAATATTGTCCTCTTTCGATGTAAGTGGTTTGATATAAGCAAAAGAGGTACAAGAGTACATAAGGAGCATAATATCATTAAAATGAATCACAATAGGACATATCCTATTTATGGTTCTTTTGTTATCGCACAAAATGCTAAAAAAGTGTATTATACTCCTTATCCGTTGCGCAGTGATAAGTCTGATTGGTGCGTTGTAATAAAAACAAATCCTATAAGATGGGTGGAAGTTAAAAATGTGTTGGAGACTGCGTATCAAAATAAAATGTAGATTGATCACCAGTTAGTGGACATTGATTAGTGGATAGTTTGAACCACCCGAAAAATATATTTAAAGAAGTTAATATTGCAAAAAAAGAGGCTGAGTGGGCAGGAGATGAGAAAACTTCTGAAAAGGGTGAATGGTTTAGTGGAGAATCTTTGGGAGAGGAGGATTAGTTTGTGTAGGTTGTATTTGTTATGTATTGATGTCTTTATGCTTTGTACTATTTACCTTTATATTTCTTGTTTAAGATTGATATGTAATATACTGTGTAAGATTATTGTTGTCACGTTTTCATCTTTTATGTAGTAATAGAAATATTCTTGTCTATCTCGTGTTGTTGGAGCGGGCCTAAACTTGCTATGGTTATGTAACTATTTCACTGGTGTTTTAATACTGATTTAGTGATTTGAAATGTGAATTAGTAACTTGAAATTAGTTACTTGGAATGTTACCATAGGTATTTTCTTATATTCATTTTGTAAGGAACTACTTGTTAACTTTACATAATTTTATATGGAGGTAAAGGTGACAGGTAAGCAAAAAGTTGATCCTATGAAGACAAAAAAGAAAAAAACAACCTCCGCCTTATAGACAACCGTGAGGTATTCATAAATCTGATGGTGGGTTTGATGACGTGCCAGGATGACCCTCTTATTCTAGGTCATCATATCATTCAATTCCTGCTCCTATGCACGTGGATTCACTTCATGGGTCTACAACGACTCATTCTACTCCCATCCCCATGCCACTACCTTCACAGTACTATCAGACGATCGCTGGCACATACAGTCATCTACCATCATCTGTAGTACCCTCTACTAGTAGTCACCCACGTTCTCATAGTGATTCTGCTGGATCTATTGGATTGAAAGATCTTCATCTTGGAGGCACACCATTTGGTACTTTAGATCCACCCACGCCAGTGCATCCACCTGAACGTTTTCATAGCTCGAAGACAGAGATTCTCATCGAAGGCGGTATATTATTTCATATGGAGTAGGGTACGATTTCTAAATATAACAATATTATTCAATTTTTATTTACTATATTATTATGCTCTGTGAAATTAATGTTTGATCTTGTGTTGAAGGGTTTTGCCCGATGATGGAATTGCAAAAATTATGACTAAATGCATTTGTCGGCACTTCAACGGCTATTGGACCAGTTGGCAGAAGGTTCCAGAATTTGATAGAAATGAAATATTTAAAGAATTTCAGGTAAATATTTAACTTATCGACTACTTAACACATTTTTAGAACAAAAAATTGAATATTAAACTTTTGTTTTTGTTGTAGAATATTTCTGGTGGAATAAAGCAAATGACTTTGCTATACGAAAGAATTTTTATAGAAAAGCAAGACTCAAAATGAACGGTCTGTTGGATTATTCCAGAATGAAGAGGGTACGACCAGAGTTATACTCAACCCATATGGCAAGATTATCTTCACTATTGGAGTAGCGATGAATACCAAGTGTTGAGTGACAAAGGAAAGAAAGCCAGGACATCATCCAAGGGTGACTCTCTACATACTGCAGGAGTAGTTAGTCGGATTACTGTGGAGCAAAAAATAGTATGTAACTTTTACAGGTTTAATTATTTATTTTTATTTAAATTTTTAATTATTTAAAGATCAATAATTTTATCATATGCTAAAAAATATTGGGTAGAAAGATACAACAATATGAGGTATTCGAGGCGACCCGTGTAAGGAAGAAAAAGAACCCAACTGATAAAGATGTCTGGGTTTGGCCTCGTGCAAAAGCTACCCATGTAAGAATCAAATTTTGTATTTATCATCTTTTTCTCAAAGTTGATATTATTCAAGTACGATTAGTTTAATATTTTCTTACTATTAATTTTAACATTACTTTGACTATAGAACAAATATATGCAGTTCATTAATGAGTATCGTAGTACTCAGCCTCTTGAAAGTCAGGGTGAAATAATACCTGAAGATGTAGAGGAGGAGCTCTTGAAACAAACTCTGGGTTCTCCGATTAGAGGCCAATACTACGGATAACCACAGAATATGCTTTATCCATAATATTAGGTCTTCATCTAGCGATACATCCTATCCCTCATCAGCTAATAGAGAAACTGTTGATTTACTAAAAAATCCGATTTCTCAACTCACTAAAGAGCTTGCTGCACAGACTAAGAGGGCGAAGCAAAAAGAGGAGGAAACAGTATCACAAATCAGAATGATGTAGGATCAGATCAACTCTTTTATTAGATCTGCAGGGATTCTTCCTCCTTATCTCGGTGATGCATATAATACCCCGTGATTTTTCTAGCTTAAATTTATTCTTAGAATGTTAAGGGATAACTTCCAAAATAAATGATAATTATTTTGTGTGGAATTTTTCAGATTTATAACTTACATTGTGTGGAAAATTTAATAAGCTTTCCATCGATATAAGATTCACCCAAATCTGACACTCGATGAAGAAGTTATGGTTATTTTAAGTTTAAGTCATAAAACACCGTGACTTGGATCCCTAGAGCATCGCGGAGATGGTTTAAATGACAATTGTCAAATTCCAGCAGGACACTGCGATATTGGCACATTGCGGAGAGGTACAGTCTCCCATTCGTCAAAATCCAGTGGACCTCCGCGATTTTCCTGCGTCGCGGAGAAGTTTTATTTCCCATTTGTCCATTTTCAGTGGCTCACCACGATGGTGGCGCGTTGCGGTGATGGTCCAAATGGCAATTTAGACTTGCATTGTGATGGCTCCATATTGCAGAGAATTTTTAGGTCCCATCCGTCAATTTCCAGTAAGCCACCGTGATAGTGGTACGTTGCGGTGGCAGGTAAAATCGGGGAATTTCTTTTTTTTCCCAGTTCTGATTAATCTTTTAAAAGGGGCACTCTGGTCATTTTTGAAGCTCCTAATTCATCTTAAACAAAGAATTAAACACCTTCAAAGAACTTTACATCCACTTATCATCAATTTTCTCTCAAGCAAAACCCTAAGGCTCAAACTTTCTCCCCAAGGAATTCAAATTCCTCCATTAATTCTCAAAAAAAAATTCAAGATTTAGAATCCCTAATTCAATAACTCTAAGAATCCATCTCCAAAGCATCAATAGAGATCCAAGATTCAAGTTTTAGCATCTAAGATCATCAATTGAGGTATGCGGGGGTTTTCAACAAGGATAATCCTTTCATCCTTGTGCCCAAAATTTATTTTAATTACAAAATTTACTGAATTTTATGTGATTTTCCATGAAATTGAAGTTAGGGTTTATACCCAATATTGCTACCTATAAGATTTTGAGATTTCAAGCGATTTAGAAGATGAATTGCATGATTATGTTCATATTTTCATGCATATTGCAGTAATTTCCAAATTTTGGATTGATTTATCAATGTTTACATTACAAAGTATGAATATTATGATGTTTTAACATGAGTTTGATGCATGGGCCATTAAGCTCCAATTAAGATTTGCTATTTCAAGATTATTTGTGCTATGAACACCCTAAGATAAGATTATTCTCAGAGTTTAAGATAAAAATTTGACCTTTTGGTCCCAAGCTAAGATAAAGAATCCACTTTATTTATATGACTTGCGTTTTAAAGAAAGAATAGCATAATTGGTTTTCTTGTAAATCCTTGTGCTATTTTGAAGTGAATTTTCCTAAGATCCTGAGCATAAGACTGGGAGTAGTATTTAGCACCGAGATGGATATGTTACCAAGGTTTCATACCCCCATAACTACATGCCACTGTAGGATTAAGATTATTCCCACTCCTACGTGGATGACTAAGATTGTGATCACTTAAGATAAAAAGTTCTATACCGATGGCAAAGGTAAACCAGATCTCCCCAACGTGGGCAAGACGTGGGACTCCATGAATGCACACATGGTTTATGTCTGTTAGAAGAACCTCCCAAAAGATGTCCCCTATTCTTAAAATAGTTTATTGGCTTAAAGCTATAAGATAAAACCACATGTTTTAGAAGATATGGTTTTAAGTTTCTTAAAGTCTTGAGATGAAGTATTCCCCTTACAAGTTGATAAGATAAAGTAGTACTTTTTAGAAAGAATAGATTTTTGAACTGAATGTATGGCTCACAAGATTTATTTTATATGCTTTATTGTTTATGACTTATGATCTTCAGTTTTCAGATTACTCAAGCCTAAGTGAGTCGTTTACATTTAGCATGCATGATTTTATGAAATGTGATGATATTGTTTACTTACTACATTCACCCCCATATGCTCAGTGCATTCCCAAAGTACTGATCCACATATACGTCTGTGTGCTACATTGTCTCATAATATAGGTTCAGGTTCTCAGTCTCAGCAACATAAGTGATTTTTGAGCATTACATCTACATCCCTATAGTTGGTGAACCCTCATAGTTTGAGGACTTAGCTATTCAGATTTTCAGTTTATTAGTAGACGATTTAGAATTCATTTCAAATAGTTTGAATCAGTTGGGGACTCTCCCGATGGCTCTTTAGATTTAGTTAGTAGAGGCTTGTCGGACTACCAGATTTAGTATTCAAATCTTTCAGTATTGTTACCAAGACTTTTGAGATTAGTATGTTTTAGACATACCCAGTTATTTTAAGTAGATTTTTTGCATTTATTATAATTTTCTATTCATTTCCCCTATTTTGAGATCCAGACCTAGAAGAAAGAAGCCAGGGTTAACTTAGGACTACTTGTAGTTTGGAGCACCGTGTTGCATCTCGGGAACTCAAATTTTGGGACGTTACAAAATAGGTATCAGAGCCTAAGGTTTAGAAAGTCCTAGGGAGTCAGAAAAGCCGCGTCACATAGAGTCTTAATCATCAATGTGAAGCGTGCCACATCTATGAGCAAGAGGCCACATAGCATTTTAGGAAATCATCTCTTCTTTCATGATCTATCTTGTATTCCATGTCTCTATCTTCTTTTAACTCGTGCTTTAACGTGACAGAAAATGCCTCCTTGTTGAGCTCGCAGAAACGATAACCATCCACCTTAGTCCGCAGATCCTTTGAATGAGAATGTGTCATATGCAAAGTTTTGGACTGCCTTTCAGGCACTAGCCCAAGACGTGACAGCTAATGTTTAGGGAAATCGTCACACTGCAGTCCCGTTTTAGTAAGACGGGGACTTAGCCACAGCCAGAATTTAAGATTTTATGAGAATAAACCCGCCAAAATTCTTTGGGTCGAAAGCAGGTGAAGACCCACAACTCTATCTAAATGAGGTGAAGAAGATCACCCAGATTATGCATGTTTCTGAAGAGTAAAGTGTAAAATTGGCATCCTATAGGCTGGAGGATGTTTCATATGATTGGGTAGTGATATGGAGGAAAAGTAGAGGGGAGAATGCAACTCCCATGACTTGTAAGATATTTCAGGATGTGTTCTTAGACAAGTTTTTCCCACGTGATATGAGGGAAGCTAAGATAGAAGAGTTCATGAACCTGAGGCAAGGCTCAATAACAGTGAAGGAGTATTGCCTCAAGTTCAACCAGTTGTCTAAGTATGCCCCTGATCAGATGGCTGACCTTAGATCAAACATGAGTAAGTTTGTGACCGGTGTATCTGGGTTGGTAGTTAAGGAGTGTAAGACTGCTATGCTCATTATAGACATAGATTTTGCTAGATTGATGATGCATAATCAACAGATTGAGATAGAAAAGTTAAAAGAGAGAGTAAATAAGAGGGCTAGAACAGGGCAGTTCGATCATGGTAAGAATAGGTCTAGAGAAAAAAATCATTCCCAGTTTCAAAATCGTTCATCTATGCCCGCCCCTTCTTCAGCCAGCGCTCCTGCACCCAGAAATAGGCAGGAACTGTGGGGTAAGTCTTCTATGTCTAGATCTCAGAATAGTATGAGTGGGAATCCCAATTTTCCACTATGTTCTAGGTGTGATACGGACCATCCTGGTGAGTATTTGTGGGGTCGAAAAGTTAGTTATAGTTTTGTCCATCCGGGTCACGGAATCAAAGAGTGCCCGCATTCTAGACAAGAAAACAGAGATATTCATCCCCAGACTCAGGATGCTAGTGCACCAACTCCTTTAGGTTGCCCAACCCCTCCTCAGGGTGCTTCATCCAGTACCAGTGGAGGTCAGCACCAGAATTGATTTTATGCTTTACCATCCATCCAAAAGCAAGAAGATTCACTTGATGTTGTTACTGGTATGCTCTGTGTCTTTCATTTTGATGTTTATGTAGTTTTATACCCTGGGTCAAGTTTCTCTTATGTGACCCCGTTAGTTGTAGTAAATTTTGAGATAAATTCTGAAAAGATCCCTGAGCCTTTATAGGTTTTTATCCCAGTGGGTGAGTTAGTTGTTGCCAAACAGATTTATAAAAAGTATCCTATCACTGTCCTTTATAGGGTTATGCTAGAATACCTAATAGAGTCAGATATGGTTGATTTTGATCTTATTCTTAGTATGGATAGGCTCCATTCTTATTATGCAACCATAGATTGTCGCACCCGAGTGGTGAAGTTTCAGTTCCTAAATGAGCCAGTCTTTGAGTGGTCAGGTAATTTAGTGTCTCCCAAAAGTCATTTCATATATTATCTTAAAGACATAAAGTTGATTTTGAAAGGATGTATCTATCATCTAGTTTGAGTCAAAGACACTAAGTCGGAGACTCCAACAATTTAGTTTGTCCGAGTGGTCAATGAGTTTCCTGTAGTTTTTCCAGAAGATCTCCCAAGGTTATCTCCCAATAGGGAAATAGAATTTGGTATTTACCTTCTCCCAGATACTCAGTCTATTTCTATCCCTCCATATTGTATGGATCCCGCAGAGCTTAAGGAGTTAAAGGAGCAACTCAAAGACCTTTTAGATAAAGTTTCATAAGGCCCAGTGTTTCTCCATGGGACGCTCTCATCCTATTCGTGCAAAAGAAAGATGGTTCTTTGCGCATGTGCATTGACTATCATCAACTGAATAAAGTTACTGTCAAAAACAAATACCCTCTTCCTAGAATTAATGACTTATTTGACCAACTCCAAGGTGCAAGTTATTTCTCAAAGATAGAACTTAGATTCGGCTATCATCATCTTAAAGTAAGGGCGTGTGATATTCCAAAGACAGCCTTTAGAACCCGTTATTGTCATTTTGAGTTCCTATTCATGCCTTTCAGGCTAACCAATGCTTCAGCAGCTTTCATGGACCACATGAGCCGAGTGTTCAAATAGTAGCTAGACATATTTGTCATAGTATTCATAGATGATATCCTTGTGTACTCCCGTAGTGAGGATGACCATGTAGATCATCTTAGAATTGTCTTGCAAACTCTTGAGATCATCAATTGTTCTCCAAATTCAGAAAGTGTAAATTTTGGCTAAGATCAGTAGCCTTTCTCGATTATATTATTTCCGCCGATAGTATTAGAGTTGATCCCCAAAAGACAGAAGTCGTAGAAATTAGACTAGACCGATCTCTCCGTCAGACATTAGGAGTTTCTTGGGTCTAGCTGGCTATTACCGCCATTTTGTTGAAGGTTTCTCATCTATTGCCTCCTCTATGTCTAGACTGGCCCAAAAGAAAGTCAAGTTCCAGTGGTCAGACTCCTGCGAGAAGAGTTTTTAAGAGTTGAAGACTCGACTCACTACAGCCCCAGTCTTAGCATTACCAGATGGTACAAACAGTTTTATGGTGTATTATGATACCTCCAGAGTTGGTTTGGGTTGTTTTTTGATGCAGAAAGTTAAGGTCATATCCTATTCCTCTAGATAGCTTAAGCCTGATGAAAAGAATTACCTAACCCATGATCTTGAATTAGCTTCCGTTGTGTTTGCTTTGAAAATCTGGAGACATTATTTGTATGGTGTACATGTTGATGTGTTCACGGACCACAAAAGTTTGCAGTATGTGTTTACCCAGAGAGAGTTGAATCTCCGTCAGAGAATGTGGTTAGAATTACTGAAAGATTATGATATGAGTGTGTTGTACCATCTGGGCAAGGCCAATATAGTGGTAGACGCCCTTAGTAGATTATTTATGGGTAGTGTATCTCATGTGGAGAACAATAAGAAAGTGTTAGCTCGAGAAGTTCATCGTTTGGATAGATTGGGTGTTAGGTTGATTGATTCGGCTGAAGGAAATGTTTGGGTTCAGAGTAGTTTTGAATCTTCCCTAGTTTCGAAAGTGAAGGAGAAACAAGATATGGATTCTAGCTTGGTCAAACTAAAAGAGTCAGTTAAAGACCAAAAGGTAAAGGTTTTCTCCCAGGGAGGAGATGGCGTGTTGCAATATCAAAGTAGATTGTGTGTGCCTTGTGTTGATGATTTGAGACAACGGATTATGGAGAAGTCACATGGTGCGTGTTATTCTATTCATTCAGGTGCTACCAAGATGTACCGCGACTTATGGGAAATCAATTAGTGGAGTGGTATAAAGAGAGATATAGCGGAGTTTGTAGCTAACTGTGCGACTTGTCAATAGGTTAAGGTAGAGCACCAAAGACCTAGTGATACGTTGAAAGAGTTTGGTATTTCCACTTGGAAGTGGGAAGAGGTAAATATGGATTTTGTAACTGGTTTACCCCATTTGCGTCATCATCATGATTCGGTTTGGGTTATTATAGACAGATTGACTAAGCACATTTCTTCCCAGTTCATACATACTATACAACTGAGGATTATGCTAAGTTGTATATCCGAGAGTTAGTCAGATTGCATAGAGTTCCCTTGTCTATCATATCAGATAGGGGTACTCAGTTTACCTCTCAGTTTTGGAGAGCTTTTCAGAAGGGCCTTGGTACCCAAGTCTATCTTAATTTAGCTTTCCACCCTCAGACAGATGGTCAAGCAGAAAGGACCATCCAAACTCTAGAAGATATGTTGAGGGCATGTGCTCTTGATTTCAAAGGTAGTTGGGATGAACATTTGCCACTGATTGAGTTCGCTTATAATAACAGTTGCCATTCTAGCATACAGATGGCCCCGTTTGAGGCTCTTTATGAGAGGAGATGTAGATCACCTATAGGTTGGTTTGAAGTGGGTGAGGCCGCTTTGCTTGGTCCTGATGCAGTGTTTGAAGCTATGGAGAAAGTTAAGTTGATTAGAGAAAGATTGAAAATAGCCCAGAGTCGGCAGAAATCATATGCAGAAGTGAGAAGAAGGGACCTCGAGTTCGAAGTTGGTGATTTAGTGTATTTGAAGATTTCACCCATGAAAGGGGTGAAGAGATTCTGCAAGAAGGGGAAACTTAGTCCCCAGTATGTTGGCCCTTTCAAAATTATGAGTCGTGTTGGGAAAATAGTTTATGTGCTTGATTTACGCACAGACTTTTCATCCGTTCATCCTGTGTTCCACGTCTCTATGCTTAAGAAGTGCATCGGTGACTTCAATAATGTAGTTCCTAGAAATATCAGATATTCAGAACGTCCTTTCATACGAAGAGATTCCAGTTGAGATTTTAGATCATCAAATCCGTAGACTAAGGAGCAAAGAAGTTCCCTTGGTCAAAGTTCTTTGGAGGAATCAGTCTGTTGAGGGTGCCACTTGGGAAGCAAAAGTAGATATGCGAGCCAAGTACCCTCACCTCTTCGCCGCATATTCAGATCTTGCCGAAGGTAATACTCTTCCTTGATTCAGTTCTTTTCTAATCATATATTCAGCTATATAGTTGTCCTCATGTAAGTTCATGCACTCACAGAATTACTCAAAAGCTGAGAATGATTTAGATTAAATTTTAAAATTTATGGCAGTTGTGCATGCTATCATCTACCCTCCTATTCCTCAGTATTCTTAGTCTGACTAGCAACATTCGAGGACGAATGTTTCCAAGGGGGGGATATTGTAATACCCCATGATTTTTCTAGCTTAAATTCGTTCTTAGAATGTTAAGGGATAACTTCCAAAATGAAGGATAATTATTTCATGTGGAATTTTCCAGATTTAGAACTCCCGTTGTGTGGGAAATTCAATAAGCTTTCCATCGATATAAGATTCACCCAAATCCGACACTCGGTGAAGAAGTTATGGCTATTTTAAGTTTCAGTCATAAAACACTGTGACTTGGGTCCCTAGCGCATCACAGACATGTTTTAAATGACAATTGTCAAATTCTAGCAGGACACCGCGATATTGGTGTATCGCGGAGAGTTCTAGTTTCCCATTCGTCATAATCCAGTGGACCTCCACGATTTCCCCGCATCGCGGAGAAGCCTTATTTCCTATTTATCCATTTTCAGTGGCTCACCATGATGGTGGCGCGTCATGGTGATGGTCCAAATGGCAATTAAGACTTGCATCGCGATATCTCCGTATCATGGAGAATTTTCAATCCCAACCGTCAATTTCCAGTAAGCCACCGTGATAGTGGCTCGTTGCGGTGGCAGGTAAAATCGGGGAATTTCTTATTTTTCCCAGTTTCGATTAATCTTTGAAAAGGAGAACTTTGGTCATTTTTGAAGCCTCTAATCCATCTTAAACAAAGAATTAAACCCATTCAAAGAACTTTACATCCAGTTTTCATCAATTCTCTCTCAAGCAAAACCCTAAGACTCAAACTTTCTCCCCAATGAATCCAAATTCCTCCATTAATTCTCCGAAAAAATTCAAGATTTAGAATCCACAATTCAAGAACTCTAAGAATCCATCTCCAAAGCATCAATAGATATTCAAGATTCAAGTTTTAGCATCTAAGATCATCAATTGGGGTATGTGGAATTTTTCAACAAGGATAATCCTTTCATCCTTGTGCCCAAAATTTATTTTAATTACAAAATTTACTGAATTTTATGTGATTTCCCATGAAATTGAAGTTAGGGTTTATACCCAATATTGATACCTATAAGATTTTGAGATTTCAAGCGATTTGGAAGATGAATTACATGATTATGTTCATATTTTCATGCATATTGCGGTAATTTCCAGATTTTGGGTTGATTTATCAATGTTTACATTACAAAGTATGAATATTATGATGTTTTAACATGAATTTGATGCATGGACCATTAAGCCCCATTTAAGATTTTCTATTTCAAAATTGTTTGTTCTATGAACACCCTAAGATAAGATTATTCTCAGAGTTTATGATAAAGATTTGACCTTTTGGTCCCAAGCTAAGATAAAGAATCCACTTTATTCATATGACTTGAGATTTAAAGAAAGAAAAGCATAATTGATTTTCTTGTAAACCCTTGTGCTATTTTGAAGTGGATTTTCCTAAGATCCTAAGAATAAGAATGAGAGTTGTATTTAGCACCGAGATGGGTATGTTACTATGGTTTCATACCCCAGAACTACGTGCCATCATAGGATTAAGATTATTTCCACTTCTACATAGATGACTAAGATTATGATCACTTAAGATAAGAAGTTTTATTCGATGGCAAGGGTAGAACAGCTCTCCCCAATGTGGGTAAGACGTGGGACTCCATGAAAGCTCACATAGTTTATGTCGGTTAGAAGAACCTCCCAAAAGATGTCCCCTACTCTTAAAACAGTTTATTGGCTTAAAGCTATAATATAAAAGCACATGTTTTAGAAGCTATGGTTTTAAGATTCTTAAAGTCTTGAGATAAAGTATTCCCCTTACAAGTTGATAAGATAATTTAGAACTTTCTAGAAAGAAATAATTTTTGAACTGAATGTAATAGTTCACAAGATTTATTTTATATGCTTTATTGTTTATGACTTATGATCTTCAATTTTCAGATTACTCGAGCCTAAGTGAGTCATTTACATTTACCATATATGATTTTATGAAATGTGATGATATTGTTTACTTATTGCATTCACTCCCATATGCTCAATATATTCCCAAAGTACTGATCCATATATACGTCTGTGTGCTACAATGTCTTATAATGTAGGTTCAGGTGCTCAGTCTCAGCAGTGTGAGTGATTTTCGAGCATCACATCTACATCCCTACAGTTGGTAAGCCCTCATAGTTCGAGGACTTAGCTATTCAGATTTTCAATTTATTAGTAGATGATTTTGCATTCATTTCAGACAGTTTGAGTCAGTTGGGGCATGTCCAAGTGGCTCTCTAGATTTAGTTAGTAGAGTCTCGTCGGACTATAAGATTTAGTATTTAGATCTTTTAGTATTGTTACCAAGACTTTTGATGTTAGTATGTTTAAGACAAACCTAGTTATTTCAAGTAGATTTTCTGCATTTATTATGATTGTATATTTATTTCCCCTATTTTGAGATCCAAACCTAGTAGAAAGCAGCCAGGGTTAGCTCAGGACTACTTATAGTTTGGAGCACCGTGTGGCATCTCGAGAACTCAGATTTTGGATCATTACAATGCAGTTTGGGCTGCAAAAATTCTAGGCTTACTGGATGATTATTACACCACAAAGGAGAAATCAGATCCTCTGTGTGAGGATGAGGATGCAGATGACGACAAGGATGGTGAGTTGTAGTTTTTAGACTTTTGTATGTTTTTGTAATACCCGTATTTCCTTAGCTTGATTTAACTCTTAGTCCATGAGTCATTTTATATAAATTTTTAAAGACTCAGTATTTTTCAGTTTAGAGCTTACCAATGCGTAGGAAATTCAGTCAGCTTTCCAATAATATAAAGTTCGCTCAAATCCGATGCCTGGGCGAAGAGTTAAAGCTATTTTTTTAAAGCAGTGTACCAGATGACACTTCACGCATCGCGGAGCATGACCAAATGGCAATTGTCAAATTCAGTGAGCCTCCACAATCCTGGCGCGTCGCGCCAAGGTTCTTTTTCGCATTTATCCATTTTCCAGTGAAGCTACGCGATGTCACCGTGTCGCAATGAACTTCTAGGTAGCATCCAGTGTACCAACGCGATACCACCGCATCGCGCCAACATGTATTTTCCCAGTTGTCAATTTTCATAGACACGGCGCGATAGCGCGGCGTCGCGCCAGGGGTAAAAATTGGGATTTTTCAGTTAATTTTGAATTTTAATTCTAAGGGCATTAAGGTTTTTATCCCTTACTCTAGTTAGCCCAAACACAGGATTTATGCCCTAAATAACCTAGTTAGTCATTATTTTATAAAAACTTCCCCAAAATCAAGAGCTTTCTCTCTAAAATACTAAACCCTAGCTTCAAGAAATCAAGAACAAGCCCAAGAATTTCTCCAAGACCCTTCAAGAATTAACATTCCAGGGTATGTTAGGTGTTCATTCATGGGTTCCTTTCACCCATGAAGTCCAAGAACCCTTTTTAAATATTCAAGATCTCAGATTTATGATTTCCATGCTTGGAATTGAGTGTATTCATGTTCATGATAGTAATTGGGATCCAATTTATGTTTAATTATAAGTTTCCATGAAAATTGAAATAGTTATGTGACATACAATATGAATTGCATACTAAACCCTTGAATTTTGCAATTGATTATTGTATCCATGATGCGCATATGTGACTTTTACCATGTGAAATATTCCATGCTCCCCAAGTGTTTGCTAAAATGCCTATATGAAGTAAATAGTGGAATCATGATATGTCATTATGTGGTCTATATCATGTACAAGCTTATTCCTTACAAGTGTTTGATAAAATGTCTCTATGGATGAATTATGAACAAGTGAATATTGTTATGTTATTTAAGATCATGTTATGCTTTACTTTTCATGCTATCGAGTCCTGGGGGTATTTAATACCGGACAATCTAGTTGTTTACCTAGAGCCAGTGTCAGTAATAGAATAGTCTCAGAATGTCACGATCAGATAAACTCAGTTAGTTACGTGACTCAGTAAACTCAGTCAGTTACAGAACTCAGGAAAACTTAGTAAACTCAGTATCAGTCCAGTCCAATTTAGTATACTCAGTTCAGTTTCTTTCAATTAAGAGTAGGATTCAGCATCGAGTGAACCCAAGGATAGGGGCTCACCAGCCAGTAGAGAGTGTGACCCTTAGAAATAATCCTTGCGTTTTAGAACTACGTAGCCAGCGTAAGTTAAGACATCAAACTAGCCAGTTGAGAGTTGATGAGGTGTTTTAACCTGCCAGTTAAAGGTTCCACCGTTCTTATCAGAGTACCTTCCAAATAAGGGTATCTCTTCAGTTGTCTTTACCTGTGGCACGGTACTGACAACCTTCCAATTGGGTTACAGATTGGATCCCAATTAGTTATCTTATCTTATTTGGGGCATGTCGGTTAGATGATTACCTCCCACAGTTTCTATTTCAGTCTTTAGTATAGAACTCAGTTTAGTTCAACAAAATTAAGACTGTCAGATACAGTCACTCATTATCAGTAAATTAGTTATAAGTAATCTCAGATTATCAGTTACTCAGTATCAGAACTCAGTACTTAG
Organism: Capsicum pubescens; assembly: GCA_030864215.1. Lineage (NCBI taxonomy): Eukaryota > Viridiplantae > Streptophyta > Magnoliopsida > Solanales > Solanaceae > Capsicum > Capsicum pubescens. Next base: position 142,376,002 of record CM061548.1, on the reverse strand, counting down.
CTTTAAAAAATCTCAGTTACAGTATATATATATGCACAATATTGTATACTCAGTATTTACAGTAGTTCAGTTACCCATGTACTCTCATGTTCAGTTATTCTATATTATCAGTCAGCTACTGTTCATGTATATGAATCCTTTCATTCAGCCTTACCTCATATAGCATACCAGAACATTCCACGTACTGACGTATACTCTTTATTTATGCTATGATGTCTCATATCATATGTTCGGACGCTCAGGTTCCCAATCATGCATAGGCAGATTCAGATTCAGCCAGCAGTATCAGATTTCGTAGTGAGTCCTCATCCATCGAGGATATTTTTTTATTTTATTACTACAGCAGACTTAGTATTTTAGTAGTTGGAGTTAGTTGGGGGCTTATCCCATCAACTCCGATTTCAGAAAGTTTAGTTAGAGGTTTTTCAGACTAGACTTTCAGACAATATTTCAAATTCAGATGTTTTATCAGTTGATATTCTTTATCAGTATTTATAGATTTTTAACCTTATGCTAATTCAGCCTATTTTTTGTATTTATTATAGTATTATTTATTCACTGCTCACAGAAGATATCAGTCATGGGTTAGCTTGTGGTCCTTCGGGGTCATAAGCACCATGTAGCGTCCGGGGTACAGAATCGGGATGTTACAAACTTGGTATCAGAGTTTAAGGTTCAACAGAGTCCTAGGAAGTCTGAAAGCCACATCTAGTAGAGTCTTGTGCATGGGTGTGAAGCGTGCCACACTTATGGACAAGAGGCAATGAGATGTTTTAGGAAAAGTTTCCCTTCCTTCAGTATTCATGTCGTGCGAGTGAGCATGAGCTTAAGTTAAACTCTCAGTCTAATCCATTTATTCCTTTTATTTATAGAACATGACTTCCAAAAAGACTAACGAAAGAAGAATCGAGAATCAGTCAGCACCTCAACCCGTTCAGGTAGATCCCCTGGAAGAGCATATCTCTCATGCAGAATTCAGAGCTGCATTTACTACTCTAGCTAATTCTGTAGCATCTCAGAATAAATGACAAGTTGTTATTTAGGCCAACCCAATGACCAATGCTGCTACAGCTAAGATTCAAGACTTCACCCGAATGAATCCTCTCTTATTCTCAGGATCTAAGCCAGAAGAGGATCCACATGTGTTTCTCAATTAGGTTAAAAAAAAGTCACAGATATCATGGGAGTGACTTCCAGTAAGAGTGTTGAGTTAGCTGACTATCATCTATAAGATGTATCTCACACATGGTTTAAGCAGTGGAAGATAGACAGGGCACAGATGTAGAGCCCATAGATTGGGAAGAGTTTGTTACTGCCTTCCTAGATAGATTCTTTCATTAGAGCTTAGAGAAACCAAGGTGTTAGAGTTCATCAATCTCAGGCAAGGTAATATGAGGGTGAAAGATTATTCCCTCAAGTTTACTCAGTTATCTAGGTATGCTCCCCATGTAGTGGCAGACTGTAGGTCCAGAATGAGCAAGTTTGTGGCAGGGGTATCAGATAGTGTGGTTAAGGAGTGTAGAAATGCAATGTTGATTAAGAAGATGGACATATCCAGGCTCATAGTCCATGCTCAGTAGATAGAAGAGGCTAAGAATAAGGAGAGAGGGAGGAAGAACAAGAGAGCTAACATAGGTAGCTTTAATTTCAATCAGCCTAAGTCAGATGGCAGTAACCGTTGCCAGTTCTGTACAAAATCTTTGGTTCCAGCTCCGTCCTCAGCCAGTGCTCCAATCCCTAAGTTCATAAATGGTAACAAAGATAGGGCGTCAGGCTTTAAATCTCTGAGTAGTGTCAGCAGTGCTCGAACAAATCCTCTTTGTCAGACATATGGCAGAAACCATCAAGGTGTCTGCAGGAATGGCGGTGATGTTTGTTTTGGGTGTGGCAAGCTAGGTCATAGAGTCAGAGATTTTCCTCAGTCAGGTTCTCAGGGTTAGTATAACCGTCCCCCAGCTCAGTCTGGTCGGCCGAATCTGCATGGTGACGCTTCCAGTGCCACCAGTGGGCAGCGCCCAAATAGGCTTTATGCACTTCAGTCCAGATAATATCAGGAAAGTTCTCCTGATGTGGTCACTGGTACGTTATAGATCTTCCATTTACATCTTTATGCCTTATTAAATCCAGGAGCTTCTTTGTATTTTGCAACTCCTTACATAGCAGTAGACTTCAAAGTCAAACCAGAAATCGTAACAAAACCATTCTCAATCTCTACCCCAGCGGGCCAGTCTATCATAGCCCGACGGGTATACAGGAACTGTCCGGTTATGATATCTCAGAAAGTTACTTCAGCAAACTTAATAAAATTAGAGATGACAGATTTCAACGTCTGCTTGGCATGGATTGGCTCCATTCATGTTATGCCTCGATTGACTGTAGAAATAGAATTGTTCATTTTTAGTTTCCAAATGAACAAGTCCTTGAATGGAGGGGTAGTACTACAACGCTTAAGGGTCAATTGATTTCGTACCTTAGAGCGAGAAAAATAATATCCAAGGGATATGTCTATCATCTCGTGCGAGTCAAAGACTTTAGTTCAGAGGTTGTTAGTCTTGAGTCAGTTCTAGTAGCAAATGAATTCTCAGATGTGTTTCTCGAATATCTTCCCGGAGTTCCTCTCGTTAGGGAAATTGACTTTGAAATAGACCTTCTTCCAAATACTCAGCCCAAATCTATTCCATCATACAGAATGGCTCCAACAGAACTCAAAGAGTTACAGAAATAGTTAAAGGATCTCCTAGATAAGGGATTTATCAGCCAACTTTTCCCCGTAGGGTACACCAGTTTTATTCATGTGTAAGAAAGATGGTTGTCTCAGAATCTGTATAGACTACCATCAGTTGAACAAAGTCACAATAAAAAATAAATACCAACTTCCCAGAATTGATGACTTTGTTGACCAACTTTAGGGTGCCAGTTATTTTTCTAAGATAGACCTCATATCAGGCTATCATCAGTTCAGAGTCAGAGAATATAACAATATAAAAATAGCTTTCCAAACCCGGTATGGTCACTTCGAGTTTCTAGTCATATCCTTTGGTCTTACTAATGCCCCAACAGCCTTCATAGACTTAATGAATTGCGTGTTCAAGCAGTACTTGGACATGTTCGTTATAGTCTTCATTGATGACATTCTTATCTATTTCTGTAGAGAGAATGATCACGCAGATCACCTCAGAATCATACTTCATACTCTCATAACTCATAAGTTGTTCACCAAATTTATTAAGTGAGAATTTTAGCTAAGGTAAATAGTATTTCTTGGTCATATTATTTCCGGTGATGGCATTAGAGTTGATTCTCAAAAGACCGAAGCAGTGAGAAACTGGCCTAGACCTATATCTCTGTCAGATATCAGGAGTTTCTTGGGTTTGGCTGGCTATTACCGTCGGTTTGTTGAAGGGTTTTCATCTATTTCATCCCCCATGTCTAGATTGACTCAGAAGAAAGTTAAGTTTCAGTGGTCAGATTCCTGTGAGAAGAGTTTTCAGGAGTTGAAAACTTGACTCATCTCAGACCCAGTTTTAGCTCTGCCAGATGGTTCAGATGAGTTTGTTGTGTACTGTGATGCATCTAGAGTAGGTTTGGATTGTGTCCTCATGCAGAGAGGTAAGGTCATAGCCTATGCCTCCAGACAGTTTAAGCTTTATGAGAAGAATTACCCAACTCATGATCTCGAGTTAGTAGCTGTAGTGTTTGCCTTAAAGATTTGGAGGCACTATTTGTATGAGGTGTATGTTGATGTGTTCACAGATCACAAAATCTTGCAATATGTGTTCTCTTAGAAAGATTTGAATCTGCATAAGATAAGGTGGTTAGAGTTATTCAAATATTATGACATGAGTATTTTGTATCATCCGGGCAAGGCCAAAGTAGTAGTTGATACTCTCAGTAGGTTGTCTATGGGTAGTGTTGCTCATGATGAGAATGATAAGAAGAAGTTAGTTCAAGAAGTTCATCAGCATGCCCGACTAGGTGTCCTCTTTGTCGATTTAGTAGAAGGTAGTGTGTGGGTTCAGAACAGCTCAAAATCATCTCTAATTTCAGAAGTAAAGGAAAAATAGGATAGAGATCCTAGTCTAGTGAAGTTGAAAGAGTTAGTCAAAGATTAGAAAATGGAGGTTTTCTCCCAAGGAGAGATGATGTGTTGCATTGCCAGGGTTGGCTATATGTGTCAAGTGTAGACGACTTGAGGCAACGATGCATTATACACGTTACTCAATTCATCCAGGGGCCACGAAGATGTATCGCAATTTGCGGAAGATCTATTGGTGGAGTGGGATGAAGAGAGATATTACAGAGTTTATAGATAAGTGCTCTACATGTCAGCAAGTTAAGATTGAGCATCAGAAGCCTAGTGGGTCCATGCAGGAGTTCAGTATTCCCACATGGAAATAGGAAGAAGTGAACATGGACTTTGTGACGGGTTTGCCTCGTACTCATCGTTAACATGATTCTATACGGGTTATCGTAGATAGGATGACAAAATTAGCTCATTTCTTACCAGTTCATGATTCTAATCAACCGAGGACTACGCCAAACTCTAATCAGAGAGTTGATCAGGTTATATGGAGTCTCAGTATCTATCATCTCAGATAGAGGTACACAGTTTACCTTTTATTTTTGGAAAGTATTCCAAAAGGGTCTTGGTACCCAAGTTCACCTGAGTACAGCCTTCCACCCTCAGACAGATGGTCAAGCAGAGAGGACCATCCATACTCTAGAAGATATGTTAAGATCTTGGGTTGTTGATTTTAAGGGTAGTTGGGATGACCACTTGCCTTTGATTGAATTAGCTTATAATAACAGTTATGTTTCCAGTATTCAAATGGCTCTGTTTGAGGCTCTATATGGTAGGAGATGTAGATCTCCAAATGGGTTGGTTCGAGGTAGGTAAGGCAGCAGTTGTAGGGCCTGACTTAGTGTTTGATGCCATAGAGAAGGTTCAGTTGATCATAGAAAGGCTTAGGGCAACCCAAAGACAATAGAAATCATATGCAAATGTGAGGAGAAAGAATCTCGAGTTTGAGATAGATGATTTTGTATTCTTGAAAATCTCTCCCATAAAGGGGTAAAGAGGTTCGGAAAGAAGGGAAGGCTTAGTCTTTGATATGTCGATCCTTACAGAATTCTCAGTTATTTCGAAAAGGTAGCTTATGAGCTCGAGTTGCCTTCAGATCTAGCTTCAGTGCATCCAGTATTCCATGTCTTCTTGCTAAAGAAATGCATTGGTGACCCAGCAGTCATAGTTCCCTTAAAGGGTGTAGGTATTTAGAATGATATTTCTTTTGAAGAGATTCCAGTTCACGTCCTCGACCATCAGATTCGCAGAATGAGGAACAAAAAAGTACCCTTAGTCAAAGTTCCTTGGCGGAATCAGTCTGTTGAGGGAGCTACTTGGGAAGCAGAAGAAGATATGTGGTTCAAGTATCCTCACCTCTTCTCCGCAAACTCAGATTCAGCTTAAGGTAATAGTCTTCCATAGATTTACTCAGTTCCATGTTCAGTTATAGTTATAGACTTGGTATTCCTTATCATTGTACATTCAGTCATGCATTCATGAATCAGTTCAGACACATACTCATGCATCAGATATGTATGTTCAGTATGAAAACTCAGCTTGTCAGTAGTTCAGTCATGTATTCCATGCATCAGATATGCATGTTCATTGTGTAACCTTAGTCTATCAGTGTTTCTCAGCTTAATCAGTCTCATTCAAGGACGAATGTTCCAAGAGGGAGATCTTGTAATACCTCGTATTTCCTTAACTTCATTTAACTCTCAGTCCATGAGTCATTATATATAAATTTTTGAAATACTTTGTATTTTTTAGTTTAAAGCTTACCAATACGTAGGAAATTCAGTCAGTTTTTCAACGATATAAAGTTCGCCCAAATCTGATGCTCGGGCGAAGAGTTAGAGCCATTTTTGTAAAGTAGTGTGCCAATTGGCACTTCAGCGCGTCGCGAAGCATGACCAAATGGAAATTGTCAAATCCAGTGAGCCTCCGTGATCCTGGCACATCGCTCCAAGGCTCCTTTTCATAATTGTCCATTTTCCAGTGAAGCTACGCGATGTCACCGTGTCGCGGTGAACTTCCAGGTCGCATCCAGTATGGAAACATGATACCACCGCGTCGCGCCACCGTGCATTTTCCCAGTTGTCTATTTCCAGAGACACGATGCGGTAGCGCCGTGTTACACCAAGGGTAAAAATTGAGATTTTTCAGTTAATTCTGAATTTTAATTCTGAGGGCATTAAGGTCTTTTTCCCTCACCCGATCAGCCCAAACAAGGGATTTATGCCCTAAATAACCTAGTTAGTCATTATTTTATAAAAGTTTCCTCAAAATCAAGATCTTTCTCTCTAAAATACAAAACTCTAGCTTCAAGAAATCAAGAACAAGCTCAAGAATTTCTCCAAGAACCTTCAAGAATTAACATTCCAAGGTATGTTAGGTGTTTATTCATGGATTCCTTTCACCCATGAAGTCCAAGAACCCTTTTTAAATATTCAAGATCTCAGATTTATGATTTTCATTCTTGGAATTGAGTGTATTCATGTTCATGATAGTAATTGGGATCTAATTCATGTTTAATTATAAGTTTTCATGAAAATTGAAATAGTTATGTGACATACTATATGAATTGCATGCTAAACCCTTGAATTTTGCAATTGATTATTGTATCCATGGTGCGCATATATGACTTTTACCATGTGAAATATTCCATGCTCCCCAAGTGTTTGCTAAAATGCCTATATGAAGTAAATAGTGGAATCATGATATATTATTATGTAATCCCAATCATGTACAAGCTTATTCCTTACAAGTGTTTGATAAAATATCTCTATGGATGAATTATGAACAAGTGAATATTGTTATGTTATTTAAGATCATGTTATGCTTTACTTTTCATGCTATCGAGTCTTGGAGGTACTTAATACCCAACAATCTAGTTGTTTACCTAGATCCAGTGTCAGTCATAGAATAGTCTCAGAAGATCACGATCAGTAGAACTCAGTCAGTTACAGAACTTAATAAACTCAGTCAGTTATAAAACTCGGGAAAACTCAGTAAATGCAGTATCAGTCCAGTCCAGTTCAGTATACTCAGTTCAACGTCTTTAAGTTGGGAGTAGAATTCAGCACCGAGTGAACCCAAGGATGGGGTATCGCCTGCCAGTAGAGGGTGTGACCCTTAGAAACAATCATTGCACTGCATAACTATGTAGCCAGCGTAGGTTGAGACATCAAACCTGCCAGTTGAGAGTTGATGAGGTATTTTAACCTGCCAGTTGAGGGTTCCACTATTCTCATTAGAGTACCTTCCAGATAAGGGTATCTTTTCAGTTGTCTTTACCCGTGGAACGGTACTGACACCCTACCAATTGGGATTACAGATTGGACCCCAACTCAGTTATCTTATTTTATTTGGGGCATGTCGGTTAGATGATTACCTCCCACAGTTGCAGTTTCAGTCTTTAGCACAGAACTCAGTTCAGTTATACAGAATCAGGACTGCCAGATATAGTCACTCAGTAAATTAGTTATAAGTAATCTTAGATTATCAATTACTCAGTATCAGAACTCAGTACTTAGCTTCAAAAAAAGCTCAGTTACAGTATATACATAGATGCACAGTATTGCATACTCAGTAATTACAGCAGTTCAACTACCCATGTACTCTCATTTTTAGTTATTATATATCATCAGTCAGTTACTGTTCATGTATATAAACCTTCCATTCAGCCTTACCTCATCTAGTATACCAGTACATTCCACGTACTGACGCATACTCTTTCTTTATGCTATGATGTCTCATATCATAGGTTCGGATACTCAGGTTCCCGACCGCGCATAGGTAGATTCAGATTCATCCAGCATTATCAGATTTAGTAGTGAGTCCTCATCCATCGAGGATATTTTTTTATTTCATTATTACAGTAGACTCAGTATTTCAGTAGTTGGAGTTAGTTAGGGGTTTGTCCCATCAACTCCGTTTTCTGACAATTCAGTTAGAGGCTTTTTAGACTAGAATTTCAGATAGTATTTCAGATTCAGATATTTTATCAGTTGATATTCTTTATCAGTATTTACAGATTTTGAACCATATGCCCATTCAGCCTATTTTTTGCATTTATTACAATATTATTTATTCAGTACTCACAACAGATATCAGTCATGGGTTTGCTTGTGGTCTTTTGAGGTCATAAGCACCGTGTAGCATCCAGGGTACAGACTCGAGGTGTTACAGTTTTGTAGTTCGGATTTGGAACCTTGATAAATTTTGAAAATAACTTGATTTTAAGTGTTTGTATTGTTATGATGGTTGTTTGTATTGTTATGTTGGTTGATCGTTATGTTGGTTGATGGAATGAAGCATAGCAATATACTGTTATTTTAAAAAAAAAATACCAGAAAAATCGACCACATGTTATCAGTTTTTAAAAGATTTCCAGAAAACCGACCACACGTGGTCGGTTTACTATAATTAATTAAAAAATATTTTATTAAATAAATTATTAAATAAAAAACCAACCACAATTTAAATTAATTAATTAATTTTAATAAAATCAACCACTTGTGGTTGATTTCTTTTGAAAATTTATTTTTATTTAAAAAACCTTTTTTTTTAAATAATATTGAATTTTAAATATATATATTTTAAAAAAAAAATGACCACACGTGGTCGGTTTTAAAAGAGCTACCACACTTTTTTCGACCACGCATTTTGATCGATTTTTTGGTCGCAAATGCTGAAAAACCGACCACATGTGGTCGATTTTTGTGGTCGGTTTTCCTTTTTTTTTAGAAGTAAATTTTTATTCAAGTTTTGTTGCATATTAAACTAATATTGATTTGCAATGTATATTATTATAGGGGATGAATTACACGAAATGCCTCAACAATATTGGAATATTCATCTTCTGGCAAATTTATTTTGAAGAAACAGCTTGAGAAAATATCAAAATTTTGATCGAAAATACAAAATCTGACGTTGTTTGATTGACTACCTTGATTTGGTATTTTAAATTTTTGAAATTGAGAAGTTGTTATTGAGTTTAAGGGATTCATTAATCACACATTAATAGATATGACGTTAATTGCATTCTACATTAAAGGAAGATGCGTTATTTTCTTAAATATCGTTAAGGAAGTTAGTTCAGATACATAAGATACTTATGTATATTAACGTTCAGTTATGTATATGAATAATTAAAATTTAGGAGAGAGAAAATTTATTGAAAAAATGGAAAAGGTACAAATATATTCTTGAACTATGAGAAATGGTACATATATACCCCTCGTTATACTTTGGGTACAAATATACCCTTGCCGTTAATGATTTGGGTTGTATATACCTCTCAACTTAATGGCAAGACACGTGTCAAGATATTATTCATTGACCTTTTTTAAACTTTGTTTATCTCAAATAATTAAATTAACCCAAATTAAATCCCACGACCCGACCCGACCCGACCCGTCCAATAGAATGTCCAGGAGACCCAACAAAAAAACCAAATTCTGGTAGACAATGGAACTGCCCTTGCCAAATTCTTCAGGACTCCACTCAGCAAGAGAGTAGCCCTTAACATCAATAGAGCAAACACGCTCCAGTAACTTGGTAGCAACATCTGCATGTAAAGCAAACACGCTCCGTCTTCTGGGTAATGTGAATGGCTGAAACAACAGCTCCTTCAATAGAATTCATGAAATTACCACAAGGTTCAAATTCCAAATCGCATATCTGAGAGTTGGGGAGGATCAGGTATTCATCGTCGGAATTAACAATTGATTTCCAATACTGCTTGGAACTCATATTTGCTCAACAGCTCAAGTAGTTAGAGCATAATATTCCATGTGAGCATAATTTCCAATCACTGAGACAAAGAGTGAAGAAAGAGAGAGAGAGAGAGAGAGAGAGAGAGAGAGAAACACGTGGTTTTTGTTTGGGTCGGATCGTGGGATTTAATTATGGGTCGGGCAATGGGTCAGGTCGGGGGATTTAATTTGGGTTAATTTAATTATTTGAGATAAACAAATTTTTTAAAAAAAGGTCAACGAATAATATCTTGACATGTGTTCTGCCGTTAAGTTAAGGAGTATATACAACCCAAACCATTTACGGAAAGGGTATATTTATACCCAAAATATAACGAGGGGTATATATGTACCATTTCTCATAGTTCAGGGGTATATTTGTACCTTTTCCATTGAAAAAAATCAAAAGAAAGGATAATTAAGCTCCAAACTATCGGGATTTGTGTTATTTTCCCTAGATTAAACTCAATCAGGTTCACATCTGGGGTGAAATTTAGATTCAATATGAAGTTATAACTAATTGAATTCAAATACAAGTCAAACAAATTAAAAACAAATATCAACCCCTTGAACCGGCCCATTGTTAAAAAAAAAGGCAAAATGCTCTTCTGGGCCCTTCTACTATGCCCTTTTTGTAATGTGGACACTCCTTATATATTTGTCATCTGGACTCTTCAACTCACTAAAAAGTAATATTTCAAACTCTTTGACCATTGATCAAGCCTATGTGGCATTAAAAAGGCTGACTAGGATGAGACGCGTGCAGACACACGCCTAAGGTGCGAGTGGGGATCAATTTTTGATCAATTTTATACTAAAATAATTTTTAAAAAAAAATCCCCCCAAGGCTTTTCTAATTTAATATATTCTTAAAAATTAAAGCCCCCTCCCCTTCCCCTTCCACCCCCACCCCCTGAAACAACCATTGCAGCCCTCAAAGCTCCCACAATCGTCTTCCCATATATTTCCACGAATCAATTTGCAAACCCTAGAACAAATATTCTCGCTCAAATTATCAACCAACTCAGAAGAACCATACAACTCTTTCAGTTTCTTTACATCGCCACCCATCTCCTCCTTCTCAAATCTCTTAATAACCAGATCAAATGTACCCCTCGACACTCCATACCCTTTACCTCTAATAACATCAGATGTGGAGAAATTACGAAAGGTAGATGGTTGATAAGAGAGCATGTGAGATGCACGTGAGTGGATAGTTGAAGAAGTGACAGATCTGTGGTTGATTGATGAGGTGCCGGGAAATCTGAGGAGGAGATAGAGAATGGTGACGGAGAAGAAGAAGAAGCCATCGTTGTTGATTTCACATTCTCCTTTGTTAATAGATTATTTGAAAGAGTTTCGGCTATTTTTTTTTGGGGATTTTGGTAGGGTTTACGGATGAGTGAAGAGAGAAGGGGAAGATTCATTATTTCTCAATGTCTCTTATAACACTTACAACGAGCAATAGCTGCCTCAATTGACCCTTCAAATCTCTGTAGTTGCACTACTACTTCTCTTAAGAAAATTCAACTCATAAAATCCATTAGAATTCAATGAAAATGATGATGAAGATGAACCATTAGATGATGAAGAAGAGCCATTAATGTTGGTGAATTATTTGTATATTTTCCAATATGGCAAAAGGGGCGCTGGAGATTGAGATTATCCTATTGATGTGGAGTTTTATGTTCATGGTGTGTCAAAGTTTTTTTCTTTTTTTGATAATTGATCTGTAAAAGCTTTTTTTGACTGATGAAGAAAATATTGTGACTGCTTTTGACAATTCTTGGCATTTTGAGTCCAAACCATTCTTGAATAGAAATGCAATCTTTATGTGTTTTGTATTTATGAGGTGTCAAAAGTTTTCTTCTTTTTTTGATAATTGATCTGTAAAGATTAATTCTTTAAAAATATTTTTGGACTGATGAAGAAAATAGTATGACTGATTTTTGATAATTCTTGGCATATATTTTATAAATTTTTCTACAATTTATAAAAGAATTTTATTTAATTAAATTTATTTTTAATATTTAATTAAAATGACATGAAATTTAATGTAATACCTAAAAATGACGTGGAAGCTGACGTGGGGAGAGTGTGTTACACTCGGCAAAAAGGGGTTTAAAATGTTGTTTTTTAGTGGGTTCAGGGGTCCAGATGACAAACATGTAAGTAAAAGTGTCCAACTTACAAAACGGACATTGTAGAAGGGTCCATAAGAGCATTTTGCCAAAAAAAAAAAAGATCGGAGAATAATTTCTGAAGACTTAGAGAAATTTCTAGAGATCGTATCAACAAAGATTATGGTGGACATATAAGTATTCCTTTATTCTTAACTAGAGGTCTCAAGTTTGAGTTTTCTTGAGTACGGAGTCAACTTTGTTAGGAAGTGTATACCCCCCCCCCCAATGTGGAACTTTTCGGCACAAATCCTGACTTAGTCGAACTCCAACATAGATACCGAACACGGAATGAAAAACCAAATAAAATAAAATAAAAACCTCTAGAGATCTAGTACTCGTATTACTCTGAAATAGAATACTAGTACGTTCTTACAATATTTTCCAGTCTTGATTATTTTCTACACGAATTATATTGCTACATAAATATAGTGCGGTTGATACGGGTACGCAATAACAAATTTGGGGAATGGAAGTTCCAATTGCAACAGAGTTGATCATACTAAAATGTTTAGATTTCTGATTGGATTTGAAACTTTAGACTTAGTTATTGACCAACTGACGAACGAAACGTCAAAAGTAGAACTAGTTTCTTTACCTTTTCTGCATTTTAACATGCAGAAAATAAAATGAAAGTCACAAAAACCATCATGTATTTTGCTGACAGAAAGATACAATTCATGACAAGTGATCCAGATGATTCTTCAGGACCTACATGTATAATAATCCAGAGTGCAAATATGCGGGTTCACGAAAACCTAATAACTTATGCTATGATCAAACACACACCCCCTCTCTCTCTTGTGCTCGCTCTCTATATATGGAGTATTAAAATATCTTAATTTGAATGTGAACGCAGTTATTACCGTATATTAATTACTTGAAATTATTTTAGAAATCATAAACTTCAAATTTTGAATCTATCTCAAATCTCCGGAGAGAAATAAACAGAATATGCTTTAGGGGTCCCCGGTCTCATTCTCATGGTGATATTGCCTATATAAATGTGCAAGTAGTCTTGCAAGAATTCAAGGAATCTCAATGGGGGCATCATCATATCCATGATTTAATTGAGTCAATCATATATTCCAGGGGCGGACCCATGTGTAATTTTGGGGCACTCCGGTATCCACTAAACTCGACGTAGATTAGGTATAATTATATAAGAAACACAGAATAAATGGTATAATTTATTAAAAAACACCCAGAGAACAAACATATGGTTGGGTGCAGTGGCTTGAGGATGTGTCTCCCGTGTCCAGCTTTCCGGGTTCGAATAGCTAAAGCTACATACTACTTTTTATAAAAAAATTTGAGCACCTACAACCTTGAATTCCTGGGTCCGCCACTGATATATTCCCTTGTATGGTTCCATAAATTGATTTATAAGCCTTGAAATGACCCCAAAATGAAAAGTTTAATTAAACCAAAAAAAAAAGGAGATTTAGACTATTAAGAAGAGGAAGAATGTGATAGGAAAAGTTAATTACGCAACTCTTAAATTGAAGAGTCCTGATAAAAACGGCTTTAGCTTTTAACGTAGTTTATATGATGTAAATTCAAATCAATCCAAGTTTCAAAAGATATACCAATCGTTAGGTGAATGAGTTCTACGTAGAATGACTTTATTCTATTGTAGTTACTCAAATATATTGAGATCAATAAGAACAATCGGGTGGTCGAACGTTTTTCGACCAGATCTCCCTAAAAATAGCACGTGTGGATCTCCCCGCATGCAACTCACCCCATTTCAGGTGGCCCAACTCAGCATTCATTCGCAAATTCAGTAGTGAAATTGAGATTGCTCAACTTCAGAAGCTAATTCGCGTGTAGGCAGTATGTCTGTCGTACCGTTGATGACTCTATCTATTCATAAAATTTCTTTTCACGAGTGAATTCGTTGAGTGATTAAATTGATACTCTAAAGAAGACTAACACTATAAAAAATAAAGTAACAAAAATCATAAGAGAAGAAAAGTTCACAGAGGATTGAAAAATAGTATGCTCGATTCATCAAGTTCTACCATGACAGGGCCCAATCATAATCAAAATAAAAAAATCCTCTTTTTACAATTCAAACTTATAAATTAGTCATAGAAATGGTATGATAAAATAATTCAATAGGCTATCAAAGCAGACATATGTTGTAGTCTAGTCTCAACACCATCAATTGATGCACCTGATGGACTTGAGAAAAAGGATCAAGATCATATTGGAAAGGGTTAATGCTGCCTATTGAAAATAATATTGAGTACTAAAAATACAAATATTTCCTACATAATAGCTTGAACTACTTAGGGAAGAGCGTCAACATACAATACTTTTTAACTATTCAAAATAGAATAATTTTGCACTCTACTTTATATTTTTTTCCATAAAATGTCTTTGTTGTGAGTCAATTAATTCAAAAATATTTTCTCTATAAATTAACTAGCTCAAAAATACTTTTTTCACTTATTTTAGAACAAAGAAATATCCATAGATTTTACCCTTGAACTATTCAAAACAAAATACAATAAAATTGCCCCCATTTTCATTTTTTTAGGGGGGAGGGGGGAGGGGGGTTAGGGTTTTGAATATGTGAGAAAAATATAAGACAACAATAAGAAAACAAGTAGTATAAAGACTTTCTATTTTAGCGGAAAAAACCATGCTATCTAATGTTTATTTTTTCTTTTGGCTCCTTGCCTATTAAATATGAGTTATTATTTCTACAAATTATGCACATTTTTTATATCCTCGTAATACAGTAACAACAACAATAATAATAATAGATTATAGATTTATTTTGTTAACTCTAAAAATAATATGATTTAAAAGTTTAATTAATTATATCTTTGCATGTTAGTACTGCCTAGTGTAACTTTAATTTTTTTTATGTATCTATTCATAGCATAATAGTTTTGAAAGAAAATTGTAGAATAAATGTTTAATTAAGAAATTACCATTAGTAATTAAATTTTACATTATATAAAATTGACAGTGTATAAATGTGACTTTTAAAATCGTCAGCATAACCGTATAGTATCTAATATAACTTTTTTTTTTTCAAATAATTAGTTTAGAGCAATTATCTCAAACTTTAAATTAAGGACAAAATTGTGTGATTATTTTGAATAGTTCAAGATTAAAATTAACCTTTGTTTTCCTGCCCAGTAAATTGCAAGATACACACTAGTACTGTTTTGGTAGTTATTTGAGATTTTTCTCAAGAAACGTATTACTAGGTAATTGTGATAAAAGAAATGGACCTCGAACCTAACTCAACTCCAAAAGCTAGCTCATGAGGGCATGACTAAGACAGGACATCTGAAGCGTGAACAATATAAGATGGGGACTCAATATCGGAAATAATAAATTGGGTGAACCTGACTATGGTACCATGATAAAGAAAATGGACATTCGACCTAACTCAACCCAAAAGCTAGCACATGAGGAAAGAATTGCTCAAGACCATATTAAGAGAACAAGGATATCTTTTAATCCACTAATGTGGGACTACAACAAATTTCACAAAACAATGACATCCAAATTTACAATAGAAAGGCAATTCACGTACTAAACCTATACTGTGAACAGAATTTTTAAGCTTACAAGATAAACAAATAGTAATTGACATATATAGAATATCATGACCCAGTGTTTTGGAATACGAGCGCATCATCGTATTATGCGGTGATGCGATGCGATGAGAGGCTTTTCCGCTATGAGTAAGTGATGCGAGGTTATTTAACAAATACCGGCGCATATCTCTGTGATGCGAGATGCGGTGTGATGCGAGATGTGAGCTGCTGCGCTCGTATTGTGTTGACTTTATTTGTTGGGTCATTTTAAAATTAAAAATAAAGAGTCGGGTCAATTTTAAAGTTAAAAAAGAGTCAAAGCACTATGGCCTTCACTTTTGCGAAATTTTAAGGTTAGCTCTGAAGAGAGTCACGACTTCATTGCCGCGACCTCTTTTCTTCTTCACTAAGTTTTTGTGATAATTTTTCTTCCTTCTTCTTTCTTCTTCCTTCTTCCTTGTTTTGCCGCTTTTCACTGTTGCGACTTTACTGTCTTTTTCTTCTTTGTTCTTTCTTCCTTTTCTTTTTTTCACTTCTGTTGTTCACTGTGACTATCAGTTACTATTTTGCTCTATTTTCTTTGTTTGTTTTTCTCTTTCCTTTTCTTTGTTTTTTACTTATGCTCCTCACTTCTTTTTTCTCCGGTTTTGGTCTCTACAAGAAAATGGTCAAATTGTGACGGAATATTTGAGACGGAACACATCTGTCACAATTTGTGATAGAATTGTGATGGATTTATGATGGATTATTTTTGCATAAATATAAAAAAATTAATTTTTTTATTTTCACATAAATATTCAAAGAGTAACAGATTTGTGACAATTTTTTGATAGATTTAAATATAATTTTTGTGACAGACATAATTTTGTCATAAATTAAAGTTGAAAAGAAAAAATAATAACTTTTTGTCACAAATCCATGACTAAATTTGTGACAGATTGAGTATTCCGTCACAATTTATTTATTTTAAAAAAATAATTAATGTAATAAAAATTTGTGACTAATTTATTCCATCACAAAAAAAAATAAAAAAAAATTTACTTGTAACAGATCTTTTTCTGTCAAAACAGAATTGGCTCTAAAAAGATTTTTAGTTTTCCCTCTTTTTTTTTTTTTTACATATATCATTTTTCCTCTTTATTTGGAAGAAGAAAAGCATTTTCCTCACTACCAAACACACTAGGCTGTATACAATTTTTCCCCAAAAAATCTGTTTCGACGCTAGGGTTCATGATTCTGAAGAAATTCATTCTACCTCTTAAATCTCAAAGGCAAGTTAATTTTGTTGCTATTTTTGTTGTTTTAAAATAGTTCAAATCTGAAGATATACTAATGGAATTGATAGAAACATCTTCAAGAAAATCCAAGATTGAAGGAATTGATAGAATAAGTTCACTCCCACATGATGTACTCCACAAAATTCTTTCATCTCTCTATATTTTTTATGTGGTTAAATTGTGTGTATTGTCGAAAAATAGAAATATCTATGGACTACAATACCTTTCTTGCACTTTGAAATCGATCGATTTTATGCGCTAATTCCTTCTTCTCTTTATTCCAAACTTGTTGAGCCCTAGCAATTGAATTACTCGCATGCCTCTTCTGGTTTCTTTGTTTTTCACTTTTCCCTCTTATTGCGTCCTTCATTAAATAAAACTAATGCAAACTTTATTTGATGCTAACTTCAAAGTTTTCTAACACTAAAAGATTCAATTTTCTTTTTGAAATTCTGAATGGTGGGATTGGGATGTCTGCTGGTTAATTCCAATTTTTAGAATGGATATAATTGGACATTAAATGGTATTCAGTTTCTAAAAAGTCTGGTCTTTTAGTTGTTAACCATGTATGTAAAATCACGATTCAGTACAATTTTTTTCTCATAACTTATCCTTCTAGATTTGATTGCAATTGAAAATTACGAACAAGCTCTTAGTTCATCTCAATTTTGATTCTTCTTCTTCACTCGTTGAGGAATTTATCTCAATTTTTATTTTTTGCAATTTATTGAGTTATGGAATAGGTTGTTTTGCAACTTGTTGAGGTATGAAATAGATTGTTTTGAATAGATTATTGAAATTTATCTCAATTTCGATTGTTTTTTGCCTGTTGGAATAGATTGTTGGAATTTATCTCAAGCAGTTGTAGGAATAGATTGTTTTGAGGTATGAAATAGACTAAGTTAGAGTTCTGTTGGAATAGACTAAGTTGAAATTTATCTCAAACAGTCGTTGGAATAGATTGTTTTGAGGTATGGAATAGACTAAGTTAAAATTTATCTCAAGCAGTCATTGGAATAGATTGTCTCTTATACCTCAATTTTCTTACTATCTTCTTGTTGTTATTGCTTATGTCTCCATGAATGTTGTCATTTTACTTTCCTTGATCCAAGGGTCTACATGAAAGGCAGAGGTAAGGTCTATGATAGCATTATTTGTAGGCTCAAATTTATATCTATGTTCTACTGCTATATGAAAATAACTTGTCAACACGTAACTTTTAATATATTTATTTAATTTTAAAGTGCACAATATGAATAATCCTAATCGTGAGTGGATGTATGATAGATTGTTGGAAGATGGATTCATAAATCCTAGGTTTATTGATGGGGTTGAGAGCTTTGTTGAATTTTCTAAAAGTCATCCAGAATGTATGGACGGTGAAAAATTAAGATGTCCTTGTAATCATCGTAAGTGTTGAAATAAAAATATTTTGGATAAGTTTACAGTTATGACACATCTTGAAAAATAATGGCTTTGTACCGAATTATTATCGTTGTCATCATCATGGAGAAAGTTATATTCCAAGTGCAAATGTGTTTGATAATCATCAAGAAGAAACTTCAGCTTCAGGTGAAACCATGAATTCTCAGTTTCATAATGAATTTCGAGCTATGGTTTTTAATGTTACTGGACCTTCTTTTGATGGTAACATAGCAGAGGATCCAAATCCCACAACATAAAATATTTATAATTTGCTCAAAGTATCGGAACAAGAAATTTGGCCAGTAAATCCACATGGACACACATAATTGTCTGTTGTTGCTCGTCTGTTGAATCTAAAGGCGGAACATCATTTTTCTGAAAGATTGTATGATGAGTTGTGTGAATTTATATCAGAATTGATGCCAACTGATAACATAATGATAGATAGCTTTTATTGTACCAAAAAGCTAATGAGAGGATTGGGCTTGCCGGTTGAAAAGATTGACTGCTGCAAAAATGGTTGTATGCTTTATTGGCGGGAGGTTAGTGAACTTTTCAATTGCAAGTTTTGTTCTTATCCTCGATTTAAGAGATCAAAACATCAACACTCCAAGAAGAAAACTAATATTTCTTATAAGAAGATGTATTATTTTTCCTTAGCTCCACATTTACAAAGATTGTATACATCCGATGCTACAGCAAAACATATGAGATGGCATTCTGAGCATGAAAGGAATGGTGTGATGTGTCATCTCTCTGACTCTCCTGCTTGACAACAGTTTGATCAGGCACACCCTTCTTTTGCATCTGAAGTGAGAAATATTAGATTGGGTTTGTCAACTGATGGTTTTTAATCTTTTGGTCAATTTGGCCAACAATATTCTTCTTGGCCTGTGATAGTTACACCATATAATTTGCCACCTTGGAAGTGCATGAAGGATGAATATATTTTTTTGTCTGCGATTATACCTGGTCCCAAAAATTCAAAATAAAAAATCGATGTCTTTTTGCAGCCTCTCATTCAAGAGTTAAACGAATTATATGAGGAGAGAATTCAAACATATGATGTTTCAAGTAAGAATAATTTTCAAATAAAAGTTGCATTGATGTGGACAATAAGTAATTTTCCTGTGTATTCAATGTTATCAGATTGGAGTACAACAGGAAAATTAGCTTGTCCTTATTGCATGAAAGATTCTGATGCTTTTTCACTACCCAATGGTGGAAAGATCTCATGGTTTGATAATCACAGAAATTTCTTACCACCAAATCATATATGGCGAAGAAATAAAAAGTGGTTCAAGAGAGGTCCAACAGTACAGAAGATTGCATTTATGGAATAATCGGGTGTATAAATACTTAAGGAGATTGAGGACTTGGGACTCATGAAAGTGATAGAACTTGGTTCTGATGCGATAAATGTCAAAATTTCAAAGAATAATGCATGTGGTTGAAAGAAAAGAAGTATTTTTTGAGACTTGTCTTACTGGCCAACAAATTCTATTAGGCATAACCTTGATCCGCTGCATATTGAATTTTTTTTTGATAATATCTTCAACACTGTGATGAATGTCAAGGGAAAAACAAAGGACAATGCAAAATCTAGAGAAGATTTAAAACGGCTTTGTCATCGTCCAGAGTTACATCAGAATGAAAGTACCAAAAAGTATCCAAAGGCTTGTTATATTCTAGATGATAAGGCTAAAGAATTTCTCTGTAAATGGTTGCAATAGTTGAGATTTTCTGATGGTTATGTGTCTAATTTGGGAAGATGTGTTGACATGAACAAGCTTAAACTTTTTGATATGAAGAGTCATGATTGTCATGTGTTTATGCAACGGTTAATACCTATTGCATTTCGAGAATTGCTTCCACGAAATTTGTGGCAACCATTGACGAAGTTGAGTCTTTTCTTTAAAGATCTCACCTCTACAGCAATTACAGAAGAACACATGAGACAATTAGAAGAAAATATTCCTCTCATCTTGAGTAAGCTTGAGCTCATTTTTCCTCCAAGCTTCTGGAATTCCATGAAATATTTTTCTATTCATTTAGCTTATGAAGCACGTTTAGCAGGCCCGGTTCAAGGATGATGGATGTATCTGACTGAGAGGTAAATAACGTTAATTATATGTTATAATATATGTAAATAAATATATCAATTATACCATATTGACATACTTTAATATTTGTAGGAATCTCCGTAGATACAAGAATGATGTCAAAAATAAGAATAAAGTTGAAGCTTATATATGCAACGCATATTTAGTTGAAGAAGCATCTTTATTTTGTGCGCACTATTTTAAGTCACACATTCCGACACGACACAGAAAAGTGACACAAAATTTAGATGATGGTAGAGTTCAACAAGATGATCCTGAGATGCTTTCTATTTTTAAGTAAGCTGGTCGAGGTTTTGGTAAGCTGAAAAAGAAAAGGTTCGATGATAAAGAATATCACACAGCTCGTACATATATTTTGTTGAATTTTGATGAAGTAAAACCATATATCAAGTAAGTTAATTATGAATCATCTATAAATATCAATAAAAATTTTGATATTAAAATTAAATTAGCTTTTTTTCTTCAGAATTTATGAAGACCTCTTGAGACAAATACAATCATGTATTCAAGATAGTGAGATTGACGCTAAACTTGAAACAGAGTTTGCATCTTGGTTTGAAAAATATGTAAGTATTAGTAGGTCTAAATTATTCTTAATTATTCGCTCTTATTCACAAAATGCAATCTTAATCGATGTCTAATTATTTATAATATCAAAAGACACAGAATTCATCTTCCGACATTACAAATCAAATCATGAAAGATCTTGCAGAAGGGCCATTACATATGGTTCAACCCTTTAATGGATATGTTGTAAATGGTTACAAGTTTCACACTGAAGAATATAATTTAAATAAATCTACGATGAATAGTGGTGTATGCATCAAGGGCTCTAGCCATAGTGCAGATAATATCGATTACTATGATCGATTGATAGAGATTTTACAACTAGAGTATAATGCATTACCATTCAAGTGAACCGTGTTATTTAAGTGTTCTTGGTTTGATCCGACATCAAAGCATGGTACAAGAGTGCATCCACAGTATAATCTTGTTGATGTTAACAAGAGAAGATTGTTTAACAAATATGAACCATTTATTATGGTTGTGCAAGCATCTCAGGTGTATTTTAAAATGTATCCTACTGTAAAAAAGACAATGAGTAAATGGTTAGCCATTTGCCTAATAAAGTCACGCTTTGTTGTAGATGTTCCCAAAAAAGTAAAGCAACCTCATACATTGAATGATCCAGCTTTTCAAGAGGGTGATAGTTAAATACATGAGATTGATATTGATGAAAATGGAATACTTACCACATTGAATGATCCAGATGGTATGTTTATTGACATGGAGGAGGAGGATGGGAAAAAAGAGGAGGACGAGGGCGAGGATGAGGATAAGGATGGGGGTGAGGGTGAGGATGAGGATGAGGATGAGAATGAGGATGGGGATGGGGACGAGGATGATAATGATAATAAAGATGAGGACGAGGACGAGGAGGAAGAGGGATGTGAACTTCATAAAAAGAAAAGAAGAAGAATATAATTTTTTCTATTGTTAGTAGTTACAAGTACTAGCTTGTGTTGAGTTTTGATACTACTTCCTTGGTTGTGTATCTGTAAAAAGTTTATGTTTTTTAATTAAAGTTTTGAACTTTAAGGTTCTTGAATCTTGATGCTCTTTTCTTGTTCTTGTGTGACTATTAAAGCTAGGTTCTTGAAGTATTTTGAATTAAAGTTTTGAGATTTAGATTTACTTTTGTGGATTATGGGTATTGTTAGAGTCCTTGAAATAGCTTAAAAGTTTTGAACTTTAAGATTCTTGATGCTTCTTGGTGCGGTTGTTTCTAGTGTCAGAAGGCACTGATGCTCGTCTTGTTAAAGTGGAATAGAATGGGTAAAAGTGATAACTTTTTTCTTCTTTCTTTATGTCTTTCTAAACAATTTATTTCGCATGATTCGTTTTTCATGAACTTTGTTTTGCAGTTATAGAATAATTGTCATTTTAGAATATGAGTGATACGCCATCATTGGTTGTTGGTTCTCCTGATACTCCTGGTTCCATAGATATCCCTATTGGGTCTAGTAGCAGCTCATTAACAACTAGGCGGTTGGTCATATCAGTTGTCGGGGAAAAGTAAGAGAAGATATTTTTACAAGAGTTATTTACCTTTTTAAAAAAATAAATTTCATAAAATGTATAATTTACTCTTTATAATTATATTTCATGTTTGTCCCTAATGGTTATTCTATCTCAAAGAGCATCACAGAAAATTTTAAGAAAAGACAAGATGCTACTGGATACATATAGAGGGATGTTACTGAATCCACTCCTAAATTCTATTGGCATGAATTCATGATAAATATTGCTTTATATTAAAAATTTATAATGTTATTGTTGTATTTATATCTCTAACTAATTTTTTTTCAAGAAATCATATTAGTAGAATCCTACAGAGAACTCCATAATCGAACGCACCTGAAAGAAGGTGGCATCTAACTTATATACAAAAAGAATGTATCATTGGCTAAGAGAAATAAATAAATCAAATTTTGTGTCGGATGATGTTTGGCAAAGCTGGAAGACATATTGGGCTTCTGATGAATTTAAGAACAAATCTCATATTGCAACTCAAAATTGATGTAGTGAAACTGATGGTCCGGGCACTGGTCCAAGCAAGCATACCGGTGGTTCCAGGTCAACAGTGGAGCATACTATAAAATTAGTAATTTTCGTACTTTAATAGATTAATTCTTTGACTTTATCTTCGATTTTAATGTTGAACTTTTTTTTCAGGAAACCGAAATGGGTCGTGAACCAAATTCATGAGAGATATTTACGAAGTTGCACCAAAAAAAGGACGGCAATTTTGTTGATGCCAAGTCGAAGAGCATTAATGTAAGTTTGCTAATAAGCTTCTCATTCTTTAGATCTTGAAAGCATGAGATCAATATAGATCTTGCAAGTAGAGTGACTTGTTAGTTGTATCTTGAAGTAGTGAAGCCATGTGGAGCCAAGTTTGATTCACTACTCTTGTTACAATCTTGTACTCTTAAAAATCTGATTTTTGTTGAAATCTTGAAGTCTAGTGAAGTCGTGTGTGGCCTATTTCGATTCACTAGCATTGTCGTTGACATCTTGTTGTTCTTGTTGTGGTTTGCTTTTTGTGTTTGAACTTTGTTAGGAGATTACTCTCGGATTTACAATCATTATGTTGTCAATTTTTTTATGATTTCTGCCAGGCTTTTGTTGGTTTTAAGTACATCTGCTATCCTTTATAGTCATTCTAGTGCAAAATATTAGTTTTACTGCACTCAGATTGCTCTCATCGCTGATGGTTGTGCTACAATTGTAATCACCAATACTGCTCTTTGAGCTCTGTGAAATGTCCCCCTGCTCTCTAGATTTTGATGCCTTGTTGGGTTTCAAGACAGGGGTAACCCTATCATCATGGCCATTACTTGCAAATCCTGATTTAGTAGCATGGTAGTTATTGTTATTTTTACTTGATTCAGTGGTTGTACATCCAGAACCTTGAACCTCCTTGTTATCTCTTCATCAATGTGTTATCTCTTCATCAATGCATTATGCATGAAGGATAAAGTTTAGTGATAAGGAGATTACAATCTGAATTCTGTAGTAACTTGTACAGTATTTTCATTTTGTTGAACTTCTACATGGATGCTGAGATACCAGTAAAAATAAACGATGACCTTTGATATATATTTTATCTTCTTATGTGTTGAGCTGCATCTATTTTTTAAATTTGAAATAGGTTTTCTGTCTAGAGTGTTAGTGGGAGCAAAAAAAATAGCTACATAAAAAAATTCAGAGCTAAAACCTATCTCTTCTGACCACTTCCATTTCAAGCTTCAGACGGAATCAAAATATTATTTCATAAGTCCCCTTTAGCCTTATGCTTAACAAACTTTATACAGCATCGGCTTGTAGAATAAACTCTAAGAGCCTTTTTTAATGTTCGGATAGGCACACATTTTCTATATATTTTCAAAATTCGAAGCTTAGGACTTGTTTGAACTCCTCTATGTTGATCTTATATCATCGAACCCCTAAAAAGATTTTAGGTCACTATCCTTGTTGCTTCTCGTGGAACTAAATAAAGAGACATTTTACAATATGGTTTTCCATCTCAGCTTAGGATTCTTGGCGGTAATGGATTACATTGTCGAAAATTGTTGAAGTTTTTTCATCTTGTACTAGTTTTTCTGTGCGAGTGAAACCAGATTCATTTGTATCTGCAAACATGAAAGAGTTTGTTATCCTTCCAGCTTTATACTGTTGGCTGAGTATACTAAAAATACAAATAATGCAGTGTCACTGGTAGTTAATGTACTTTTATTGAACTGAATGTTTTTCTCATTCTGATCAATTTTGTGACATAGTGTTAGAACAGTAAAGAGTCCAAGTCTAACGACTGGCTTTTTGAATTTGCAAGAATATTTAGTGTTGTGTGATGTAGTTTAATATTGCACCTGCAATGGGCTGATTGTTTTCTTGATCATCTGGTGTTTCCTGCTTCCTCCTTTTTCTGTTTTGTTTCTTTTCCATTATGCATAGCCATCCTTGCTGACCAATTATAATTTTGATGGATTAGTTTGTGTACAAGTGGCTTTTAATCTATATGAACTATCCGGACCAGAATGTAGCACTATTGATGGTCGTTAATGTGATATAAATTAACTGAATGCACTTTCAAGTGTGGAGAATCATGTTGCGTCATGCTAGAAAGAAGTTCCAAGTCTAACGTTGGGCTTCCAGCAATTGCAAAAGAAATTTAATGTGTTATGTAGTTCCAGTATTGCACCTACAAAGATCTAACATGCAAAAGTGATTTATCTTCTTGTTTTAGCTAGTGGTATCATATGGGCTGGTTGTTTTTATAGTGTTTTTGTTGGCTGATTATTTGTATTTTTAGGATAAAATGGAGGTTGTCATAGCTACTGCTCTTTCGGGATCAACAGATGATTCATCAGAAGATCAAGAACTCGATATAAATCGCATGTACTTTGATATTGTGGGTGGAGCAAAAAAACAATGTGTGTATAGATTGGGATCTCAAGCTTCAACCTTGTATAAAGATATGACATGCAATTTGCCTACTGTAGTGTCCGATCATGTTACTGAAGAGCGCATCAAAATACTTAAGAAAGAGGTGTCGTATATGAGAGAAAATCAAGAGAGAGTTCTTCAAGAGCGTGTAGAGTTGGAGGTGAAACAACGAGTAGAGCAAGAGGTTTCCCGTTTGAGGCAACAAAGTGATGATCAATTCAAATCTATGGAGGAGCAATGGTCTCGCATGATGAGCGATATGGCATTATCTTCTCACTCATTTAGTAATCCTACTCTCCCTAATAGGGACTCATCTAATGCTTAAGTGTTTAATATTTTAGGACTTTAGTTACTTCAAGTGTCGACTTGAACATTGTCACACTTTTTTGGATAGTTATATGCTTTAAATTTTAAACATTGGTAGACTTTTGCTTATTGAAGTTGTGATTCTGGATGTTTTAATTAACTTCAGACTTTTTTTAGTATAAATCTTGTATTATGTTATATATATATATATATATATATATATATATATGTATATATATAGTATGAGAGAGAGAGCATAATATTTTATAATTATTATTTATTAAAATTAAAAATTCAAATAAAATTTGTGACAGATTTAATTTGTCACAATCTATCCTAAATTTGTTACTAATATAGATAAGAGAGTCATATTGTGACTGAATTAGTCTGTCACAAATTATTTGTAACGAAATATATTGTCACAATTGTGGTGACTAGGTTTGAAAATTTTTTACGAAAATTATTCTGTCACTATTTTATAACGGAATATTCTGTCACAAATCTGTTATAAATTTGTGACGGAATTTAAGTCAAATTTAAGGATTTATAATATGACGAATGATCTGTCTCAGTTCCGTCACAATAATTTTGTGATGGAAATTAAATCCGTCACAATGATTTTATGACCACAGGTTCTGAGACGCACATTTTTTCGTCACAAATCCATCACAATCAATGATTTGTGACAGATTTGTGACTAAAATCTCTGTCACAATTTAGCCATTTTCTTGTAGTGGGTGATTTAACTTGTGATTTGATGTTTCGTTTAAATTTTTGTTTATATATATTGTCTTTATTGTTATATAGTTGATGAGGTTTTTCCAGTTATGACTTACTACTTACTGTTTGGATGTTATTTGATCTTTTTTCTTTTAAATTATGCTTTAGTTCAATGATGTGGTCGTATCGCTTCACGCATCGTGTAATGTGTGATGTGGAGTCTTGTCGCTGATACGCTTCTATGAACACTGACATGACGACAATATATGTTTATGTATCACATCGAATATTTATACCAAATTGAGTAATTATAAAAGTGATAAATATGTGTTTAAAAGACTTAGATAATTTTTGTATTTATTCGTTTGATATAGGTATTGAACGTGAATAAATTTTGTCACAAGCCACTAACCCAATGTTATATATGGATTTATTAGTGCAGTAATTGAGTACAGGCAAAAATGATCATGAGGGTGACATGTAGTCACTAGTCAATTCAGCCATTTTTGGAAGAGGGGTTCCATGTAGAAAGTCCTTTAATGACACATCTAATTAGAAGTTTGAACCGTATTATGTCCCTCTAATGATGATTAATAGCTAAGCCTAGATGTTATAATCCCTAACCTAATACATAACAAAATGATTAGCATCATATATTGCCCTTCACATGGCTAAAGATTAAAAAATATGATTTGATTTATCCTTTTACCCAAAAAAAAAAAAAAAAAACCTTTTTTTATTTAATTAATAAACTTAGGACTTAAGTGGTGGGGTCTTATTCCATCCATTTTCTAGACGAAAGTTGGGTCGAAATTGATGTCTCTTGGAGGCAGATTATAGAGCAACTTTCAAAGAGATTCATAGGACCACAGTATACCACACCTCCTCGTGCGGATTCAGAAATTAAATTTATGAGTTTAAATTTACTATCTTTTAAACTTATTAAGTTTAAAATAAATAATTTATATATATTTAATTATTTTTTAAATATAAATATAAAGTTTAGATCAAAATTATAAAGTTCGACTGAACTTTCAACCAAAAAGCTGTGTCTGCCATGCACTCTCTCCCTCCCCCACTCCATCAACGCCCCTCCCACCCCCCCAAAAAAAAAAAATTGAAAAAAGAAAAAAGTGCGTTGTTGCAGTTTAAAGCTTCATAGTTTCACCACATTGTGATTCTGTGAATTATATAGTATTGATTTATTTTATTATATGAGGAAGTGGAAAGAGGCACTGACTAATTATGGGAACCGAACTAAATATTACTAGAATATACGGAGTAGGTTATAATAGGGTGATTGAAATTTCTCCATTCTTCAATAAAGGTTAGAGATTTCAATCATAAAAATAACTTATTAGGATCGTCAAATTTCAACATATGGCATTAGAAGTTTTGATGGTAATTAATTGTATCAAATTTGATTTAACATAACATAATATAGGAAAATTACATTTTATCGTTGGTGTTATGCTAATAATGTAAAAAAAAAAAGATTAATCCATAAAAGGAGATTTTAATAATGTTAAAATTTATTACATCATGAGTACAATTTGCTAGTGTGCGAGTAGTGTTCTACCTATTTACTGTTTAGACCATCTCATTGACATTGATCCACTATGAAAAAAATTTGTTTCGCTCGGTGTTCAATACTTGTATTAAGATTTGACTAAATTTAAATTTTCATTGAGAAAATTTCACTTTAAAAGTTAAATACTCCCTATCAAAAGCAACTTCATATTCAACAGAACTTAAACCCAATACCTTTAACTAAACATATACTCTGTTTCTGTCAAATATTCAAGATCCATTTAATGATCCCGTTGTAAGAATTCTATTTCTCCCTTCCCATCTACCTCTCCTCACTTCACAACCCTACTACTATAACCATATCTTTGAGAGAACGATCAGTATGAATTATTAATAGAATCAGTAAATTCCATATATAGGCAGCAACATATCAAGTCAACGCCACTCAAGAAAGAAAACATGACATCACTTCCACGTCACATTCCAAGATGTCCATTTCCTTTAAGAAGGTATTCACACACCAATTCCCTGTCATAACAATCTTAACTCTTTTCATTTTCTTCCTCTCTTCAAAACTTTCCAAAAAAGAAAAACAAAACAATCAACACTATGTATCGATACAACAATCATCATCATATGGAGGAAAACACTTCTAGTAGTAATTATATGTACAACCATTTTCCAATTACTACTTCACAAACATTGCCACTAGCCTCTACTTTACCACCTCCGCCTTTGTCAATTCCTTCAGTACATAATACTATTGAATTTGACTCAATATCCCCATTGAAGTCAGAATTTTGTAACTATAATAGTAGTAGTAGTTGTAGTAGTTATGGTTCTCCAGCTACAAGTTATAATAATGATCCAACAAGTTTGATTCAAAGAAGCATAAGCAGTCACTCACTACTTGTCAAGAATATGGAAGGATTTTGTCCAATTGTTTCTTCACCAACTGGTTTTCATGACTCAGAAACCCCTAGCTCCGTCAGGAAAGTTTTAAGCACCGGCGATTTGCAGGTAAACTACTTTGTTGTAGAAGGTAGTCTGTCTTATTATCAAAATTACAAATCACATATTTGAAGGAGGTTTATTTCTACACAATCTTTGGATGACCTAATAGTATAAAAATTTCTTAGCTATGCAATTTAATAAGCATAAGTATGTATCTTAATGGATTTATTTTGAACTATCTCCAGTCTCCTTTACCAAATTCAAACTTTGGAAATAACAAACGAGATACCGAATGCCCATCCCTGCTAGTTATATACTTGATTATTTGATTAACTATATATGCATGTAACAGGTAATGCACCTGATGCAGTATAATAATTACCGTTCAGAAAGTCCATTATCCAGTGAGAGTAACAGCATAATTGAAGGAATGAATAAAGCTTGCAAATACAGTCCACAAGAGAAGAAAGAACGCATTGAAAGATACAGAAGCAAGAGAAATCAAAGAAATTTTAACAAGAAGATTAAGGTAATTAATTCGTGTTTATCACATATTACATACCTTAAATACTGATAAAAGAGTTCAAGTTCAATGTACTAATGGTACTTGTAAAATATTTTTATACCTTAGATACTTAGATGGTAATTACAAATAAATTTGTATGAAAAGGATGTATTGATATTTTGAAATAAATAGTGACTTGCCTAGTACTACTAGTCTACTATATATCACATGTTAAATTGCACAGGTAATTGTTAAAAAAAATTATATATATTGTCATTGCATAAAATACTACTTATGATTCATGATTATGAATCATTAGATGATGAGACTAATAAGTATTATTATTAGTAGTAGTAGTAGTATGGATGGTATATATACACGACTTTGTGATATGTCCTTGAAACTTAATGCGCTTTAGGGGCCACAATAAGGACTTCGAAATGACATAAAAATTATCTTTCATACACTTCTTTGGAAAAAACAAATGTGAATTAATTAGCTATGAAATTTATCGTTAACATATCGCTAAATAGCTCCGGCCTAACAGAATTTTTTATTACTTTGCTAATCCACTGTTAAATAAAATTAGTGATAATTTTCGTTATTTTATTCGTCAAATATCAGTATGAGTGCAGGAAAACTTTAGCAGATAGTAGACCTCGGATAAGAGGAAGATTTGCAAGAAATGATGAAATTGAGACGAATCATCACCAGAATGAATATTGGAATCAATCAAGATTAGAGGAATTAGGAGAAGAGGATGATGAGAATTGGATTGGATTTCTTGACGCCTTTATTCCATAATCATATGTAATTATATTAAGGGAAGAAAAAATTCAAAAAGAAAAAGAGTTCCTCAAGTTTTAATGTTAAGGAACTCCTCCATGGTAGTTATTGTTTCCTGGTTTAATTAGTGATGTTTAATTAAGAATTTGTTTTAGGATTTAAATTGGGTTAGTGATGTTATGTAAACATTTGGCTTTTTTTGTTGTTGAAATTACATTTTATCCCTTTTTTATTATTATTAAAAGTGTTGAGAAAGCCACCATAAAATGGAAAAACAAAGTCCATCAGGCCAAACGTGCCCAGCAAACCCAAACTAAAACCAAAAAAGGAAACACTTAGAAAACACTAGAATACTCTAAACTACAAATGGAAATATGCTCGATTAGGAAGCTATTGGAGCACCACTTTGAAGAAGACAACCGAGGATGATGATGAGCCAGCTTCTTGATGCCAAAATATAGAAGAAACGCAAGTAATCGTTGCCCCTAGCCACAGATTCGACATGAAAAAACAACTCAAAGAGCTTGGAATGATTTCATCCAAGACACTTACAAGTCTCACAAGTGCCATGAAATCAATAATAAGGAAGACTTCTTCAGCTCTTTGTTGGATTTCAAACCAAATCTGCTTATATTAGGTAACAATAATTTGCGATATCACACTAGATATTGAAAATTTCTTAAAATTTGATTCGTTAACTATTGTTCCTTTCCAACGGATTAAGCCTCGAGTTGAAGCTAATACCACTATTAGGAGAGGGTTTATAGCTAATTCATCATCTTTTCAAGAAATATTCGTCAATTCCTAGCTAGTAATATTACACTGATACCCTTATATATTGCTATTAGCCATATTCTTGTTGTGGGAATCTGTTGACGTAATTTGTTTGATCATTATTGGTTGTTATTGTTGTTCTGTTTGTGTTGCTGCATCCGTGCCATTTATTTTGACACTTCTATACTCTGAGATTAGGAATTTGCATTTTTTTCATATTGATAATCTTCCTTCCTTGTGACGGAACCTCCTGAAAATTGTAAAATCTTAGGGAACCTGCAAAATGAACACCCACGTTAGCAAAAAAATCAGAAAGCTGATTCTCTTCTCTATATACATGCTCCACCAATATTATAGCGATGTCTCTCAGCAACTTAGATCTCTTCACTTCCATACTTATCTCCTAAGGGACCTCCCATATACCATCAAGAATTTTCTTCAATATCAGTGAGTCTATCTCCATCACTACAGAGGTGTAGTGTGCATTAATGCAAAACTCCAATCCAACAATGAAAGCTTTAGCTTCAGCAACTAATAGTGTACCCTCTGGTAACCCAGTAGCTTCTCTGTAGACAAAATTTCCTTCTGAATCTCTCACACAAAACCCCCTTGAACTAGGTTCGGGATTGCCTTTTGAAGCACCATCTGTGTTACATTTATAGTAACCAATTTCATATTTTTTTCAAAGCACCACTCTAGTCACAATAGAAGGAGTATATTCCTCCAGGAATTTAACTAGTAACGGCCAATTAGAAGGGATAGACTGCAACCAATAATATTTTCTCCTTGTCAAAAAATCAAAGTTGTTTACTAATCTCCTCAACTGCCCTATAGAAGGACATGTTCTCTCTATGTTTAAGAGCATTTCTCCTCTTCCATAGTTACCAGACAATATATGCAGGAACTGCCTTCAAAATAGACCTACAATTAGGAGGAGCATCCATGTTCCACCAAGTATAAAGAAATACCTTCAATTGTGATCCAGTAATACTAATACTAACAACATTTGCAAAAAAAATCCCAAACCTTTTTAGCAAATCGAGAAGTAAAAAATGCATGGTCTATAGTTTCCATTGTTTGATTGTCACAACAGTAACATAGAGCTTCTTCCACCACATTTATTCTGGTCAAAACTTCCCCAATTGTGATTCTTTTCCTCATCACTCTCCATAAACAAAAGGACCTTAAAAGGTAATCCCTTAGCCCAAATGTAAGAGTAAACATTCTGAACATCAGTTTTTGGTCTTATCTCTTCCCATGCGTTGCTGATTATGAATTTTCCAGACTTGGAAAGCATCCACCATGGCCTGTCCCATTCTTCAGTAACCTCTAAACAAAACAGGTCACTGTGGATCTGTTCAATGATTTGTTGAGAAAATAATTGTTGCAACTTATCCACCTTCCAGTTACCATCCTCCATGAGCTCACCAATCTCTTCCACAGATAAATCCCAATTACTAGAAGGGTTAAGGACATAATGTAGTGCACCCAATTTAGTCCAGTTATCATACCAAACACTAGAGTGTCCACACCTAGGATCCCACCATATCATTTGATCAAAAGTGTCTCTAGTTTCAAGCATGTATTTCCACAATTGTGAACTTCCCTTCCATTGTACTACTTGAGGCCTAAACCTCTTGCAGTATTTATTTCACATATAGATGGTCCACATAGACTTTTTGGTTCTGAAAGTTTACCACAACTTTGCAAAGAGAGATTTGGATATATCAAATAGTGACCTAAAATCAAGCCCTTCTTCTTCTTTAGGAAAACACATATTGTTCCATGAGACCCAATGCCTGTGTCTTTCCCCTTCATTGTTACTCCAAAAAAATCTAACAAACAATTTGTGGACTTCATGAATAACACATTTAGGAGGGGAAATAATAGATAACAAATAAATGGAAATGCTTTGCAGAACATTATTGACAAGAACCGAACATTATTGACAAGAACCGCCTCACCAAAAGATAAAATTCTTTCCTTATAAGCCTGTAGTTTGTTTTTCACCTTCTTAATTAGCTCAAAGAAATGGGATTTCCTCTTCCTTGAATGACTAATAGAACACCCCAAATAAGTGAATGGAAAATTACCCTTATGAAATCCAGTGACTTTTTCAACCTGTTGAATGATTTTTCTAGCAGTTTTATGATACACATAGAAAAAAAAATTCTCTTTATTGACTTGTTGACCAAATTGTCTTTCATAGTCCCCCAATGTAGTCATAATTATTTACAAAGACTTCACATAAGCAGAAAAAAATGATAGTATCATCAACATAAGCTAAGTGATTAAGATCATAACTCAATTTAGGCATCTCATAACTTTTAAAGCCATCTTTAAAAAAATAAAGCATTTAGGGATCTAGATAATACCTCTACAGTAATAATTTACAAGGCAGGGGATAGGGGGTCCCTTTGTTTCACTCCTATGGTAAAGTGAAAAAATCCTAAATCTTGACCATTTATCAACACCGAATACCAATTGTTAGATATCAACCTCCAAATCATATCCACAAAGCAATTGTTAAATCCCAATTTCTGAAGAACTTTAATTAGAAAATACCAAGAAACTCTATCATAAGTTTTGGCCATGTCAAGATTAATGACTGCATTGGCAGGCTTTTCTCTCTTCCTAATATCAGTAATTATCTCTTGTACTAATAAAACATTCTCGGTAATGCTCCTTCTTTTTACAAACCAGATTAGTTTTGAGATATAATTGCTGGAAGAAGTGTCTCCAATCTATCATGAATAATTCTAGAAATTACCTTATTTAGAAAGTTACTCAAGCTAATAGGTCTCATGTCTGTGAAAGAGCTTACTCTCTCCTTCTTAGGCAACAAGACCAAATTAGTATGAGTGATGAATTTGGGAAGTATATGGCCTGAAAAGAATGCTTTCACCACTCCATAAATATCAACAACCACAATATCCCAACACTTCTGAAAGAAGTATCCAGTAAATCCATCCGGGCCACAAGAACTATCTTCATTCAATTCAAAAACTACTTTCTTCACCTCCTCTATAGAAGGACAAATAACCAGCCCACTATTATCTACTTCAGTAATAATATTAGGCAAAAAATTGCAATAGATTCATATTAGATGCATCTCCACAACTAGTAAATTGCTTTTGAAAGAAAGCAGTTGCTTCAGCAGCTACTGAAGCATCTCCCTCAACCCATTCTCCATCATGTTTTTGTATTCTATTAATAGCTAATTTTTGCCTTCTTTCATTAACCATATTATGAAAGAATCTGGTATTTCTATCACTATCAGTAAACCAGTCAATACCTGCTTTCTGTCTCCAATATTTTTCCTCATAATACATGTATTGCTTCATTTCTGCTTGTGCCTTTTGCAAAACTGCCCTGTTAGTGCTTGTAGGAAATTCTTCAAATAATTCTTCCTTTATTTTAACCACCTCCTCCAAGATTACTAGCTACTTAAAAATATCATCAAAACAAGATATACTCCATTTAGATAGAGCAATTTTAGTTCTCTTTATTTTCTGCTTGAGTTGACTAAACAAATCAATATCTACACTAGCCACCCAATTATCTCTCACTACATCCATGAATTCCTCTCTTTCGGTCCAAAATTTAAGAAATTTGAATAGCCTTGCTCCTATAGGAATATGAACTCCACAAGATAATAAAAGTAGAGCATGGTCTGAACCAGTTCTAGACAGATGTTCTACCACCAAAGTCCCAAAACAATCTTGGAATTTCTAATTGTATACCATCTTATCTAGCCTTTTGAAAATACATTGATCATCTGCTCTACCATTCCATCAAGTAAATGGACTACCCTTGAAGCTGATATCAAATAACTCACAAGAATTAAGACACCATGCAAAATCCTCATATTTCGGAGAATAAATTGAAAGACCCCCTATCTTTTACTCCTTATTTAAAATGACATTAAAGTCCCCTCCTACTAGCCATGGATATCTACTATTAGTAGCAATATTGTAGATGTCATCCCAAAGACTTAACCTCTTCAGAGCATCACACTTGGCATAGACCATGTGACTATCAAAAATTTGCCAGAATCAAGAAATTCTAACTTCAAAGAAAGTTGTTGGTCTGAATCTAGTAACACCTCCACTTGGATCCCATCTTGAATAAAGACCCAAATTTGTCCATTTTGATTATAATTAGCATAATGCATACCCAATCTTCTCTTGTATTTCTGAATATGTCGTGCTTCTTGAAACGGCTCTGTTAATGCAATGAGAAAAAACTTATGATGTCTTATGCAACATCTGAACTCTGTGAAAGGCCTGTTGAGTTCTGACAAACCTACTATTCCACATAAGTTTCTTTAACATTATTTAGATATAGATTTTTCACTCCTTATTGGTACAGTCCTGGTAGGCAGTAGATTGTCAGACCCTTTGCCTTTAACTTTTCTTTTTTTGCTTTGAGATTTTGGGGACAAATCAGCATCTTTCAACACTCGCTTCAACTCTTGATTATTCTTCCCTTCTTCTTTATCTTCAATCTGCATTGCATTTTTATCTTCTTGGTCTGCTGTAACCTTATCAATTAATATGCCTTTGATCTGATGAGAAACAATATCATGCAGGGCCTTATTTGGAGAAGGCATACTAACTGATTTAATAG
The DNA here is from genome assembly GCA_030864215.1 of Capsicum pubescens. Taxonomy (NCBI): domain Eukaryota; kingdom Viridiplantae; phylum Streptophyta; class Magnoliopsida; order Solanales; family Solanaceae; genus Capsicum; species Capsicum pubescens. Next base: position 142,340,398 of record CM061548.1, on the reverse strand, counting down.
GCTGACAGTCAACAGTGGTTACAATAGCTAGAGGTTGACCTTCTTGCTGATAAACAAGCTCCTGCTCCTTCAAGGTATTATCCATCTTCATTACTTGTAAATCAGTCTGTATATTATCTTTGATCAGGTTTCTAATACCTACTTGTTCAATTGTAATATGACCTTCCTCTTGCTGATTAGAAAGATCCTTCTCATTTAAGTTAGTGTTTTGCACATCACTATCTACATGCTTTATACTATGAACTTCTTCATTATTGAAAACTTCTTACTATCTTCATTATTGGACACACAATTGCTATCTTCAACAAAAGAACTTTTGGGAGGTTCTTAATTCAATTATTTCTCCCTACCAGTACACCTTTACTGTCAATTGTGGGGAAAGTATTCTCTACCCATTCTTTAGTATTAACCTCATTCTTTATATTTGAATTATCTTCAGAATCAGTCGTGTAGTTGCACTTCTCATTCACCTTCTGTTTGTCAGCATTATTGTTTATAATATCATATGTTAGCTTATCTGACTTTGCTTTCAATTGTGAGACATCTTGTGCTGCTGTTGATCTAACATTATTTGAACTTTCAACATCTCCATTCTTCTCTTCTTTCTCCTCATTGATGGCCTCTAAGGCTGCATATTGATTAGTTTAGTCAATATGAGGCTTTTTATTACTAAAAGGAGCATTATTTTGTATATTTTCTTTTGCCCTGCCTTTCTTGTTTGTAACTTTATTCCAATCTTCAGGATTTCCAACAATTTTTTCACTTGTTAACCTCCTCGAAAAAGATCCAGTAAGTGGTATATGCTTTTCACTGATTCTGCCTGCACCTTTGTTATACTTCCCACTATCTACTTCTTTGTTTCTATCTTCTGGTTCCCTGTATGATTCATTCTCTTCCTACTGTATTGTCAATTCAGGGTGTAACATCCTGTATTCATAGATATTATGGCCTTGTAACTTACATTCTTTACAATATTTGGGCAAATAATCATATTGTATGTTGACTTTCACAGTCCTTATTGCTCCCGATTTTTCATCTTCAATATCCATCCTCACGTGATCAGGTAAATTAGCCATCAAATCAATTAGAACCTTTATTTTCGCACAACTAGGTCTAGTTTTATTAATCGTGGCCATGTCTAAATGAATAGGAGTGCCTACTGCAGATGCTAACGAGATAAGAGACTCCTTAACAAAGAATGTGGGTAATAAATTAGGAAATGAAATACAAGCCATCGCCATAGTAGTTTCTTCCTCAACAGTGAACTTAGAGTCATAAATCAAAGGTCTCATCTAATAAGATTCACCATCTTTTGATTTAATATAGAAAGCAGCCTTTGAGGTTAAATTTATGAAATCCTCCCTCGTTGAAAGCCTAATAAGCACATGTCTATTTCTGAAATATCCTATCTGACATCCTCCTTTAATGTTACATTGTACAGGAATGGAAGCACGCAACTCCTCCAAATAAGGCCAGCCATATGAAAACTTACCAACAATAATATGTTGTAAATTTTCAATAATGTTCATCGTATCAACTTCCGATTCAGACCATTTTATGTATGGTTCTCCGTGTAACATTGTAACGGGTTTGATTGCAATCGAAGGCAAATCTTTCTTCCCTTACAAGTTATTCATAGTGGGGGTTTAAAAATCTTCGAGTAATCAAGGATCAAGGTCTCATCGAGATTAGCAGGGGTGGGTGTTTTGGGTGGTGCGGCTAGTATTGCCTGATCAATCATTGCCGTCGATGACTGACCAGTGGCCGGATTGGCCATTATGGTTGGGTTGCAAGAAAAAATTATCTAGGGTTCCAATGTATATAGTCTCAAGTTATCTAGCATGAAAAAATTATTTGCATAAATAATGATTAAAAAGAATGTTCATTATTTGGAGCTTGTGTTTGCAAGTCTTAAGAGTTGTATATTTCAAGGGGCCATTGAAAACTTATTTATGTGGACCATTCTGGAGTTCTTTTAGATCCCTATAAGATCACAAAGATGTGGTGAGATAAACGAGATGCTTTTGTCTTTAACTAAAGATTTCAGATTTAAATCTTGTGAATCATTAAATCTTTGGTAGCACAATCAGAAAATCAAGGATGGAAACGTTGTCGGCGAGCAATTTCTAACATATTTTTGAAGGAAAATATTTCATTTGGAAGTTTTCTTTGCATTATGAATTTGAATTGGTTGAATCAATAAGTACCGAATATCAGATAACTATATAACAAAAAAAAGTTTATGGGTGAAACTTGTAAGTTGTAGTCCTATATGTGCCGGACAGCTATTAAAATTCTTGAATTTATGTCAGTTCATAGCCAAAAATAATAGTGACTTGACAATTATAAATAATATATATGTCATGATCCTTATTCAATTATACGTGGTATAAGCAAATACCCTACTTTATTAACTTCAAATTCGAGTGTCATTTCACTAATAGTAACCCATTCGTTGATTCTTCAACATCAATCGCTTTAGTCTACATACACACTCATTAAATTTTTCAGGCAAAGTCTACTTAATACTCCTAAAAGAAACATTTTTGTGTTCAAAAATTAAAGAGTGATAATTGTGGCCACAAATATGACAGCTAATTACATAAAACTTCTTGATGCTTCAAAGGGTAGATTCATTGATATCAAGAAAATACTCATTCTTGGTGCTTATTGCCTAATTAACATTTGTCTATCACTTTCGAGGCAGACATACAAGTTCATTGAGAGTTGGGTGCCGGACACTATTTGGAGCTTAGAGATAAAACGGACATTCTATGAAAACAAGTATCAGAAGTCAGAACGAATAGTTAGCCAAATATCTAGTGAACTGCGAAATTTTAACGTTCGCATTTATTAATTTTTTTCGTTTGTTACTTTAATTTTATTTTATTTTTTTAAAAAAAAACAAAGGGTTTGCTGGCCTTTGGGCAAACCCCATTTCAATTATATTCCTGCACTTCGCCAAAATCATGTTTTATTCTTATTATTAATTTGGGTCAGACTTGGTATGAAGACAAACATAATTTTAAGGTATTCATTCCTTCAGCAACTCTAAGCAAATTTAGATAATATGATATACAAGAAGAAAGTCAAACATAATTTTAATATATTCCTTCAACTTCTATGCAGATTTCCACAGCACATTACTTGTATCTATAGTATATATATATCTATAATCTATAATTTATAATCTATAATGTATATCTATAATTAATAATATATTAAAAGTGTGAAGAAACTTAGAAAAGTGATTTGAACTTTTTACCACCGTCCTTTAGATAAAACTGTTTTTTCACTATTTTTTAATTTATTATTTAATTATTTTTATATCATTAACTAGACTCCTAAAATAAATGGAAAGAAAATTAATTAATAGTTTTCTTTGTACTGATCAATTAAAATAATTCAATTTATGTATATATATATTTCTTTATTTTCATTCAAGTCATTGTTTAGGATCAAAATTTCCGCTCAGACAAGAATTTTTTTTATCAAAATATTTGTGATCACTATTGTATTATTTTTTTGTAGTTTACAGGTCGTAGACAAATGCCGATTGACTTTGAGAAATTTCCTGTGTAAAAGTTAAGGTTTAATTGTATTGTCTTAATATCTCTATTAGTTTTATTATTTTGTGATAGTTTACAGGTTGTAGATGAAGAATGTTCATCGGCTTGGAGAATTTTTTGTGTGCAAAATTTAAGTTTAATTGTATTGTTTTGATATCTCTTTTATTGTATTATTTTGTTGTAGTTTACAGGTGTTAGATAAATGTCGGTCGATTTTGAATTTTTTTTTTTAAGTAAAGGTTAGGTTTGATTGTATTGTTTTGATATCTCTGCTTTGAGAATTTTTTTTGTGTAAAAGTTATTGTATTATTTTGATATCTCTATTATTGTATTGTTTTATTAGAGTTTACGGGTATTAAAAAGTGTTGGACGGCCTTAAAAAAAATTTTGTGTAAAGGTTAGATTTAATTGTCTCTATCATCGTATTATTTTGTTGCAGTTTACAGCTCGTAGATTTTTTGGTAAAGGTTAGGTTTAATTTAATAAATTTTTCATCTTTACATATTCAAAAGATGTTGAATTTAATTATTGCATTCGTCTTTATTATTTTTACAAATTTCCTATTTAGTGTAATGTTTGAACTCATTAAAGTGAGGTACACGCGCGAAGTGCGTACAACTGAACTAGTATATTAAAAGTATGAAGACCCTCAGAAAAATTATTTGAACTTTTTGCCCTTCATTAAAAGACTTTTCTTTAGACAAAACTGTCTTTTCACTATTTTTTTATTTATTATTTAATTATTTTTTATTATATTAACTAGACTTCTTAAAATATATGAAACTCATAAATATACGGTAGGAGAATTAATTAATATTTTTCTTTCTACTAGACTTCCTAAAATATATGGGACTCCTAAATATATGGTAGGAGATTAATTAACTGTTCAATTAGAAAAATACTCCTAAAATAGGACCCTATTAAGGAAATATTCCGAACCCCCTTCGACCAAAAATTATACTAATATATACATGGTTAAAATTATTATTTTTATATAACTAGTAGATGTCGAACCTCCTTCGGTTAGATCGTATGTTCATTTGTGAAACCCCTTGCTTGAAAATCTTGGCTCAGTCATTGTCGCTATTAGTTTGATATTTTGTGGTAGTTTACAGTTCGTAGATGAATCTCGATTGTCTTTAAGAAATTTTTATGTGTAAAATTTAAGTTTAATTATAATGTTTTGATATCACTTTATTATTTTGTTGCAGTTTACATGTGATAGATAAATGTTGGTCGGCTTTGAAGAATTTTTTTATGTAAAGGTTAGGTTTAATTGTATTATTTTGATATCTCTATTATCTATTATTTTGTTATTGTTTATAGGTGATAGATGGGTGTCGGATGACTTTGAAAATTTTTTGTGTGTAAAGATTAGATTTAATTGTATTATTTTGATGTCTCTGTCATTGTATTATTTTGTTGCAATTTACAAATGGTAGATAAATATCGATCGACTTTTAAAAATATTTTTGGTAAAGATTAGGTTTAATAAATAAATTCTCCATATTTACATACTCAAAAGATATTAAATTTAATTACGAAAAAGGGCCTAAAATGCCCTTTAACTATCTAAAATGGTGCAAATATGCCCATCATTTACCTATTGGGCCTAAAATGCCCTTTCTGTCTACCTATTGGATCAATTTTGTCCTTCCATTTAACAAGAATCTTTTGGCCCCACCTCATTTATGACATGACACATTCCTCTTGGACAATTAATATTAAATTAAACTAATTAATTTTATCTCAAAATTAATGATTCATCTTCCTAACTTCATACAAATCTTTAATTGGTTTCCTCATCCCCTGGAACAGGAAGAAATGGTCATAAAATTGTACAACACAAAAGAACAACTCGCCTCGTTAGAAATACTTCTGCATGATTGACATATGGATGGATTTAATCTATATGCATTGACAACAGTAAAGTTACCGTTTTTCCAAGTTAACCGAATTATAAAGACTTGTGATTACGTATAAGTAATTTAGTCGTGTAACATCACATCATTACCGCGTAGAACTTAAGCTCTATATGGATATGGTGCGCCTAATCTTGCTTGTTAAAATGTAGGGAATGAAGAAATATACATACTGCTGATGGAATTCCAGGATGAGTTAAAATGTAGTCATATCCCTGAGTAACTTTATCATTTGGATTTGTAGGGAATGGTCATTGCTGCTGCGAATATGTATCATGATTATCGATAAACGTCACAGCATTTTGGGGCAAAAGACCAATCATTCCTGGAGGATTTCCCTTAGAATATTTCAACAAATCAAATCTCGTATCGCCAACAACAGTACCAAGAATCCCTTTAGTCGTAAAATCAAAAGTTGTCACAACTCCATCTGCATTCTGAACCCAATGAACTAAATCATTCCTGTACTGATCATGGTCCGGTTTCCCATCCGGTTTGTTATTAAATTTCAAGAAGAACTCTGCAACAACAAAATCAGGTTTAGTATTGTCCATGTAGATTTTAGTGAACCTAGGTGCATATCCTAGGACCATGTCGAATCTCCAACCATCAAAACCAATTCCAGTCTTGAGCCAATTCATCCTTTCGGATAAGTCCTTTTGTACTTGCGGATTCACATGATCAATGTCCGGTGCAGCTCCCCAATCTAAGTCGGTGTCCGTGTTTCCTTTGCCAAAATGTTCGGTGCAGCTCCCCAGTCTAAACCAATTAAAGATTTATATGTAGTTAGGAAGAGGAACCAATTAATTTAATTAATTAATTTTAAGATAAAATTAATTAGTTTAATTTAATATTAATTGTCCAATAGGAATGTGCCATGTAATAAATGAGGTGGGGCCAAAAGATTATTGTTAAATTGAAGGGCAAAATTGACCCAATAGGTAGACGGAAAGGACATTTTAGGCCCAATAGGTAGATGAGGGGCATTTTTGCACTATTTTAGATAGTTGAAGGACATTTTAGGCCCTTTTCCGATTTAATTATTATATTCATTTTTATTATTTAAACAAATCATTCTATTTTATTGATTTAGAATTCTTAAACTATTGAAAAAAGTATTAGTTTCTAAAACCCTCACACTTTTAATATATTATAGATAGATATAGATATAGATAGTGTAAACATAACATATATTTTATTATAAGCAAATATATATTTTACGATCAGAAGTTTCAAGTGGTTAATGGATAGTCACTTTTGCGTATGTCATGCAGTACCTCTTTTCCTTGCTGCTAGAGGCTAAAAGAGATGCATCGATTTAAACCATATTTGCAGTACGATTTTTTTATATATATTTAAAATCTTTTCTTATTTTTAAAATTAAATCTTTAGAAAATCTTTGATTACTTACTTAAAAACTTTTAATTATTTGTTACTTCTTATGTTTTTCTTATTGTAACGCTTTCATAGTTATTTCAAGATTTTCAAATCTTCTTAAAATCAACTAATGTTGATTTAGAATTCTAAAACTAATGAAAAAGGTATTAGTTGTCATTAATTTTGATGACTTCTAATAAGAAATTTTTTTATTATAAGTATTTAATTAATTTTAAACTCTTAAATATTGGGAAGAGAGAAGTATACATTACCCCCTGGACTTGTCGAGTTTTATTCATGGTACACCTGAACTTTTACTAGTCCTAAGTATCCTCCCCTCCCCGGAACTTGTTCTTTTAGTACGTTGCGTGACCCCTTTTTGCTGAAAGTCCACTGCATGTACTACACACGCGGACATGTGGAAAATATGCTGATGTGGCTGTCCACGTGGATAAATATCATCCACTTCCCTTATACTTATCTTATATTAAAAAAATAAGCCTCTTCTACCCTTAATTATCCGATTTCTCTCTAAAAAAAATTATATTTTTCAGTTTTCCTCTACTCCAAAATATTTTTTGGTGTGTGTTAAAAATATGAAATTATTTTTTTCCGGTTAGTGTTTCATAGTAGTTTTCGATTAGTGTTTCGATTAGGATTTTGAGGAGACTCACATGCACAAATACGTTTCTTAGTATAATTAATGGAGTAAGAAATTGCAATTTAAGTTAGGGACATATAAAAATCAAATCGATAAAAATATTAGTGATTTATTGTTGTAGGGTTAAAGATTTTTTAATGATTTTATAAAAAAAATTATTGGGTTATTGATTCAATTTTGATTTTTTTACTGGGTTATTGGGTAAATCGATAGCTCAATAAGTTTATGCTAAATTATTATTTTACATTATATATATATATATATATATATATATATATATATATATGTAGAATTTTGGTTGCAACTAAGATTCGATTTCTTTTCATGTTAGTTACTACTTTTTTTTATTTTATGAGTATTTTCTTATCGGTTAAATCGAAAATCAAATCGTTAGGGACTAAAAATCGATAATCAATATAACTACATTCTCTTTATTATAAGTATGTGTATTACTTTCTTTAGTATTTGTTTTGTTACTATCTTTTAAAACATCTGTTTCGATATTTAGTACATTTCTTTAGTTACAATAACTCATATGATACATATAATTAAGATTACAAAATTAAAGTAGTTTCATAAAAATGAAAATTGGAGTTTTAGAGTGAATTAATAAACGGATGAACTTTTTTTTAGATTAATAAATAATTTTTTTACAAAATTAATTAAAGGCTGAAAGTTTTATTTCATAAACTAATTAAGAGATAAACATGAGTTTTACAAAATTAATAAATGGATGAAAATTTTTTTTGGATTGGAAGTAATGGAGGAAGAGGGATAATAAATAGTGAGAGGGATAATTGAATTTTTTGAAAAAATTAAAGAAAAATGTTTTTTTTTTCATTTTTTTAACCATTAAAAAGGTTGATTTGGCTTAAAAATCACTCCATCATGTGCGTGATGGAGTGTGAAACCCAAACATTTCACCACATCAGCAAAAAAGGTCACGCGACGTACTAAAAGAACAAGTTCGGGGGGAGAGGGGTACTTAGGACAAGTCAAAGTTCAAGTGTACCATGAATAAAACTCGACAAATTCAGGGGATAATAGATACTTCTCTCTATTGAAAAAATAGTAAAAAATAATTTTGTCTAAAGCAGAAACACTTAGAGAAGGACAAAAGGTTCAAACAATAGTTTTAAGGCCCTTCACACTTTTAATATAGTACTAGTTTAACCCCATGTGCCTCACACGTGTAAAGTTTGATCATTTTAAATTAAATAATTTTATGTATTACGAAGATTTTAATGAAGTGTAAAAGTTTGAATCACTTTTCAAAGATTCTTCATAGTTTAATATAATAATATAAACATAAACATATATTTTAGAGCAAACACATATATATTTTACCAGCAGAAGTTCTAAGTGGTTAATGGATCATCACTTTTGCGTTTGACATGCAATACTTCTTTCCTTGTTGCGAGAGGTTAAGAAAGACACATCAATTTGAACTATATTTGTTGTACGGTTATTTTTTCTATATTTAAAATCTTTTCTTATTTTAAAGTCTAGGTACAATTTTTTTTCTATATTTAAAATCTAAATCTTTACAAAATCATTGATTACATTCTTGTTACCTACTTAAAACTTTTAAAAAATTGGTAGTTCTTAAATTTTTCTTACTCAAATGCGTTTATATTTATTTCTATATTTAAGGTGAAACCAATAAGGCAAGAAGCCGTGGTGGGGAGTAGCCAGAGTAGAGGCGCTGTTTAAGGGAAAAATATCTGGATTACCATGCTAATAGTGACCGACGAACATGTTATTTAAGAATAATCTAGTATATAGTAATCTAATATGATCATATTTTGTTATGTGTATGATTGAAGGGAATATTTTGAAAATAGCAATTTTATGAAAAATGAATAATTATTTATCTGACGAAATGGTAGATAAATTTAAAATACTTATTTTATATGCAATTAAGCATATAGAAGTAGTAGATATAAGAAAAATCATATTAGAAAAAGCATTTGGTAAATATTATATGACTAGAATAAATTACATACCACAAATACCTAATTACACTTACAAACACATATATACCAAACCTACATGTCAACCATGATAAATTACGTATATTTAGAATTTTGGGAAAAAAATATGAGAAACATACAACTAGTAGAAAAACAAATAAAAATAAATTTAGGCAAATATATGAAAACTAAAGATATAAAATATATAGAATTTCTTAATGAAAATATGCAAGAATTATTTAGACTAAAACAAACAACTAGTAAGTATTATGAAAAAGCATTTAATCAAGCCTAAATGACAGATGATATTAAAATACTTGTTTTATATATACTTAGAGATATAGAAATTATAGACATAAAGAAAATAATATGGGAAAAATTACAAGATTATGAAAAGGAAGAATTATTAAACAGTATAGAAAACTTACGCATATATTATGAACATCAATATTATTTAGATTCAGATGGATATTATACAGACTAAAAATGTCTGAAAACATTAAGAAAATTAGAGAAAACCAAGAAGATCTACATAAAGAAATTAATTATAGAAAACAAATTAGAGAAATAATGGAAAATCTAATAGAAAAATTAAAATGAATAGACGAAACCTTGAAAAATTTAGAAAAAAACAAAGATAAAAGTTTAGATAGTTTAAAAAAATCATTAAGAAGAGAACAAGAAAAAATAGTTAGTAGTATTAATAACCTCAAACAAGATATTAAACATAGTACAAATAGAATAGATTACTTTAGAAGAATAAAATGATAAGCTACGAAAATCTAAAATATTGGGAACAAGAAATGGAAGAAATAAGATTAACAGAAAACCTTATAAAAACGAATTTAATTGAATATTTTAAAACAAAAGATATAGAATATTTAGACTATCTTAAAAATAATATAGAAGACTTACAAAAACTAAGAGAAAAAGCTAAAGAATATTATAGCAAAGCATTTAATCAACAACCATTTAATCACCCCCCAAAATATGAATATCAGTAAATTTAAAAATGTTGATAAGATATACTGAAATAAAAGATACAAGAACGAAGAAAAACAGTTAATAAACATTACTACAAAGCATTTAATAATTACATAAATTAATGGATGCATCTTATGAAAAGAATAAATCATTAAAAAAAATGAAAATAAACTATATAGTTTATACCTAGAATACAAAAGATTACATAATACTAACAAGGATCCCAGAACACTAGATAATTTAATTACGATAATATCTAATTTAGAATATGAATTAATAAAACATCTTAAGTCAAAAATGAAAATTAATCCAATCAATAATATTCACAAAATACATTATATAATAATAAATAGTTATTACCTAAACTATTTATTATTTACCGCGCCTAGTCCGCACCCCCCTACAATTGATATCAGAGACTTGTTATTTAAAAAATACGAAAGTCGTATATATATGGATTTACTTGATACCAATTGTAGGGGGTACGGATTAGGCGCGGTAGATAATAAATAGTTATTAGGTAATAAGTATTTATTTTTATATAATGTATTTTGTGAATATTATTGATTGAATTAATTTTCATTTTTATTTTCTTGACTTAAGATGTTTTATTAATTCATATTCTAAATTAGATATTATCGTAATTAAATTATCTAGTGTTCTAGGATCCTCATTAGTATTATGTAATCTCTTGTATTCTAGGTATAAACTATATAGTTTATTTTCGATTTCTTTTAATGATTTATTTTTTTCGTAAGATGTATCCATTAATTTATGTAATTATTAAATGCTTTGTAGTAATGTTTATTAATTGTTTTTCTTCGTTCTTGTATCTTTTATTTCCGTATATCTTATTAACATTTTTAATTTTACTGATATTCATATTTTGGGGGGTGATTAAATGGTAGTTGATTAAATGTTTTACTATAATATTCTTTAGCTTTTTCTCTTAGTTTTTGTAAGTCTTCTATATTATTTTTAAGATATTCTAAATATTCTATATCTTTGTTTTAAAATATTCAATTAAAGTCATTTTTATAAGGTTTTCTGTTAATCTTATTTCTTCCATTTCTTGTTCCCAATATTTTAGATATTCGTAGTTTATCATTTTATTCTTCTAAAGTAAATGTATAATAATCTATTCTATTTGTACTATATTTAATATCTTGTTTGAGGTTATTAATACTACTAACTATTTTTTCTTGTTCTCTTCTTAATGAATTTTTTAAACTATCTAAACTTTTATATTTGCTTTTTTCTAAATTTTTCAAGGTTTCGTCTATCCATTTTAATTTTTCTATTAGATTTTCCATTATTTCTCTAATTTGTTTTCTATAATTAATTTCTTTATGTAGGTCTTCTTTGTTTTCTCTAATTTTCTTAATATATTCTGATATTTTTAGTCTGTATAATATCCATCTGAATCTAAATAATATTGATGTTCATAATATATGCGTAAGTTTTCTATACTGTTTAATAATTCTTCCTCTTCACAATCTTGTAATTTTTTCCATATTATTTTCTTTATGTCTATAATTTCTATATCTCTAAGTATATATAAAACAAGTATTTTGATATCATCTGTCATTTAGGCTTGGTTAAATGCTTTTTCATAATACTTACTAGTTATTTGTTTTAGTCTAAATAATTCTTGCATATTTTCATTAAGAAATTCTATATATTTTATATCTTTAGTTTCCATATATTTGTCTAAATTTGTTTTTATTTATTTTTATACTAGTTGTATGTTTCTCATATCTTTTTTCCAAAATTCTAAATATACGTAATTTATCATGGTTGACATGTAGGTTTGGTATATATGTGTTTGTAAGTGTAATTAGGTATTTGTGGTATGTAATTTATTCTAGTCATATAATATTACCAAATGCTTTTTCTAATATGATTTTTCTTATATCTACTACTTCTATATGCTTAAGTGCATATAAAATAAGTATTTTAAATTTATCTACCATTTCGTTAGATAAATAATTATTCATTTTTCATAAAATTGTTATTTTCAAAACATTCCCTTCAATCATACACATAACAAAATATGATCATATTAGATTACTATATACTAGATTATTCTTAAATAACATGTTCGTCGGTAACTATTAGCATGGTAATCCAGATACTTTTTCCTTAAACAACGCCTCTACTCTGGCTACTCCCCACCACGGTTTCTTGCCTTATTGGTTTCACCTTTAGGATGACATAGTTCTTAGGGATTTTTCTCCGTTTCCACTTTGCTAATAAACTTCTTAACATGCTATTCTTCGAATAATTCTATTATAAAGTAACTAACATAGAACTTATTTTATCATATCATGATTGTTAAGAATTATGAATTTAGCTATTCATAATAGTAAATGAATATACCTGTTCTGGTAGGTTTGATAATTCTAAGTTTTGTTCCTCCATAGATTTTTTCATTGAAATATACCTGTTTTTTAATAAATAATCAAAATATTTGTTGTAGACAAGAGAGAATTTTTTGCTTCAACGCATGAAGGCTTACTTTCATTCTGCCTCCGATGCCTTCTATTTATAATCTGAAACTTTACAAAAGTTTCTCTAATTTTACACGTTTCTTAAAACTTTACAAAAAGTCCTAACCTACTTTACTATACAAAAAGTCTAAAAAGACAAAAACTATTAATGCTTTAGACTAATAATAGTCAAACTATACAATAGTTTCTAATAATTTACGTAAAGAAAATTGTGAAAGTTTGTTACATGTCGCTTTCACAATTTAATAGCTTGTCTTCCATTATTTTGCTCCGTAGCTATCTTTTTTTTTTGTTGTATCTGCTGTTTTCCTATCTTCTTATCAGTGTAGCATCACATTTGGAATAAAGTTGTGATTGCCACTACATTTGTTGCATATGTGGTCTTTGTATTTTTGGTCAACTTTTTCACAAAATTGATCCATAGCTTCTTCTGAAATAATTCCCTTACTGATAGATCTTGTTAATGGTTGTTCTTCTGGTCTGAGGAGTGTTAATCCCCATTTTCTAAGTTCTTCCATGTCATGGTCTCTAACTTCTTTGCAAGTTGAATAAATCAATGCTTGATTCCTTGAATTATATATCCAAACTGGCTTTTTATTTGAATAATTATTAAGTAATTCTGATAATATATTGCTTATTCCAATAACTCTTTTGTTGCGGTAAAATGCTGGTATCTGCGTTTTTGGTATCTCGATCTGTTCACATATTTCTTCTGGAATAATATAATCTCTGGCCATACCCATTTTGACCACATTAATAGTCTGTTTAATTTCGTCAAATAATATTTCTGCTGGTGCGGAATAAAATCGAACATAGAATAATTGTCTGTTGGTAATTCTCTTGTAAGTCATAAATTCTTTGTGAATTTCTGGGATTCCTGCTAACTCTTCTTCATCGGTTGTGTAAACCGTAGATAATAATCCATAATAGTAACATGATTTAATAAAATTTGGGCTTGTACCTGGTAAGGAAATAAGTTTATTGTAATTTTGGCATTTCTGGGTAATATATCCTTTTTGTTGTGCGGCTAGCTCTTCACTTTGAATAGGTTTGGTATTTAATAAGGTTTGTAAGGTGTGTATGTTGTCAATGTATTTACGAGAAGAATAATTGTATATCTATTTTTCTTGGTTAAGTGATTCAGAATATGTATGTATCTGGGGAGGTGCAAATACTTCTAAATTTTTTATATTTGGTGTATATGATTTTGAAAATATTTGGCTGAGGTTATAATTTTTTTTCTTTGGTATTCCAGGTCTATTTTGAGTGACTATATTTTTCCCTTTAGATGTGCCTGCAGCTGTAATTGAAGTTACATCAGTGATTTGAGTTTTAAGGTGTTTCTCATCGTCACCTTCTAGGTCTAGTTTTTTAATGTGCTCTTCCTGCACAGTATCTTGTTTTTTATAGTGCTCGACTTGCACTTTTACATTTGTAACTTCAGTAGTTAGTGTAATAACTCATTCTTGTAATAACTCCATTTGTTTAAACATTTGGAGCAATAAGTCAGTCTCGGTATCTTTAGCATCAGCCTCTGCCATTGGTAAATCAGTTTGAGTAGATTTGTCTTGATAAGTATTCTGCAATGATATTTTTGTTAGTCTTGATTACTTCAATTGTAAATGTAAAATTCAGTATATTTAATACTAGTCTCCGAATTTCCTTTGTCGTAACTGAATTTTGTATTTTTCTTGTTAGCCACCATCGTACCTGTGTATTATCTGTTCTAACAATAAACTTGTTATATACGATATATGGTTCAAATGCTATTAAACATTTATATAAAGAACATAATTCTTTTTTATTTATTTCCCATTTGATTTCTGTTTCGTTAAACGTTCCTGAATAATAGCTACAGTGATGTTCTAATTTTTCTTCTTCATATCTATATTTGAGTACTCCTCCATAACTATATTCACTTGCATCAGCTTCTACTATATATGTAAATTTTTTATTTTCATCTGGAAATTGTAATTTTGGTAATTCTTTACAAAGTAATTTTATTTTTTGTACTTGTTTTTTGTCTTCTTCATTATATCTATATTCTACATCCTTTTTTATTTTTTTTCTATAATGGTTTTAAGTTTTCTGCTAATTTTGGAATATATTCTCTTACTTGGTTTACTAATCCTAAAAATGATTGTAATTTCTTTTTTGTATCTAATTCTTCTTCTGAATTTATTATTTTTTGGACTATATGTTGTTGCATTTTGACTCCACTTTTATCTATTTGTATTCCTAAAAATTCTATCTGATTTTTCATAATTTCTGCTTTCTTCTCACTTAAACTTATTCTCGATTTTTCTATTATATCTGTAAATTGTTCTAATAATTTTAAATGTTTTTCTTTAGTTTTTGTATATAATAATATATCATCTATATATACTATACAATTAGGTGATTGTTTAAAATAACTATCCATAAAATGTTGATATCTACCTGGTGCATTTTTATATCCAAATGGTAGTACATTCCATTCATAAAATCCTTGTGATACCGTAAATGCAGTTAATTTCTTAGATTCTTCTTCTTACTTTAAATGGTAAAATCTTGATTTACAATCAAATTTACTAAAATAATTATATCCTTACATTTTTCTTATTTTTAATATCTTGTTTGGTATTGGGTAATTATAAGTCATAGTTTTTCCATTTAAATTTCTATAATCAATAACCATTCTACTTTTTCCTCTTTTTTGTTCACTAAGTTTATTTACTATAAATGCTGGACTATTGTGTTTACTATTATTTTTTTGTATATATTATTTTTCTAATAATTCTTCTATATGCATTTTAAATTCTTTTAAATCATCAAAATTATATGTTAATGGTTTCTGGGTTATTATGCTATTTTTATCTATTAATTCAATTTTTATAGTGGTTTTATGTTTTTCCCATCCTTTTAATGGATCTTCACTATATAATTGTTCTAATTTGTTCTTAATTATTTCTATCTTATTTATTGAAAATATAGTTATTTTCTTTTTATTTATTGAAAATACTACCAGTTCTATTGTATCTTCAGTATTTTTTATATTTTCTAATTTTTGTGTAATTTTTTCACTTCCTTCTATCCAATCAGTTTTCTTTCTTATTTTATTAGTAACTCTTTTTGTTCTTACTTTCTGTTTACATGGTGTTGTAAACCACCAATCTGTTCTAGTTATTATATGCGGGTATAATTTATCTAAAAACGGCATTCCTAAAAGTATATCTTTTGATGTTAGCTCATAATTATAGATTTCTTATATTGTTAATATTTTATCACATACTTGTGTTTTTACATTCTTAGCTTTATAAGTAATTAAGCTTCCTTCGTTATTAAATCCTTTAACTATTATTGGTGTTTTTAATTTATCCCATTTACTTTCTGGCAAACAATTATATCTACATAAATTAGTTTCTGCTCCTGTATCTATCATAGACGTATAATATCTACTGTAATATCCTTCTACTACTATCTTCATTAATACATATATTTTCATATCATGTTAAAGCTCTTCTTAAGAATAATTTTTCTCTATTATATGTTATGGATAATTGTGTATGTTCTATATTGTATGGTTTTACTTGTTCTAGCCATTTAATTCCTAATATTATGTCTGTTTTTTTGCATTTCTTCCTTTATTTCAAATTCTATTTTCATTTTTCTAACTCCTATTGTTATTTCTTTTCTGCTATATTTTTAGTGTTTATTAAGCTTCTTGGTAGATCTGGGCATATATTATTATCAAATTTTATTTCCTCATTTTTTACTAGATATTTTGCTATATAATTTTCTTCTTGTCCTGTATTTAAGAGTATTAAATATTCCTTTTCATTTATTGTTCCTGTTATGTAATATTGGTTTAAATTAACTATTGAACTTGTTTCATAACTTGTTCTTTTTTATGAACTTGATGATTCTGTTTTTTCATAAGCTATTCTTTTTGTTGTACTTATTCTATCATTTATTATTTCTAAATCTTCTTCTATGTCTATATTTTTGTAACTATAATCATTATTATCAATTGTTTTTACGAATTGTTCAAAAACATTTTCTATTTGTATTTTATTAATTTTATTTTTTCCTGTTATTTTGTGTTTTGTAGTTAATACATATAGATTTTTACATCTTGCTGTAAATATTTTACTTCCAGGGGTTAGTTCTATTCATGATATTTTCCAATAAAATACTAATGATTTATCTATATTTTTATCTGTTATTGATACTGAATAATTTGCACTTATTATAAATTTAAATTTTTGGTATATTAAATTTTCTTTTATTGCAGTTATTATACTTTTTTCTATAGGTCTTATAATTTTATCATCTGCTAAGTATAATTCTATTGGTGTATCTATTCTTTCTCTAAAACATGTTTTTATCAATATCTTTGTTCCTCCAAGGTGTACATATTTTATTGGGTCTCTATTTTTTATATCGTTTATTTCTTTATTTATTATCCTTTTTGTTACTAGTGCTATACTAGCTTTACCTTTTGCATATCTGCAGTCTATTACATGTTCTTTTTGGCTTACTACATAATATTCTTCCTTTTTTCTAGTAAATATATTTTTTATTGTTGGTATTTTAAATATTTTTTCTACACTTAATTCTAACTCTTTTCCTTTTATTTCATCAAATATATTATTATCAAATATTATTTTTTGATTTGTTCCTTCGTCATTTAAATATTCTTCTTTTGTTATTATTTTTATATCTTCTTCAGTCATTTGGTTTATTTGTATATCTTCTTCAGTCATTTAATTCGTCTAATTCACTATCTATTTCATTATCTGTTTCATTCTCTGAAATTTCATATATACTGTTTTCACTTTCTAATTCGTAATCTATATAATCTATCTGCATATATTCTATATTTTCTATTTTTATTTCTGATATTTGTTTATTTTTTGGGTTTTTAGGTAATTTACAACTCTAGCTAAATGTCCTAATTTTCCGCTATTATAACAAGTACATTCTTTTATAGATTTCTTTTTCCTATATGGTCTTTTATATTTATAATTTTTTACATAATATCTTTTTCTTGGTTTTTTATATTTATAATATCTTTCTTCGCATCCAAATTGAGGTGCTATTTTATCTTTGCAACATGCTAAATTTCTTATTAATGTTTTTTCCATTTTTATTTTTTCTCCATATTTTTCACATAGGTTTCTATACCATTGTTGTAAAAAATTTATTTTTGCTCCTAGAGTATCTACTATTTTTGCTTCATCCCAACTTTTTATTATTTATGAACTAAATGGTTCAGGTAATTTACTAAAATATAATTTTCTTATTTCTTTACTTTCTTCTGTATTATATGCTCCTTTATAATAATATTCTCTAAATACGCAAGTATATTCATCTATGTAGCACATATTACATATTGCTAATTTTAACATTAAATTCCTATTTGTATCTTTCTCTTTATTTTTTTCTTCTTCTGTTGTTGTCATGCAGCTAAATTCGTCTTTTATAACTGTTTCATATTTTTTTAATAATTCTATAGGTGTTAATTTAGTTGTAGTTGTTGATGATGTTCCTTCTGTAGGTTTGTCAGTTCTTAATACCCTTTTACTATTTTCAGTTAGATTTAAAAACCATAATTTCACTGTTCCTATTAGTGTTCTTTCTATATATTCTGGTGCATCTGTTATATTTTAATTATTTTGTCATATATCCTATCCATAATTGTATTGTTTTCTCTGTATTTATTACACAATCTAAGTCTAAAAAGTTATAATTTTTATTAACTATTTGTTTTGGTGTCCATTTGTCATATTCATTCTTTAGATTATATCTTTTAAACTTATTCTTATAATATGTAGGTTTTCTTATTTCTGATGTTCTAGGTATTATATTTTCATTTTCTTTTTTATCAAGAGTGTTTATTTCCGTGTTTATATTTTCTAAGTTTTCTTCATTAATTAATTCTTGTTTTTCATTGATTTCTAAATTTTTTGTATTTGTTAAGATTTCTGTATATGTTTCACTATCTTTCGAATCATAATTATTTGTTTCTTCAACATCTATTGTATTAATTTCTAATTCCTTGGTTTCTATTTCTTTATTGTTTATTTCTAATTTTTCTTTAAATTGATTTATCCCATTTAATAATTTTTGTTCTTTATCTTGTTCTTCTTTTTCTTTCTGTCGTTTTTCATACAGATCCTTTAGCATTTGTAGTTCTTTTTCTAATTCAACAATTCTACTAGTTTTAGTTTCTTCTATTTTTCGTATTTCTTCTGTAGTTTGTTGTTTGATTTTTTCTATTTCCATTTTTTCTATCTATTTCTTCATTTTCTTTTTTCTATTCTCACCATAGCTGTCAATTATTAGAAACTATTGTATAGTTTGACTATTATTAGTCTAAAACATTAATAGTTTTTGTCTTTTTAGACTTTTTGTATAGTAAAGTAGGTTAGGACTTTTTGTAAAGTTTTAAGAAACGTATAAAATTAGAGAAACTTCTGTAAAGTTTCAGATTATAAATAGAAGGCATCGGAGGCAGAATGAGGAATTTTGTCTAAAATAAAGACTTTTAATGAAGGGCAAAAAGTTCAAATGATATTTCTAAAGCCGTTCACACTTTTAATAGATTATAGATAGATTGGGGGTATGCAAAAAATGATTCAATTGATAAAACGATCAAAAAAAATATTATTAGTTTATTGATATCGGGTTATTGGGTTAAGAATTTTTAAACAGTTTTGTAAATCTTTTTAATGGGCTACTAGTTCGATTTTCGATTTTAAGGTTTTAGATAATGATTAAACTGATAATCTAATAGTATTATGGTCAAATTATACCCTAGTTATATAACAACGATTTTAGATTTTAAATTACATACTCTATTATTTTTTGCATTTTATTGTTATTGTCTTAGTGCTTGTAATTTGTGTAAACTTTATGCAGCATGATGATAGTGTAGAATAAATGAAAATAAGAAAAAGTAAAAAACTAAATAAATAGCGGAATATTATCTTAAGGAAAATTTCTTTTAGGTTAAATCAAAAATCGAATCGTAAGAACTAAAAATCAATTAACTAAAAATTGATAATGAATACGTTATTCATTCGGCTATCGATTTAGCAAATTCATAAATGATAAATCCAATCGATAATATATTATGTTGTATTATATATTTTAATAACCACCTTTAGGTTGGATCAATGCTACATAAGAATTCATGAGCTAGTCCTATTCACAAGTTTATGCCCACTTTCTGTTTGTCTATGCAAACATTACACTAGTCACACACAATTCACTAAAAAAATGAAGATGGACATGGTTAGCCAAAAGTTTGGCGAAGTGGAAGAAATTAATTGAAATGGGGATTTGTCCAATGGCTGGCGAATCCCTAATTTTTTTAAAAGAAAATAAATAAAATTGAAGTAACAAACGGAGGAACAAATGCAGACGTTAATGGATTTCACACTTCGTCAGATATTTGACGAACTGTCCATTTTGATACATGTTTTGATGGAGTGTCGTTTAGGTTCCTAAGCTCCAAACAATGTCCCTTTCGACTCTCAACTCGTTCATTGAGGCAACATAAAGCATTCTCGATGAGCAACTACTACCCATCCTGGAGAATAATTATTGACCGAGTTTAAATTTTATGCATTAACGATATGAAAAACATTTATAAAATCAGAATAACATGTAAAGTAATTATATGTAAATTTCCTAGTAAGCACAACGTACTAACTTGATAGAAATGGTAAGTAATATATATAAATTTTCATTATAAATATTAATCGATAACCTGATAAAATAATAACATAAGATAACATATTGGCAACTAAGCGCATAACACATTTAAGTGCCTCAACTCAAATTCAGTCAAGAAATTAACCAAATTATGACTTGACTAGTGTAGGTCTATTTACACATCTTTGGATTCTTCAAACAAGTTTATGATCAAATGAAAGTTGATAGCGATTTATCAAACGACAAAAGTTTAGTGCTCCTTTCATCTCATCTAATCCAACATTATATTGCTTATATTTCTAAAGCCAACTAACTATTGTACAAATAGATTAGATGGGCACTAATATTGTTAAGTCCCACAAATATTGATTGAAGGAATAGGTAGTAGTGATCTTCTCATGTAGTTTTGAATAATGTATCAGAGTCAGATTCATTTTTGTTATTTTTTTTTTTAGCATGCATTTGATCATCATATATTATGTTATTCATGCTCCAATTACATATTTAAGCGTAGAAATGGAGTTAAGAGCCCCACATTGGTTGAAAGATTGATTGTTTTTATCTTCTAGTGTCTCCTTAAGAGCAACTTTAGTAATCCCAAAGTAAAAAAAAGAAAAAGATGTGCGGCCATCGCCGTGTGGTAGACTTTGGAAATATCTTATGCACCCTACAGTATTCATATGAGGGGGGAAATATATAGATATAATTGATAAGAGGGGTTACTTGGATGGTAAGCATCCTTCACTTCTAACTTGAAATGTTAAAAGTTTGAATCACCAATGGAGAAAAAAGATAGGAGCTCCAGAGGAAGGGGTAAAAAGAAAAAACATAGCGACAATCTAACAATATGATTTCTAATAATCAATGTTTCTTCAAGACCAAGAGACTCCCAACAAATTAAAATTACAAAAGTCCCCAAAAAAGTATCCCCACCATCAAGGAAAAGTTAACCATGGGAGGGATGAGTGATATAAATAATAAATTAAACTAACAGTACAGCTAGTTGTTTTCTTAATTGTCTAATAACTGATGGTGACTATGGTTTCTTAAAAACTCGAAAGAGCACATTTGGCTTTAACAAGTCTGTAATGCTAGTATTTTTTAAATAATAAATGTGACCATTATGAGTATCCCTTTTGCACTGATCATTTGGTTTCATGTTACTGAATGATGAGTTTAAGTATAAAGGTCAGTCCAGTGTACTAAAACTCTCGTTATGTGCGAGGTCCAAAAAAGAGTCAAATCACAAGGGTCCATTGTACGCAGTTCTTACCTTGTATTTTTATCAAAGGTTGTCTCCGTGGCTTGAACCAGTGACCTTCAAGTCCCATGACAATAACTTTACCAGTTATTTCAAGACTCCAAAAGAAAAATTTGACACACCAGAATCTTGACTTTGTTTACTCAAGGCCTACTTAATAGTGTCAAATTGGCTCCTAGGAATAGGGAGGCTGGCCGATACATTCTTGTCGGACGGCGGTGGGTTACCCACTGACAATCTCATTAAGACTTTAAGAGACATAATATAATAAAATAAGATACATAGGCTCATGTTTGAGTTTTTTTTTTTTTCGAGTGTAACTTATGCTAAAGTTTTTAATAGCTTCATCATAGTTCAACTTTTCTTTTTTCCCCTACCCTGGTCTGGTGGTGCATGAGTCATGAGTTTTAAGCTGAAATTGTTGGGTCCCACATCCATTTGGACTTGGGATCATTTATATTGTCTACGGCAATTCTAGCCTTTTAAGCTAGCATTAGGAGCTGAGTTAAACTCAATGTTCATTTTGTTATCATGGTATGAAAGTTAGCCCATTTGTGATTTTCCCCATATTGAACCCTCAAGGAGTATCGTTCATGCTCCGGCCGTCCAACCTTGATGGGCAGGGATCGAGTCCTGCATCCGTTTGGAGTTGGATTATTTCTCTCTTTATATTGTCTTCGGCAATTCTCTTGAGCTAGCTTTTCGGGCGAGTTAAACTCAATGCTCATTTTCTTACCTTAGTATACGAGCTATCCATTTCATGGTTTGATGTTGGACCCCTATCTAATATCGTTCATGCTCCAGATGTCTAAGGGGGCAGGGATTGTTTCCCACATTGGTTGGTGCTGGACTAGTTGTCTCTTTAAATTTGATCTTGAACAATCCTCACCTCTTAAACTAGCATTTTGGGTATGAGTTAAGCTCAAGATTCATTGAAACTCACTTCAAATGACATAATTTGGTAACTCAAATAACATAAAAAGGATGGAGAATTCTCCTTTGTCTGTCCATAAGTATCAACGGTTCCCATGATTGAATATCACCATTTGTCCACAAACAAAAGGAAAACAAATTAGATTCTTAGTAAAAGTTCATGTAACCTTAAATAACAAATTCTCGGCCTTCCAAAATCCAATGTCCCTGCAAACAGCAAATCCCAGCCAAAAGAAAGCTAATCTTGAATGCCATTTCATCCCAAATTTCTTTTAAAAAGTTACAGTAATAATAATAAAGAAGGCAGCAAAGAAGACACCACTTTCAAGGTAATATGGCTATCAGCAAGATTCTAAAGACCCCTACTATCTGGGGGAAAAGCATGTCTACTGTCAAACCTATGCACACCAAAAACAAATTGAGCAAGTGCAAGCCAACCATCTATAATGCCATGCAACAACAGACAAATCCTTGTCATTCCCATGATAATGAAAATGGAAGCACATGATATCGTTTTAGCATCAACAGAGCAATACTACTCTTGACATATAGTAATACTAAGCGCGGGGACGCATGGATCCTCGGGGGAATAAATTCAAAACTTAAACATCATTGTAACAACTAGATCCTTTTGTCAGGGCTTTTGCCTGATTTTTTTACTATTAAGTTTTATTTTTTCTTAAAAGGAAAATAAAAGTTACCTTAATTACTTTTATTTTTTTTGAAAAAAAATATAATTTTTTTTCATATTTGGCTAACCTCTTTTTGGGATGAAAGGTTTTGGACTTGGACATCTATAAATAGAAGACCCTTCTCATGCCATAACACAATATCATCCACAATGTAGTCCTTAAAAGAGTCTTGTTTAGGAGAGACTTCCCATTGTTTTCATGTTTTTTAATAATATTAGTTTTTAATATGTGACCAATTGGCCAAACTATATTCAATAATATGTTTTTAGTATATTTTTATTTGTCATCTGAATTATCACCGTCTTGGTTTGCAAACTTTAAGCTTCCGCACGATGCCCTCTCGATTTCGAAACCAACAAGTGGTATCAAAGTTTACGATTCAATGGTCCAATGGTGTGGTGAGACGTGATTAAACAGGTTCAAAGCGTTTCAAAATCAAGTTGCAACAATTTGGATGATAATGAAGATTTTTGTTGAACTACATGTGGAGAACAAGTTTCAATCATATTTTCAACACTCCTGTTACTGCATCTTTAAAAATAAAAATAAAATATTACTTTTAAACTAATTTTTAACCATGATATTTTAAACCTTATTTTTAACCATAACAAGCAGGAGTTATGAAGATTATATCAAGAACGAAGTTCATGTACGTGATATGAAGAGAAGACGGATCAAGTGATGAAAATCAAGCCAAAAGGGGAGATTTGTTAGGGTTTTTGCCCTGATTTTCTTACTATGTTTAAGTTTTATTTTTTCTTAGAAAAAAATAAAAGTTACCATAATTACTTTTACTTTTTCTGAAAGAAAAAAAATATAATTCTTTTTCATATTTGACTAACTTCTTTCTTGGAGGAAAGGTTTTGAACAACTATAAATAGAACACTTCTTCTCATACCATAACACAATAGCATCCACAATGTAGTCTTTCTCATACCATAACATAATAACATCCACAATGTAGTCCTTAAAAGAGTCTTGTTTAGGGAGACTTCCCCATTGTTTTCGTGTTTTTTAATAATATTAGTTTTTAATATGTAGGCCAATTGGTCAAACTATATTTAATAATATATTTTTAGTATATTTTTATTTGTCATCTGAATTATCACCGTCTTGATTTGCAAACTTTAAGCTTTCACATGATGCCTCTCGATTTTGAACCCAACACCTTTATGCACCTTTGATTTGCTCAAGAGCCACAAACTACACATGTACAAGGAGGGACACAAAGCCTATACTTTTTGATTGATCCCTGTATGTACAATCAACGAGGGTATACGCACACTAAGATCACCCCAATTAGCACAAAGGAATAGGTAGTGATAGTACTCAACGCCCATCAATTTCTAGACCTTGAATCTGCCTCTATACAAAGTTCTACATAACCATAATTCATGACTAACTTGTATTCCCTTATGTGCCATCCTTTTTACCTAAATCACCCAAAATACAATTCTGGAGAAATTACTGTAGCAGGAAAAGGAAGTCCACAACAGCTGTGGAACAAGCAAAAAATAAATTCAAGTGCAAGGAAAGTGATCACTAAATGAACCAGGCAAAGAATTTTGCCGCCCCCTTTTTTTTTCCATTTTGGGTGGGTTGAGGGGAAGGGTGTATTAACGGATAATTGGATAAGCAGTAGCGGAGCAAGAATTTTCTTTTAAGGGGATTCAAAATATGAAAAAGTAAAAACACGAAGAAACTAAAGAGGATCTAACATATGTTATATATACATAAATAATTTTAACCATGTACAAACAATATACCCTGAAAAGAGCCTCGGCAGAAATACAGGGGTAAGTAAGGTTGTGTACAATAGACCGTTGCGGTCCAATCCTTTCCTCAACCCCACACATAGTGGAAGCTCTAGTGCACCGGGCTGCACTTATAAATAGTATAATTTTGTTTTTCAGAAGGGGTTCATCTTGGCCTACCTGCCTCCGCCCATGTGGATAAGCATATTTGTTTTAGCAATATCAAACATGAACTCATGCAAGCAAGAAATGTTGAAGTAGAATGTCTTATAGGAAATGGTGAACGCACAATATGGTCTTTTGAGTAATGCTTAGAGGTGGCAATATACCTTAATGGGCAGTGAATCAAGGGGGAAACAAAATATGCCTGATCAAAGGAAATTTGACATTAAAATGAATGTACATAACGGAATACTAATCACTTTGCCACCAATCGCTTATTTTGGAGCTGCAGCGATCGCACCCGTGAATTCTGCAGACTCTGCTAATTTCGCTACCTTATAATTGTGCTCATTAGATGTCATTCATAAGTTGGCAAAACTTTACGAAAGAGACTGCTAATTTCAACACCTTGTATGAGCTAATGTTAATGAGCCATATAATATTTGAGTGAATCTATTGCATAAGTGACATGACATTCAGAGCTTTGGAATTACAGCAAAACAGTTTGTGAGCAGATATTGTGCTAGAAATAACTAGCATAATTAAGGCCACCAAATATAAGGTTTCATCGTCACTAGAATTATACTCACTTAGCAAATAAACTAATCAGACAAACCTTATAAAGTTGTAAACTAAATTAATCTCTTGAGTTATCCACTTGGACGTGGCCTATGATTCAGCAAGCTCCTGAAAAGGAACATAGAATGTCGATAAGATATCCCGCATTTCAAATTCTTGCTCCCTGATGTATATAAAGGTCAAAGAATTAACACATAAATGTGTAGTGCAGCAGAAAAGAGCATAATAAAGCTAAATGAATATTGCTGATAGAATCTAAAAAGAAAAACAGAAGTGATAACTATATACTTGAAGGAAAATATGGCATACAAAGTTATCTCTTTAAGTTCTCAACCATTCCTCCTAAAATTATTGTAGGAGGAAGAATAATATTTCATAACACTACGTACCAGTGAATAACAGAACTATTCCACAATTCAACTTTATATGGCACCAATTGATTAGCACGAAGTTTGAAATATTAATTCGAGTTGAGTTTCGGAGAACGTATGAAATTTTTTTTACTAACAATTGAAATTTTGGTTTCACAAAAAAAATGACATCAAACTGTAAGTTTGATTTCAAACTCTTTGAAATCCTTCAAAGTTCTATATATAGAATAATACTAGTATTATCTGAATGATGGCGAACTTTTTACACGTCCCTAGATAGAAGTGTCAGATAAATGGGACAGATGGAGTAGTAAATCAGCACCTGTCAGATATTCACCCTGGATCTAAAAACTTGTGTGTTTTAGACCCCCCACTCAATTGTCTTTTACTTAAGACATCTTTTGCAGCCAAATGTTGCTTTCTCTACTTCCATTAGATCAGTTATAAAAAAGGGCAGCCTGGTGAACTAAGCTTCTGCTATGCGTGGTGCCCAGGAAAGGGCCGAGCCATGTGTCTATTATACTGAGTCACCCCATTTTCTGCAAGAGGCTGTTTTCACGATTCAAACCTCTAACCTCCTGGTGACATGAAAACAACTTTATCAGTTATGATGTTGTGCGTCTCAATCAGCATTGACCAGCCATAACATTTTGGTGCAAAGCTGCTGGTACAATGTAAATTGGATTGGCTACAAAGAACTCATTATGAGAGTGGAGACATTAGCGAAGGATCAAAACTGAAAAGAGTGACATCGTTATCTGCTACTATAAAACTGGAAGCTATGGCACTATCTTGCAAGGTGTCATATCCTTCAGAACTAACCGAACAATTTCCTGTTGTGCATTTTTTGGTCTTGAAAAAGGTACATTGTATAGATAACATGCCTTTTGATCTAATCATAAATGCAACTTCAGGTCACTTGGCACCAAAAGTTATCAGTTAAAATCTTAATTGCCTCCTTAAGAGAGGATTTCTTCCTTAAAGCAATGGCTATTATAAGTTCTGACTATGGATAGAGAATTGCAGATGCATCCAACAAAAGCACAACTCATTAGAACTGAAGTTTCTGAAAGTTAAATAGTACAATATTTAAAACCGATGCTTTAGTATGTTCTAAGGAGAGTCCAAGCAGAGATGATAAGTTTGCGACACTCTTTTAAGTTTTGTTACACAAAAAAGAGGAGCTTCTTCCCTCAAGTACAATCCACCAGCAGCTTGAAGTTTGAGCACTTAGTTCAGCATCAATTTGGCATAATATGAGCATCAAAGCTCTTAAAAATACAATTATAACTCTTATATGACAACAAAATTCAAGATCGAATCACCTTATCTGAGGAAAAGGATGCAGCAAGAAGCCAATAGCAGTTTAGACAACAAGCTCATATCAGAAGTTTGGTGACCATGATGCTTTGCCCTATAATCATCTCACATCCAAAGGACAAAGACTTCCTAAAGTCACTGTATCTTGAACTTTTGATCCATTTTCCTATTGTACTCAACAGGAATTTACCATGAGTTACTTCTCAAGATAATATTTTGACAAATTTTCTTCAACAAAACTTAATAAATGTGCAATGTGTAATCCTATATTTCCCAATTTATGTATCTTGGCCAAGTCGGCAGAATCTTTTGTAGATAGTCGCACAAGTCCTGCCATCTAAATCCAGGAATGCGAAACACAGGAAATAAGGTCAAAGAAATAGTCTCTAAACACAAAAAAATCCTCATTATTATCTACTTCACATGCTTAATTTACTTTTTATCAAACCTAATTCTGATCAAGAATGACTGCACGGAGAAGATCAAATCAGAAGGTAAAAGTTCCTTTTTTCCAATAGCATTGGTGTCTGCACTAGCTAATCTACCAGGTAGCCAAAGTAAAAGAATAAGTATCTTTCCATAGAAGCACCAAGGAGAAATATACATATACAATAAGTGGTGAACGAGACATTTTCAAATTGAGGGAATTACTTCTTATATAGAATTGATGAACGAGAGTTGCACTGCTTAGTAAAGAACTTCAGCACAGCTATTCTATTAGAGATTGAGCAACCTAAATATTATTAAGAAACACGCAACCATTCATCATAAATTTATTCCTTATAAATCAACTTCGAGCAATTAAGAATCTTCCCAGCACATTGTCTTATCTGAACAATTTCTGAATTCAGCCATTATCACTATGACAATTCACAGTTTGTTAGAGTTGTGACTGAATTTTGTTGATCCGGCCCAGAAAGTTTCGCTGTGCGACCCATGTTGGTGATTTTCAATGGGGTCTATGGTAGTAGCGTAGGGATCGGGCTGACCGATATGGACCTTTATGTTTTTTGGGCTTAGGACTTATTTGTATGCACATATTATATAAGTGTGGATTGTTTTGGGTATCCAGAAAATACTCATTCTCCACATTGTACTCCTCTCCTTTCATTATAGTGAAACATCCTCTTCCTCTGCCCATTGTTTTTCCCGCAAAGGTTTCATGTAAATCTGTGTATTATTGTTTTCTTTCTGCTTGTGGTTTGCTTTATTTCTGCCCGATTCCTTACAAATTGGTATCAGAGCCTGGTCGATTGTTTTTCTTGGGGATGACAACTGTGAAGTATGATATTCCGCTGTTGGATCAATACCAGATTTTCGTTATGACAGGTTAAGATGCGGGCTGTGCTCGTGTAGATGGATTTGGACGATGCTCTATTAGGATTTGGTAAGATGCCCTCATCGTGGACGGATGAGGACAAATGGCGTAAGGATTGAAAGGCTCTATCTCAGATCCACCTTCATTTATCCAATCAGATTCTACAGGATATTTTGAAGGAGACTACTGTCGTTGTATTGTGGTTGAAATTGGAATCGTTGTGTATGACGAAGAGCCTGACAATTAAATTGCATCTCAAACAGCGACTTTATTCCCATCATATGTCTGAGGGTGTGTCTTTGAAAGATCACCTATCTGTCTTTAAAGAAATCATCTCTGATTTAGAGACTTTAGAGGTTAAGTACGATGAGGAAGATTTAGGGTTGATTCTATTGTGTTTGCTACCTACATCATACTCGATCTTTAGGGATATGATTTTATATAGTCGTGATACCCTGATCATAGATGAAGTCTATGATGCGTTGTTCTCTAAGGAGAAGATGAGTCATCTTGTGAATGGGTCGGAGACTCAAGGAGATGGTCTCATTGTTCGAGGAAGGAATCATGAGAGAAACTCTAGGGGTGATGATAGAAACAGATCAAAATCCAGAAACAGAAACAAAACTTGTAATTACTGCAAGAAGAAGGGTCATATCAAATTCGAGTGTTGGAAGTTACAGAATAGATGGAAAAGAGAAGCTCCAAAATCGAAGGGAAACCAACCAGAGTAGTCCGGTGAAGCCAGTTTTATTGAAGATGGAAGTAGTGATAGTGAACTCTTGGTAGTTTTTTATGGTAACTCCAAACCATGTGAGGATTGGATTCTTGATTCAGCTTGCACATTTTATATGTGTCGTAATCGGGATTGGTTTACAACATATGAAACAATCTCTAAAGGTGTTGTGTTGATAGGAAATAACACACCTTGTAAGATTGTTGGCATTGGAATAATCAGGGTCAAGATGTTTGATTGGGTTGTGAGGACATTTGGTGATGTGCGGTATGTTCCAGACCTGAAGAGAAATCTTATTTCCTTGAGTACCCTTGATTCGAACAGTTATAGGTACACTGGTGAAGGTGGAGTCCTGAAGATTACTAAAGGTGATTTTGTTGTGATGAAGGGACAGAGAAAGTCTGTAAATTTGTATATCCTTCAAGGATCTACTGCTACAGGTGATGCAGCTGTTTCTACCTCTTCTCTATCAGAAAGTGACATTGCTAAACTTTGGCATATACGTTTGGGGCATATGAGTGAAAACGGGATGGATGAACTAAGTAGGAGAGGACTTCTTGATGGGCAGAGTATTACCAAATTGGAGTTTTGTGAGCACTGAGTTTTCGGGAAGCAGAAGAGAGTCAGATTCACTAAAGCATCCACTCAACTAAGGGCACACTTGATTACATTCATTTTAATCTCTGGGTCCTGCTAGAGTACCTTCTAGAGGAGGTGCTAATTACTTGTTGACTATTATTGATGACTATTCTAGAAAAGTTTGGGTGTTTTTCTAAAGCAAAAAACTAATGTGTTGCCTACTTTCATAGAGTGGAAGACTATGATTGAAAAACAGACATGGAAGCAAGTAAAATGCCTTCAGACCGATAATGGTTTAGATTTCTGTTCTAATGAATTTAATGCTTTGTGAAAGTCAGAAGAAATTGTGAGACACTTGACAGTTCGTCATACTCCGCAGCAGAATGGTATGGCCGAATGAATGAATAAGACTATAATGGAGAAGGTGCATTGTATGCTCTCTAATACTGGTTTACCCAAGTCTTTTTGGGCTGATGCTGCTTCCACAGCTTATCTTTTTATTAACTGCTCTCCTTTAGTCACGATTGATAAAAGGACTCCACAAGAGGTATGGTCTGGTACTCCTGCTAGTTATTCTGATTTGAGGATATTTGGATGTCCTGCGTATGCTCATGTTGATAATGGAAAGTTGGAACCTAGATCTGTCAAGTGCTTATTTATGGGTTATAAGTCTGGTGTTAAAGGTTATAAGCTTTGGTTTCCAGAAAGCAGAAAGGTTATAATTAGCAGGGATGTTGTGTTTGATGAAACTGCTATGCTTCGGGCTTCCTTCGAATCTAGTGCTTCGCCCTCAGATGATCTTAGTGACATGAATCAGCAAAGCCATTCACCCACGTTAAATTGCAAATTGGAGTAGAGTCTACACCAGTGCTTACTTCTTAGTGGAGCCCGGTGATACAGAGTGGTACTATTTTTTCTTCACCACCAGTGATGCCACAATATTCTATTGCTAAAGACAGGCCTAAACGAGATATTAGACCTTCTCAGAAGTATGCTGAAGATGATTTTGTTGCTTATGCATTGAATGTAACAAAAAGTATTGATTTCGGTGAAGAACCTTCTTCTTACTCAGAGGCAGTTAGTTGTGATGATTTCGGCCAATGAATGATTGTTATGCAGGAGGAGATAAAATCACTTTATAATAATGGCACATGGGATTTGGTGAGACTGCCTAAAGATAAGAAAGTTGTCCGTTGCAAGTGGGTATTCAAAAAGAAAGAAGGAACATCGGGAGTTGAAGATGCTAGGTACAAAGTAAAACTAGTTGCTAATGGTTACAGTCAGGTTCCAGGTGTTGACTTCACAGATGTGTTTTCTCCAGTTGTAAAGCATAGTTTGATTCGAGCCTTGCTTGGTATTGTGTCCATACATGATCTTGAGCTTGAGTAGTTGGATGTCAAAACTGCATTCTTACATAGAGAGCTTGATGAGGACATCTATATGCAACAACCAGTGGGCTTTGTAGTCCCAGGAAAGGAGGACTATGTATGCTTGCTGAAAAAGTCTCATTATGGATTAAAGCAGTCGCCCAGGCAGTGGTATAAGAGGTTTGACTCTTTTATAACCTCTCATATATTTCAGAGGAGCAACTATGATAGTTTTGTCTACTTCAAGGAGGTAAGTGATGGTTCATTCATGTATCTTCTTTTGTATGTTGATGATATATTGATTGCAGCAAAAGATATGAGAGAGAGAATAAAAGTCAAAACACGGCTCAGTAAGGAGTTTGATATGAAGGATCTAAGAGCAGAAAAGAAGATTCTTGGAATGGAGATTCGGAGGGATAGAAAGAATTGTAAGTTATATTTGAGTCAGAAAAGATATATTGAAAAAGTGCTTCACAGGTCCAATATGCAAAATGCCAAGCCCGTTAGTACTCCATTGGCAGCTCACTTCAAACTCTCGGCAACTTTATCTCCAAAGACAAATGATGAGCGTGACTATATGTTTCGAGTTCCATACTCTAGTGCCGTCGGGTCTCTTATGTATGCGATGGTGTGTTCCCGACCAGATTTATCTTATTCTGTCAGTGCAGTTAGCAGATACATGGCAAATCCTGGCAAAGAACATTGGAAAGCAGTTCAGTGGATTTTCAGATACTTGCATGGATCTGCTGATGTTTGTTTGCAGTTTGGGCGAAATAGAGATGGAGTAATCGGGTATGTTGATTCTGATTTTGCAGGAGATCATGATAAAAGGAGGTCCCTTATTGGCTATGTTTTCACCATTAGTGGTTGTGCTATTAGTTGGAAAGCTACCTTACAGACTACGGTTGCTTTGTCAACTACTGAGGCAGAGTATATGGCTATTACAGAGGTTTTCAAGGAAGCTATTTGGTTGAAGGGTCTGTTCGGTGAACTTAGCAAGGATTTACAGATTACTTACACAGTTAAACAGTTAGGGGCCAGAAACTAGAAGATCATTTTACTTGTTTTGAATAGGCTTATGAATCTGCTCTTAATCCATGTACCATACACTAACCAAAAAGTAAAAAGTAGTATATCAAGAATTTCCCTAGTTTACATTAGCATTGGATATCATTTGTCTCCTTATTAGGGGCATTCATAATGAGACTGGAGTATGAAATCTCAATAATACACTCGCACTGTCAAAATAGGCATATTGTTTGTAAATCAGGTCGAAATTTTGAAGAAGAAAAAATTAGAGACATAATATAAGTGATTTACAATTTATAAAGAACATGAATAGCTTCAGATAAGTTGAGCATACACCATCATAGAACATGTTACTTTACTTGGATTCAACTAGTTTAATGCTATTCTACTCAGGGATTTATCATTGAACAGAGTTGAATTTTTAGCACTCTTTAAAATACTGGAGTGAAATGAAACAACAAACTTTTAATAAATCAAATGCCAAAGCTGAGTGAACAAATAGATCATTATCCTGGGAGTTTTAGATTTGATACTGACTAGATAAAACTACCTAGTTGCTTTTGAGTCCCTTCAATTAATTAATCTTTCCAGTTTGGCATCATAAGGAGGACCTCCCCTTCTCTGTACAACAAGAGTAAGATAATAGGAGGTTGCCTTTTTATATGTGATGTATAGCACGAAACCTTTTGATACAAATATGGGTATTCACATGGAGAAAGAAAAGAGAATCCTATCGAGGAAGAGAGGGTGGGAAAGGCTTTGAGAGACACCTATCACGATAGGACCCCATCACATAATGACGAAGGTCAGCATTTCCTGTACATGATCGTAGTTTATCAATCATCTCGTTAATGCTGCATTGAAGAGTATGTATGCAGTACATTCTGCATTAAAGAGTACGTATGCAGTACATCAGACGGAGATCTATGAGTAGTACTCAGAATCAGCAACCAGACATTTGTATTAAGGTGCACTATGGATCATATGTGCCATGTGCCTGTCAGGTTTGCTCCGTTGATCGAACAATCTTTTGATTGGTTCAATCAAATATCATTGCCCCATAAAAGTTCAGAAATTTGAAAATGGCTCTCTGTTCTTCATACCTTATATGCCATGTCACACCCCTTTTTTTTTTTCGCTCGAAAGGGATCGAGTCGAAGGGTTTTTCCAATTAAAGTGACGGTATTGAATAGGGATTAGTTTTTGTCATTTTTCAGAGTCGCCACTTGGAATTGAGTTATGGTGTTCCAAGTCACCCTTTTGAATCCCTAATCAAAAGGAAATGACTCTTTGTTGGTCTGCGAAAGCAGAAAACCGAGTAAGGAATTCTGTTGACCGAGGGGAAGGTGTGAGGCACCCCTCGAGTCCCGTGGTTCTAGCACGGTCGCTTTTATTAACTTATCTTGACTTAAACTATTTGAATAAATCGTGTTAAGGCCTAAATTCGCTCATTTTATTAATCTAAAATCTCGTTTGTTATTAAATAAATCGGTGACAAGTTAAAAATATTTGTCAAGTAAATTTTAGAAAAATATTTATCAAGGTGTATATTTTTACATCCTTGAATTATTTTTAAATGTCTCAGAAAGATGCGTGCGCAACATTCTTAGTTGAAACGAAAATTTTAAACGTGCCTAAAATTTGTCTAGCGTTAAAGGCATTTACTTCATCTTTCGTAAAGTCGAGATAATTTTATCTTATTCATTTGATCCTTTTTCACTCTTTATTTTGCAACGAGTTTTGAAATTAATCCGCAACTCGTCTTTCTTCCTTGCTAAATGGGTTTTTCCTCTCTTTTCTTTTCCTTTATGAATTATGGATATTATATATCTATATAAATAAATCTTCCTAAACAGATTAATCTTATGATTGGTGAACAAAATTATATATTGGCTAAACAAAACTAATGAAAAGCAAAATAACATAATCACATGATAAAGTTAATTAATAAAGTTATATTTAACAAAATTATCATAACGAAATTAACAACAACAACGAAGAAAAAAAAAAATGATCACGTGTTACATTTAACAAAATTTTCATAACTAAACTAACATGAAATATATATATATATATATATATATATATATATATAATCATGCAAGTTTTTTTTTTTTAATTATACTATTGCTTTTTTTTCTTTTTTTCTTTTTTTTGACCTACTTTTTTTATTTCTAAAAATTCCGTTCTTTTGTTTTTAACTCTCTTGGTCGTTTTTTTTTTTCTTTAAAGAAAACTACAAATCATTACTCTAAATCCATGAAAGGAAAGAAAACAAAAAAAAACCTTTATTCTTAACATGTTATGTTTTTCATTTCATTTTTTTTTATTTTTTATTTTTGGTTCTTGCATGCATGCATTCATGAATCATTAATTGTGATCTTTAACATAACTACACACTAAATGCATGTCAATTAACACAATTTTACATATTAAAACACAAATAACTTTAAAGATCATTTCATTTAAAATTCAAAATCAATCTAACTAACATTATTTCGAAAACAACATATGAATTACAAATAAAGACATAAAGCATGAATTGCAAAAAAAATAATAAATTAAACATAATAAATAATAGAAGAAGCCATTGAAATAAATTCATTCACAATTTGATTTATAACAAGAACTTATAAAATAAATAATACGAAATTTGATATGAACCTGTGTGATGAATTGAAACCGAAAAAAAAAAGTATCGTCATCGGAAACTCAAATGGGAACCCGGCTCAACTATTTGGAACACTTTTCTTTTCTTTCTTTTTTGGTTTTCTCACTATTTCTTGTTTTCACTCACTGTTTCTTGTTTTCGGTCCTTTTTTTTTTCCAAGTGTTTTTCTTTTCCATTTTGTTTGTCTTAGTTTTGGTTTTGGTTTATCTCCAGTTTTTGTTTTTTTTTTCGTGAGTTTTTTTTTTTTCCTTTTTTTTTTTTTTTGCATAAATGTATGAGTCACGAATTAATTTATATCACAAACTTAATCGCTAATTGGGTGTCAACTAAACGTAACTTTATGTCTTTTAACGTTAATAAGTTTAACTTCATTCCAAAGATACAAACAAATGGATAACAAATAAAGATGTAAAGTTCAAACTACATATAAATAATAAATTGTACATACTAAATTATATGAAACAACCCTTGAAACAACTTTATTCATATTTCAATTCATAACGAAACTTATAAAAATAAGTAGCAAAGATTTGACAAAAACCTGTTTGATATGATATATTGATTCGAATAAAGAAGCACCACTACCAGAAACTCAAACGAAACTCCGAACTCTAAATCCAAACTCTTTTTCTTCTCCTTTCTTTTTGTATGTTTGCCTTCTCTTGTTGTTTTCTTTTTGATTTAACTTTCTATTCTTTTTTTTTTGGTTTCTTTCCGTGTTTTTCCCCCCTTTTTCTTTTCCTTTTTGTTGTTGGCTCTTGTAATATATATATATTGTGCATGTGTGCATGTGTAGTTTCTGATGTGGGTGAGTAGTTGTGGGGAGGTGTTGAGGGAAAATGGGGAATGTGGGGGGTTAGGGTAGGTTTTAAGATTTTTTTTTTTTTTAATAACGAAAAATAATTAATAAATAAATAAATAAATAGATAATAGTAACAAATAAAATAATAATAATAATAATAATAATAATAATTAATTGATTTTTATATTTTAAAAAAAATACAAAAAAATACAATAACAATCTAAAAATAGTCAAAAATAAATTATATAATTAAGATAGTACAAAACTATATTATTATTATTATTATTTTTTTTTTAAAATAAAATAATATCCTAAAATTAAATTCATTTAATTATTTATATTATATTAAAATAAAATAATAGTCAAAATAATATATGACTAAATATAAGTATAAATATTTAGTATCGATAAACAAGTTAAAATTTAGGGAGGATCAAAAATCACGTGTCTACATTTTTGCTCCTCTTTGTGTGAAATCTCGAAGAGTTTTCATACAAAGAAGTAGACAAGATATGATTTTTGACTCTCCAATTATTTGAAAGGTAAGAATAAAAATAAAAATAAAGATAAAAAGACAAATATGACCGAGTCCTGTTTTTGGACATCCTACCTATCCCGGATTACAAGGGAATCAGGTCATGAGTAGTTCGAAAGGTATTTTGGTGAGAGAAAAAGTGAAAGTCGAGTGAGATTCCGTCGAGTTTCCGGTTGACAACTTCTGCTTTTACATTCAACTGACTAATAAAAATCAAAAATGAAAAAATACAAGTAAACATTGCAATCTCTTGATTCAAATCTTCATGACTTGAACTTGAAAATTTACCCTATTCTTCAGGCGGGCTCCTGAACTTTCTTTTTCTTCACCCTGTTCTTTAGGCGGGCTCCTGAATTTATAATTTCTTCACCCTGTTCTTCAGGCGGGCTCCTGAACTTTCTTTTTCTTCACCCTGTTCTTCAGGTGGGCTCCTGACTTGCAACTTTTTCACCCTGTTCTTCAGGCGGGGTCCTGGACTTACAATTCTTCACCCTGTTCTTCAGGCGGGCTCCTGACTTACAACTTTTTCACCCTGTTCTTCAGGCGGGTTCCTGACTTGCAATTTTTTCACCCTATTCTTCAGGCGGGTTCCTGAACTCAAAGCAAATAGTGAAATAGAAAAATAACATCCTATTCTTCAAGAGGGTTCTGTATATAAAATAAATTCCCATTCTTTAGGGGGGTCTTGAGCATAAAAATAAATTTCCATTCTTCAGGAGAGTCCTGAGCATAAAATAAATTCCCATTATTCAGGAGGGTCCTGAGCATAAAATAGATTCCCATTATTCAGGAGGGTCCTGAGCATAAAATAGATTCCCATTCTTCAGGAGGGTCCTGAGCATAAAACAGATTCCCATTCTTCAGGAGGGTCCTGTGCATAAAATAAATTCCCATTCTTCAGGAGGGTCCTGAGCATAAAAATAAATTCCCATTCTTCAGGAGGGTCCTGAGCATAAAATAAATTCCCATTCTTCAGGAGGGTCCTGAGCATAAAATAAATTTCCATTCTTCAGGAGGGTCCTGAGCATAAAATAAATTCTCATTATTCAGGAGGGTCCTGAGCATAAAATAAATTTCATATAACACACATAAAATTTTGCCCCAGTTTGTACTGAAAAAATTTATGTGTCACTGGATCTTAATATATCTCGCAAAGAATAAAGTTTATCATGACCGAGATCCAGTATCGGATGTTGTAATCGTGCTTCTTGCATTGAATGAAGTGTCAAAATTGCATCCTTTAGCTGAAAACATTATTTCATCTCTGTTCCAAACAAAGAAAAATTGTGAGTTTTAAAACATGTGGTGGTTAGTTTGTGACATTTGGCTTTTGAAGTGGCCGCTCTCGCACTTGCCATGCTCGACTCCTTTCCAATCCATGATAATCTTCTTTGAATTGTCATATTTCTGAATCAGAATTCTGACTACTGAGATCCTTGACTCAAATCATATTTCTTACTTTTACTTTGAAATGTTGTCTCTGTAGATAGACCCTTTGTCTTGCTTTGTACCCTTAAAGGAGTTGGTAGCGAGTTTGAAATCTTTTCTGACTCGACCTGATGCGAATTTGACTCAAAAGACAACAAAGATTTTTGTTTGATGACAAAGACACAACAAAAAAATAAAAATAAAATAAAATAAAAAGACAATAGATATCTCTTTTCCAAAACAAAGAGAAAACTTATCTGAATGTGGAAGTCGATTCTGGTGATTATGACATGCATTTTGAATAAAACAACCAGATCTACCCACACCAATCATTACAACTTTTGTCCACATATTGAACTTTAAATTAAGCCAATCTTGAATTTGTTCCTTCTTGATAACAATCTTTCTTAAACTAGTGGCACCTCAATGGGTTTTGCCAACGAGTCTATCTCCTTTTATTCCTGCCTTAGCTCACAGTCGTCTTACGGTGCCCGAAAGGGTTTTCACCAATAAGACTCTCTCATTTTTATTTTTTCATCACTTTTTTTATTTAATAAACATCCAAAATATGAAATATCATGCACTCATAATATGTTTAGCCTTGACATTCTCAAAGATTAATTCGAAGGTCTTTCTTTGGTTGTAACTTGGCTTTTGGATAGGGTTAGAAAGAAAGGTAGGCATGAGCCTCAAAATTTTTTTATAACAATGGGTGAAACATACAACTTTTGGAATCTATCCTTTTAAGAAAATAAATTTTGCCCCAGTTTCATTTCATTCTGGGTAATTTAAATTTTCTTCTGGTTAGACCGAACCCCGGAGTAAGGCTGCCTACGTATCTTGTCATAGCAAGAATCAGGTCAAACGTAGTTCATGAAACATCATTCTTTTTTTTTTGATTTTGAATTTTTGACTGATTTTTTTTTTTAACACACCCTTTTATTTTGATTCCAAAAGAGGGGTTCGAAGAAAAATAAAGGCTCAAAGGGGTAAGCAAAGGTTTATATATTATTCAGATAGCAGAACAAAATGCCTTCATCATTTCAATCTTTAAAAATATAAGTACAAAACATACATAACATAATTGTACATGAATATCATACATAATATCTTTTAACTGCATCAGCATTGACCGGTATTCCTTCTATTTTTCCTTCTACATCAGTCAGATATAACACACCATTAGGTAACACTTTCTTTACTATGAATGGCCCATGCCAATTAGGAGAAAATTTGCCTTTGGCCTCAATCTGATGAGGAAGGATGCGTCTTAGTACTAGCTGACCAACTTCAAAATGTCTGTGGCGCACCTTTTTATTATATGCTCGTGCCATTCTCTTATGATATAGTTGTCCGTGACATACTGACGCTAATCTTTTTTCATCAATCAAGCTTAATTGCTCCAAACGAGTCTTGACCCATTGGTCTTCATCAATTTCAGCTTCCACAACTACTCGAAGAGAAGGAATCTCAATCTCTGCAGGTATAACTGCTTCAGTTCCATACACTAACAAGTAAGGAGTTTCACCAATTGAAGTCTGAACTGTAGTACGATAACCCAACAAAGCAAAAGGTAACTTTTCATGCCATTGTCGGGAACCTTGCACCATCTTACGGAGTATTTTCTTTAAATTCTTATTGGCAGCTTCTACAGCTCCATTCGCCTTTGGACGATAAGGAGTTGAATTTCGATGTATAATCTTAAATTGCTGGCACACTTCTTGCATCAGATGGCTATTGAGATTCGCAGCATTATCCGTGACAATTATCTTTGGAATGCCGAAATGACAGATGATGTTGGAGTGAATAAAATCAACCACAACTTTCTTGGTCACTGACTTGAAAGTCGCTGCTTCTACCCATTTTGTGAAATAATCAATGGCTACCAAGATGAACCTATGTCCATTCGAGGCTTTCGGTTCAATTGATCCAATTACGTCCATTTCCCAAGCCATAAAAGGCCATGAAGCAGTCATTGTATGCAACTCGGATGGAGGGGAATGTATCAAGTCTCCATGCACCTGGTATTTATGACATTTACGAACGAAATTGATGGAATGTCGCTCCACGGTGAGCCAATAATAACCGGCTCGGAGTATTTTCTTTGCCAAAACATATCCACTCATGTGTGGTCCACAAATCCCAGAATGTACTTCAGTCATGATTTTTGAAGCTTCTTTAGCATTTACACACCTCAAAAGTCCCAAATTAGGAGTCCTTTTATACAAGATTCCTCCACTTAAGAAAAATCCACTAGACAAACGTCGAATGGTTCTCTTTTGATTACCATCAACATGTACAGGATACTTCCCAGTCTGAATATATTCTTTGATATCATAGAACCAAGGCTCCCCATCAAATTCTTCTTCAACCACATTACAATATGCATGTTGATCATAAATCTGTATATGCAAAGGGTCAATATAAGTTTTATCGGGATATTGAAGCATCGAAGATAATGTTGCCAGAGCATCAACAATCTCATTATGAGCTCTGGGAATGTGTTTGAACTTTACTAATACAAATCGTTGACAAAGATCTTGCAAACAACTTCTATATGGTAGGAGTTTCGAATCACGAGTCTCCCAATCTCCTTGGATTTGGTGGACTAATAAATCTGAATCTCCTAATACCAACAATTCTTGGACCCCCATGTCAATGGCTAATCTCAAACCTAGAATGCAAGCTTCGTATTCTGCCATATTATTGGTACAGTAGAATCGAAGTTGGGCTGTTATGGGATAATATTGTCCTGATTCAGAAATAAGAACCGCTCCTATCCCCACTCCTTTTATATTAGCAGCTCCATCAAAGAACAACTTCCAGCCTGAATGACAATCTTCTGAAACAAACTCATCAGCATACAATACCTCTTCATCTGGAAAATAAGTCTTCAATGGCTCATACTCCTCATCAATAGGATTTTCAGCCAAATGATACGCCAAGGCTTGAGCTTTCATTGCAGTTTGTGTCACATAAACAATATCAAACTCTGTAAGCAACATCTGTCATTTCGCGAGTCTGCCTGTGGGCATAGGCTTCTGAAAGATGTACTTTAAAGGATCCATACGAGATATGAGGTAAGTAGTATAAGATGACAAGTAATGTTTCAGCTTTTGGGCTACCCAAGTTAAGGCGCAACACGTTTTCTCAAGAAGAGTGTACTTAGACTCATAAGTGGTAAACTTTTTGCTGAGGTAGTAGATGGCTTGTTCTTTTCTTCCTGTGACATCATGTTGACCCAATACACAGCCAAAAGAATTATCTAAAACAGACATGTACAATATCAAAGGTCGGCCTGGCTCTGGAGGAACTAAAATAGGCGGATTCGACAAGTGTCTCTTAATTCTGTCAAATGCCTCTTGACATTCTTCAGTCCATTCAACTTTAACATTCTTCTTCAACAACTTGAATATTGGCTCACAAGTTGTCGTAAGCTGAGCAATGAATCTACTGATATAATTCAACCTTCCAAGTAAACTCATCACCTCCGTTTTATTTTTCGGTGGAGGTAAATCTTGGATAGCTTTTATTTTTGAAGGATCTAACTCAATGCCACGTCGACTGACTATAAAACCCAAAAGTTTCCCTGACGGAACTCCAAATACACATTTTGCTGGATTAAGTTTGAGATCATACCTCCGAAGCCTTTCAAAGAATTTTATCAAATCTTTGATATGATCAGATTGCTCTCTCGACGTAATGATCACATCATCCACATAAACTTCAATCTCTTTGTGCATCATGTCATGAAACATTGTGGTCATTGCCCTCATGTAAGTTGCCCCAACATTCTTTAATCCAAAAGGCATAACTCTATAACAATATGTTCCCCATGGAGTAATAAATGATGTCTTTTCCGCATCTTCTAGATCCATAATGATCTGGTGATACCCCGCATAACAATCCACAAAATAAGCAAGATCATGTTTGGCACAATTGTCCAATAAAATATGAATATTGGGAAGTGGAAAATTATCTTTCGGACTTGCTTTGTTTAAATCGCGATAATCAACACACATCCGAACTTTGCCGTCCTTCTTTGGAACAGGGACAATATTTGCCAACCAAATAGGGTACTGGGCCACTCGAATGACTTTAGCCTCAAGTTGCTTCGTGATTTCTTCTTTAATTCTTACACTCATGTCAGTTTTGAATTTTCTTAACTTTTGCTTGACAGGAGGAAAAACAGGATCAATTGGCAACTTGTGAACTACCAAATCAGTGCTTAAACCGGGCATATCATCATAAGACCACGCAAAGATGTCTTTATACTCATGCAAAGCTTCAATTATATCTTTCTTTTGTTGCGGTTGAACATGTACACTTATCTTAGTCTCCCTAATATTTTCAAGATCTCCTAAATTGATCGCTTCAGTTTCTTCCAAATTGGGATTTGTCTTATTCTCAAAATGTTTGAAATCTTTGCTTATATCCTCAAATGCTTCCTCTTCATTGCATTCAACCTCCTTATTCATTATTTCAAAATTAGATTGGTTTTTTAACTCTGGTGAACAATTCCTCATGCATGTCATATCATTAGAATCGGCATAGAAAGAACTGTATGATAGAAAATAAATAAAAATCAGACTTAAAATAAAACAAAGGAAAACTGCACTTAATTAGAAACATAGATAGAAAGGTTTTAACCTAACATAAAAGTTCTGAATTATAATCCTAGAATAATTTAAATTACAGAAGTAAAAACAAATAAACTACTAAGACTGTAAGAAAACAAACAAACTACTAAGACTGTAAGAAAACAAACAAACTACCAGGACTCTTTTATAATAGGGAGAGGAGTGGCCTCCCAATTGTTAAGCTGGACATCAGGGCCGACAAACTGCACATCTGCATTACTGGTACCTTCCCCAATTTCAACCATATCTGCTTCAATGAACATATTCTGAAAAAGGTCAATCAACTCTGTATCATCATCATTCATTGATTTTGCATCAGGTAACTTGGAGGATCCAACAACACTGAATTTGATGAAAGACTCATAAAGTGGCGGTATAGGCTTGGCAAGTGACTACGACTATTTCTTATGCTTTTTAGCCTTCTTTATATCTTCAGCAGTAGGCTCGTATCCCAGACCAAAAGTACCAAAGTTCTCATAGAGGTTTACCGGATGAGCTATGCCTTGCAAAAACATCCCTAGACCTTTTCCTGGTTCAAAACCATGCTTCAACATTTCATTCACTACCATAACAGATGCAGAGGACAATTGTGGTCTTGCGATGAGATTCCCCTCGAGGATATGCTCAACAGCCACTACCTCAGAAGCTTGATGAATTAACACATTGGCAGTATTTGTTTCGATGGAAGAAACAGAGTAGTCTTTATACATTGATAAGTCTCCTTCACCATGAACTACTATCTCTTGCCTGTCATATTCGAATTTGACCATTTGATGCAACGTTGATGCGACTGCTTTAGCCCTATGAATCCATGGCCTTCCCAATAACATATTATATGAAGCATCAAGGTTCAGTACTTGAAAATCCATAGCAAAATCCACAGGCCCAATTGTCAATATGAGCTCTATTTCACCAATGGCATCAGTTTTTGATCCGTCAAAACCTTTGACACACACATTGTTAGGTCGGATTCTTTCCACATTAACATTCAACTTTTGTAAAGTTGACATAGGACAAATATTAGCGCCTGATCCTCCATCAATTAACACTCGAGTGATGATGGAATGTTCGTATTTCACAGAAATGTACAGACCTTTGTTATGCTCCGTACCTTCTATAGGCAGTTCATCATCTGAAAAAGCAATTTTATTTGCTTCAACGATCCTTCCAACAACTTTT
This sequence comes from Capsicum pubescens, assembly GCA_030864215.1. Classification (NCBI taxonomy): domain Eukaryota; kingdom Viridiplantae; phylum Streptophyta; class Magnoliopsida; order Solanales; family Solanaceae; genus Capsicum; species Capsicum pubescens. Next base: position 142,296,348 of record CM061548.1, on the reverse strand, counting down.
TCCAGCTGATTTACTCTAATCTCACTAGGAACACATGCTTCATTAAGAATCTTCATTACAGCCTTGCGGTGTTCCTCTGAATGTATCAATAAAGACAACAAAGAAATCTGTGCTGGTGTCTTCTTCAACTGTTCTATAACAGAATATTCTGGCAATTTCATTTTCTTTAAGAATTCTTCAGCTTCTTCATCAGTGACAGGCTTCTTGACTGTCATTCGTTCTTCACCGCCTTGTTTATTCTTTCTTAACTCTACGGGAACATAACATCTTCCAAATCGAGTTAATCCCCCTACTTCATCTACATCTTCAATCACTTCTTTCCCCTTGTGCATCACCACAACGCGATTATAATTCCAAGGGACTGCCTTGGTATCAACCATAGGTAGCTGTGACACTGGTTTAATAACAATAGGAACTATAGGAGCTCCTTTTATGATTAAAAGAGGCTTATTGGATCTTCCAGGAATAATGAGTTTCGGCTTTATTTTACTTGACCCAATATTTTCTGAAATCTCTTTCCCCATCGCCAAGGGATCATTCGATAATTTGGGTTTTTCTATCACCACCTCTGCTTCTGCAGGTTTTTCTTTGGTTAAATCTACAGTATTTGCTGATTTTTCCGAATCAGTTTTAATTTTAATGATCGGTTTAAAGGGAATCGTAGTGTCTTCACCACTGAGTATCACATCGAGCATGTTTGTTTCATTATGATCTGGCAGTGGATTTTGATTGACATTTGGAGCGCCTGGACTTTCTACCATAATTTGTTGGGTATTAATCAACTCTTGAATGGCTCTTTTCAGATACCAACATTTCTCTGTGTCGTGCCCTGGGGCATCAGAACAGTATTCACATCTTCTAGAATAGTCCAAATTCTTCGGAGGAGGATTCGGGATCCTTCTCTCAATTGGGTTTAGAACATTCATTTTTCTCAGTCTATGAAATAAACTGGTGTAAGATATTCCAATAGAAGTGAAATTATCTTTTACCATGTTATCCCTTTTGAATTCTTCTCTAGGCCGAAAATTAGACCTCGGAGGACCTCTTTAAACTTGCGGGGCCATTGGATGATTTTGGATTGCTGGTGTACGCCACTGCGGGTAAGAAGGACCTCGAGCATATGATTGTGTATTGTAAATAGGATATTGGGGAGATGGAACAAAATATAATGGATTCTGCTCGTATGGTTGACGCGCACCTCTCCAATTTTGTCGTGGACCTGCCATGACAGTTGCTACATCCTCTTTTCTTTTCTTTCCCTCAAAACTTCCTGTACCACTTTGAATTGCCTGTGTTGTTGCTTTCAAAGCGGCCTGGCTGATGATCTTTCCTAATTTGATTCCGTTTTCTACCATCTCTCTAACTTTTATAACTTCTGCAAATGTGCTTCCGATAGTAGAAAGCAAATGATGAAAATAATCAGGTTTTTGTGCTTGCAGAAAAATATCAATCATTTCAGATTCTTTTATCGATGGTCTAACTCTTGAAGCCTGCTCTCTCCATCTGACGGCATATTCTCGAAAACTTTCAGTCATCTTTTTTTGCATGTTGGCAAGCGTAGTGCGATCTGGAACTATCTCAATGTTATACTGAAATTGTTGAACGAAATCTCGAGCCATGTCATCCCACACGTGCCAACGGGAAATGTCTTGGTCAATGAACCATTCAGAAGCTATCCCTGTAAGGCTTTCTCCAAAGTACGCCATCAATAATTCTTCTTTTCCTCCTGCTCCCCTTAATTGATTGCAAAACTTTTTCAAATGAGCTACAGAATCTCCGTGTCCTTCATATTTGTCAAATTTTGGCATTTTGAACCCTATCGGTAAATGGACATCAGGAAACATACATAAATCCTTGTACGAAACACTTTTTGGTCCACCCACTCCTTGCATGTTTCTCATACTTTGTTCCAGACTTCTAAATTTTCTAGCCATCTTCTCTTGTTCCTCATTCTTAGCAATCTTCTCAATCACGATAGGAGTATCGCGTTGATGAACATGATAATGTGGATTTTGTGACTTAAAAGTTATTTCAGGAGGATATAACATATCATGATTTGGTTTTCCCATATCTTTTGGTATGGTCGGTTGAACACCCGCAGTAGCTGGCGCTACAAAAGTAAAAAGTAGGTTATTTGCAACCGATGGATTTGGTGGGTGCACGGTAGAAGTACCAGCAACTCCAGACATATTAGCAAATGGGCCAAATCCTGGTGGGTAAAATGGATCACTAGTTTGAGCTGGGTCAGAATTTGGATCATTCGAAGTTGAAAGTCTGGGGATTGAAGAAGGCGGGGTTTGTCCATTCAACCAAGCTTGGTACATCTCTGCCATCTGTTGTTTTAATGCCTTTATTTCTTCCATTGATGTTACTTTCTGCGAAATCAACTGATTCTGCTCTTCTTCACTATCAGACCCTATATCTTCTCTGCAGATCATTCTTCTTTTACCCTTGTATTTGGTGTTATACGGATGTGTTGCCAGTTTAAACCACAAACCAACCACCAATTATTTTATCTTTCTGGAAATAAGTAGCAAACAGTGAGTGTTATATATTTAACACATTATAATGCCAAGTTATATGTCATGTTTCTATATGCATTTCCCAACCTATCATGGAAGCTTTGTGTTTCATCCCGACTTTTCTAGGCATATTTTCAAAAGTTATGATCGAACCCTTTGGAGGGTTGCCTACGTATCATGTTAGGACACGAATCAGATTTTGCGTAGTTCGGGTGTAATTTAACAAAATTGTTTTTTTTTAATATTATTATTGAAGAAAATAAATAAAGTGAAGTAAAACATATGTAATATATATAGAAATAAACGTTCAACTTCATTACATTCTACGATAAAATAACTGACCCAACTCCTAAAATAAAACCTACTAACTGACATCTGAAAACTAAAAGACATAATATCTAAACAAGAAAATTTTTTAAAACTGAAAATGAAAAAACTATGACAAAGAAAACAACGATCCTTTCAAGGAGATTTCGATTTAATATGTCCTCCCAAACTCAGATATATGTCCTCCAATGAAGTAGTGAGTCGCTGTGCGAAAGCAGGTACTTGTGCCAAAAAATCCTCACAATCCAGCTGCTGATAATCTAAGCCCATTCTGGCAGTATCCTGTGCTACACGGTGGACCTTCCCTCGAAGAGAACTGAAAGCCTGATCCCATTCCTGAGCCTGTCGATCTCGAAAATCAACCATCTCTCTTGCATGTTGTTCACGAGCGGAAACAACCTCCAACTGTTCTCGCAATATTCCCCTTTCACAAATCCATTGAGATCTCTCTCGATCAAATTCTTCTTGCATATTCTTTTCAACTTCTTGAAGTTGTTGTGGCGAGATGCGGCAAGTTCTGCAACGTGTGACCCTCTAGTGGTAGCAAACTTGATTTGTCCCCGAAGTGCAACCTCAATAGCTGCTGATTTAGCTTTCTCTTCAGAGAATTCCCTTTGTTGTTCGTCTATTTTTGCCCTGGCATGCTCTAATTCTTCTCTCAAAATTTGGTTGGCTTCATGATGTTCTCGCATGGCTCTTTCAATTTCTCTCCTTTCTCACGCTCTATGACCATCGTTTCGATTCCCATAATACGGCGACCCTCCCAAATCTGCTGGGCCAAATCTTCTGGAAGTGAAATCTCTGGTCTGACCTCAAATACGAACTCAGCCATGTCTTCCGTTACGGGAATTATTTGACGTCTGCCTAGCTGACGTAGAACTCTCAATGGAACATACGGTTGAACACCTCTAATACCCATTAATAACAAGAACGGACGGATGACAGAACTATATATGACTTGCCTCCAAGGGAACCAATGGAGATTCCAAGTGATTTTATCTGTTGTCAAAGAACGAAAAAGTTTAACCCAATCTCCAATTTCTTTTGGACATTTATATTTCTCCATCCTTTCCTCGTAATCGTTGATTCGATTGAATCGCTCGGGATTGAACCTTGTCAATGTAGGACGTTGATAAAGATGCTCTACAATCCACATCTGTAACAAGATATTACATCCCTCGAAAAAACTTTTTCCTTTCTGACAAACAGTCAGAGCACGGTAAATATCAGCTAGGATCATTGGTATCATGGTGTAATCTTTCTTAATCAGTATCTGTACCACTCCCGCTAAACGAATATTAATTTTTTCTTCTCTTCTTGGGAAGACCATAGTGCCCAAAAAGTCTACTATGAATGCAAATCGTCTGTGAACTTTCCAAGTCTCAAAACTTCCCTTATTACAAAGTTCTTTACCGTACTTCTGAAACCCCTCTTGCCTTCCGTATCTGTCATACAAAAACTGCAAGGAAACCCAACCTTTTTTCATTGATTCTTCTTTTGTGTTCCTTAGGTTCATGAGCTTGCAAAATTTATTTATTGAAATAAGTCTTGGGGCTATAAGTTTCTTCCGATGCATATCACCATATCCAACATAGCCTGCTATCTCTTCTAAAGTAGGTGTCAACTCAAAATCTGAAAAACGAAATACATTATTCTTTGGGTCCCAGAAATTCAGTAATGCATCAATCACCTCCCTATTAGGGTTGATTCTCATGATACTCGTTAAAAAACCCAAGTACTTATGTATTTAGTCATAATCAAATGTATCCATTGCATTCCACCATAACCAAAGTTGCAGAGGGGTACAATCCACAACTTGAACCGGTACATTCCCATCTCTCTTTCTCTTTGGACGCTCTTCACGAACAGGGGGGGGGACATTTTATACCTATTGAAAGGGACATAAAATTAATAAATATCTAAACTTAGACAAAACTTAATTTATTAATTTTGAAAAAAATTTATAACTTAACTTGTAAAACTTAGTGCGACCATTATTTAAACTTAGTTACAAAGAATAATTTTATCAAAAATTGAAGCGAGAGAAACAAGATTGGTAATTTTTTTTTATTTAAATTGACCCTATCAAAAATTTTGTTATAACAGACTTCTAGACAATTTTATCTATATGTTTGAAGACAATATTCCCTAAGTAAAAATAAAAGGACTCAAAAATAAAGAAGAATAGAATGACCGTTTTATGTATGAAGTTGTATAAAATTTTCAGTCTCATGACCCTAAAGGTTTAGGACTTGTTAAAATTAATATATATATATATATATATATATATATATATATATATATATATATATATATATATATATATATATATATATATATATATATATATATATATATATATATATATATATATATATATTTTGTAAAAACTTAGCCTCATGATCCCTAAAGATTCCGGGCTTTTGAAATATATTTTTATTTTATTGTTATTATTATTATTATTATTTATTATTATTATTTTACTATATATATATATTTTTTTTTTCTTAGCCTCATGATCCCTAAAGATTCCGGGCTGTTGAAATATATGAAAATTGGACTTGAAAATTAGAAAAATAATTATGAAAAATAATCATATTTTCAAAATATTTTCCAATAAATCTATGAACAAAATTTTTCTTTAAAAGATAAGGTCGTATCCTGGGAGGGACTTCCTACGTATCTCACAAATATGTGAGAATCAGACCCTCGTAGTTCATAAAAACCGTAAAACTATGTTACTAAAAATTTTCTATTTTTTTTTTTTTAAAATAAAATTTTTCTTTCAAAAATGATTCACTAAATGTGACGATAATTTAATCTCTTGCATTTCAATGTTGCCTAAAAGCCGGTCAACACACAAATAGTCTTCCAAACAAATATCAAAGAGCACATAGGATGCACATGTTGGTCTTTATTAAGTAGGTGACCTGTCCTAGACAGATCCGGCCCCTGTGCCGAGTCCCGCTAAGTCGAATGCATATGATGCAAATAAAGCGGTACCTAATAGGGATAACCAGATTCTGAGTTTTCAGTTCTTCTAAGTTAAATCCTAATAGGGATAAGTGTCTAGACTGGCTTACTCGAGCGGACACTCGAGCCGGGGAGGGACAACTTGGTCGGTAGCAGGGCAACACCGCCTTCGTTGTCGATCCGAACCCCGCCTAACATGTGTGACTATATCCTTCACCAGGTGCCTTGACACTCCGGTTATCTCAAAAAAAAGGTGGGATGCATATGCTGCATTCCCTCTATCCTATTTCAGAGACTCAGAGGGGTACGCGATAGAAGACAATATATAATACAGTTCAAATAATATCAAAGCAGTAAATGAGTGATAAGTAGCACATGAGGCCAATAAACACATTATAAAATAATTAAAGCAAGTAAAGTCAATATCAAAGCTCGAATTCTTATTTATTCCCCAGCAGAGTCGCCAGAGATGTCACACCCCTTTTTTTTTTCGCTCGAAAGGGATCGAGTCGAAGGGTTTTTCCAATTAAAGTGACGGTATTGAATAGGGATTAGTTTTTGTCATTTTTCAGAGTTGCCACTTGGAATTGAGTTATGGTGTTCCAAGTCACCCTTTTGAATCCCTAATCAAAAGGAAATGACTCTTTGTTGGTCTGCGAAAGCAGAAAACCGAGTAAGGAATTCTGTTGACCGAGGGGAAGGTGTGAGGCACCCCTCGAGTCCCGTGGTTCTAGCACGGTCGCTTTTATTAACTTATCTTGACTTAAACTATTTGAATAATTCGTGTTAAGGCCTAAATTCGCTCATTTTATTAATCTAAAATCTCGTTTGTTATTAAATAAATCGGTGACAAGTTAAAAATATTTGTCAAGTAAATTTTAGAAAAATATTTATCAAGGTGTATATTTTTACATCCTTGAATTATTTTTAAATGTCTCAGAAAGATGCGTGCGCAACATTCTTAGTTGAAACGAAAATTTTAAACGTGCCTAAAATTTGTCTAGCGTTAAAGGCATTTACTTCATCTTTCGTAAAGTCGAGATAATTTTATCTTATTCATTTGATCCTTTTTCACTCTTTATTTTGCAACGAGTTTTGAAATTAATCCGCAACTCGTCTTTCTCCCTTGCTAAATGGGTTTTTCCTCTTGTTTCTTTTCCTTTATGAATTATGGATATTATATATCTATATAAATAAATCTTCCTACACAGATTAATCTTATGATTGGTGAACAAAATTATATATTGGCTAAACAAAACTAATGAAAAGCAAAATAACATAATCACATGATAAAGTTAATTAATAAAGTTATATTTAACAAAATTATCATAACGAAATTAACAACAACAACGAAGAAAAAAAAATAAAATGATCACGTGTTACATTTAACAAAATTTTCATAACTAAACTAACATGAAATATATATATATATATATATATATATATATATATATATAATCATGAAAGTTTTTTTTTTTTTAATTATACTATTGCTTTTTTTTTTTTTTGACCTACTTTTTTTATTTCTCAAAATTCCGTTCTTTTGTTTTTAACTCTCTTGGTCGTTTTTTTTTTTCCTTTAAAGAAAACTACAAATCATTACTCTAAATCCATGAAAGGAAAGAAAACAAAAAAAAAACCTTTATTCTTAACATGTTATGTTTTTCATTTCATTTTTTTTTATTTTTTATTTTTGGTTCTTGCATGCATGCATTCATGAATCATTAATTGTGATCTTTAACATAACTACACACTAAATGCATGTCAATTAACACAATTTTACATATTAAAACACAAATAACTTTAAAGATCATTACATTTAAAATTCAAAATCAATCTAACTAACATTATTTCGAAAACAACATATGAATTACAAATAAAGACATAAAGCATGAATTGCAAAAAAAATAATAAATTAAACATAATAAATAATAGAAGAAGCCATTGAAATAAATTCATTCACAATTTGATTTATAACAAGAACTTATAAAATAAATAATACGAAATTTGATATGAACCTGTGTGATGAATTGAAACCGAAAAAACAAAAAAGTATCGTCATCGAAAACTCAAATGGGAACCCGGCTCAACTATTTGGAACACTTTTCTTTTCTTTCTTTTTTGGTTTTCTCACTATTTCTTGTTTTCACTCACTGTTTCTTGTTTTCGGTCCTTTTTTTTTTCCAAGTGTTTTTCTTTTCCATTTTGTTTGTCTTGGTTTTGGTTTTGGTTTATCTCCAGATTTTTTTATTTTTTTTTCGTGAGTTTTTTTTTTTCCCTTTTATTTTTTTATTTTTGCATGCATGCATAAATGTATGAGTCACGAATTAATTTATATCACAAACTTAATCGCTAATTGCGTGTCAACTAAACGTAACTTTATGTCTTTTAACATTAATAAGTTTAACTTCATTTCAAAGATACAAACAAATGGATAACAAATAAAGATGTAAAGTTCAAACTACATATAAATAATAAATTGTACATACTAAATTATATGAAACAACCCTTGAAACAACTTTATTCATATTTCAATTCATAACGAAACTTATAAAAATAAGTAGCAAAGATTTGACAAAAACCTGTTTGATATATTGATTCGAATAAAGAAGCACCACTACCAGAAACTCAAACGAAACTCCGAACTCTAAATCCAAACTCTTTTTCTTCTCCTTTCTTTTTGTATGTTTGCCTTCTCTTGTTGTTTTCTTTTTGATTTAACTTTCTATTCTTCTTTTTTTTGGTTTCTTTCCGTGTTTTTTCCCCCTTTTTCTTTTCCTTTTTGTTGTTGGCTCTTGTAATATATATATATTGTGCATGTGTGCATGTGTAGTTTCTGATGTGGGTGAGTAGTTGTGGGGATGTGGGGAGGTGTTGAGGGAAAATGGGGAATGTGGGGGGTTAGGGTAGGTTTTAAGATTTTTTTTTTCTTTTTTTTTAATAACGAAAAATAATTAATAAATAAATAAATAAATAGATAATAGTAACAAATAAAATAATAATAATAATAATAATTAATTGATTTTTATATTTTAAAAAAAATAAAAAAAAATACAATAACAATCTAAAAATAGTCAAAAATAAATTATATAATTAAGATAGTACAAAACTATATTATTATTATTATTATTTTTTTTTAAAACAAAATAATATCCTAAAATTAAATTCATTTAATTATTTATATTATATTAAAATAAAATAATAGTCAAAATAATATATGACTAAATATAAGTATAAATATTTAGTATTGATAAACAAGTTAAAATTTAGGGAGGATCAAAAATCACGTGTCTACATGCCATATGCACACATTTATTACGTTAAGAACACGCGCGCAAGCTTCTAGCATTGAAATGTTTGTATTGTGGAGAACAACTCAGAGGATACTTTATTGGTTTGCAAAGTCACACATTTAACTCATCAGGAAGTGTGAGTTGAGGATCCAACTAAAGCAGGTGATCCATCATAACCTCAGTTTGTATGACATTGCAATGTATGAACTTCTATTTCAAAATGAGGTTTGCACTAGGGAATCAACTCTTAATCAGTTTTTGTTTGCTTTGGTGATGGATGAATGGACGTGATGTATTCAAGGTGAGGTTTCATGGTGTATTTAGTTTGTGGATCGCATAGTACTTAGGGCTGACAATTTCAGCCCATGTTTGTGAAAGGAGTTCATTTAATCCATATTTATTGAGTTGGATCACTCATATTTCAAATGAATAAATATGGACATCAACTCATTTTAAAAGCTCATACAAGTATGAACAAAACGGGTAAAATAGGGTATCCATTTAAACACAGTGATCACCCACATATCTAAAAATTTCAGTTTTTTTTTCTTTTCCACTTTTTTTTTTAATCTTTTTTTTCTTTTCTTTAATTTTTTCTTTTCTGTTTTCTTCGTTTTTGTCTTTTTCCTTTGTATTGTTTGCTCGTTTCTTATATTTTCTTTTTTTCTTTCTCATTTTGTTCATCTATTTTTTTTCTTTTTTTGTTTTTATTTCTTTTTCCTTTGCATTCTTTTTTTTTTATTTGCGTTTTTCCCTTTTTCATTCTTGTCTCATCATTTTTCTTCTTTTTTGTATTTTTTCTCATCTTTTTTGTTGTCATTGAATTTTATATTTTCTATATTTTTTTATACTTTATATTTATTTATATCATACTATATATTTCAAATAAATTTATTATTTGTATTTGAATAGTTTAGTCATGAATGTATACAATTTATCATTTGTATTTATATACAAATAAGTATATGAATTAATTATATTTGCCTGAGACCTACATGGGTTAGCAAACATAAGCTTCTAATTATCTCATTTAGCCTAAGTTTCAATTAATTACAATTCATAGCATCTCTTACCAATTAAATATAATCCATAGTCTCTCTCCTTTATTTTCTCCCTTTTTTTTTTTTTTTTTTTTCTTTCTTTTTTCCTTCAATTTACATTTTTTTCTTTTTCGTTTTTTTCTTTTTGTTTTGTTCCTTTTCATTTTTTACTCGTTTCTTATATTTTCTCTTTTTCTCTTTCTCATTTTTTCATCTAATTTTTTCTTTTTCGTTTTATTTCTTTTTTCTTTGCATTTTTTTTTGTATTTTTGTTTTCCCCTTTTTCTTCTTGTTTCGTCATTTTATATTTTTTTTCTCATTTTTTCTGTTGTCATTGCATTTTATATTTTATATATACTAATTTAATCGCACGTGCCTTGCACATGTAATGTTTGATCTTTTAAAATTAAATGATTTTACACTACAAAAAAAACTGGGTTTAGCAACGGATTTGTAGCAACAAGCACTTTTTCGTCGCTAATTAACGACGGAATTGCAACAAAATAGATTTTTTATCGCTAAATAATTAAAAAAAATTAGTAGCCTAATTAGCGATAGATTAGCGACAAAAAGTATAATCTGTTGCTATATTTTGGCGGTAAATATTGGCGCCTTTATTTTGGTGATAAAATTAGCGGCATAAAAAGGGGGAAATTTTTTTTGACATGGTGGAGGCGAAAATAGCAACGAAATTTTTGTCACTAGAATTATTTTACCATTTTTAAAAAATATATTATTATTTTTTTAAATAATTAGCAACGGATTTTGCACCCGTTGCTGAATTTGTCACCCTACCATAAATATTAGGGCAAAGTCTTTTATTTCACTTTGTTCCCAACACATTGTATCCTCCGCCTCTCTCCAAAAACAGCCTCTCTTTTCCCTTTTCTCTCCATTTTCTCTCAATTGAGAAAAGGGAATCGCTCAATATCAATCGAAAAGGGAATTAATCACTCAATTTCAAATCTAAATTAGAGGTACGATTCTAAATCTCGTAACGTGAATTATTTTTTCCTCTTTCAATTTCTGAATTTCTATGTTAGATTTCACTTGTAAATGATAGGTTTAGGGTTGTTTGAGCTCTTTCACTTAGGGTTGTTCGATTATTGTGTTAAAAAATTTGATAAATGGTTATTTACTTGAAATGGGAATCGGATTTTTTCTCAAAATTTCTATTTGTGGTTTTTTAACTTGAAATGGTAGGTGTTGTTGGGGGAGCTGTACTACTTGTGGTGTTTTTTGCAGTTGTCCTTCTCTTCTTTTGTAGAAGATCACAACATACATACACATCACGATGTGGATCGGTGCATGTTTTCCAAAGTTGTGCAAGATAATGCACAACCCAATATTTCTGGTGAGCTCCTGGAAAATGCTAGTAAGTTGTAGTTTGACTTCATTTTCAATGTCAACTCTAAATAGGCAGATTTTCTGCAGAAAAGTTTCTAAGCCAATTACTTAAGTTTTCAGCGGATTTGATTAAAGTTTCTTTAACTTATTTTACCTCAGGAATCATTTCTCAAGAATCAGCACTTGGATCACTAAGTGCTCCATCATATCAGGTGTTCTCCATGGAAGAGTTGGAAGAAGCGACAGAAAAAATTGATAAATCAACATTGCTCGGTGAAGGCTCCATTGGAAAAGTACTGATCTGAAACTGTTTGTACTCCCAAATTAATTTAGGAAGAGGGCTTAGTATATTGTTTCCTTGCATATATCTATTCAAAATTCATGTTATATTTTGTCGGAGGATAAACTTTTTGTTGCTAATTTTGTTATCATCCATGTGGTGCCATAGTATTCTCAGAGGTCTTGATCTCCATGAGTAATTGACACAATCAAATTAGTTTTTCAGGTAGTTTTAATTGAATAACTCAAATCAGACAATTAAATAGATGCTCAACTCGCCAAGATAAACAGTTGATTAAATATTTTTTTTTGCCTTTATTATGTATTGTCTATGTGCATAAGTGCTATATGCATCTCGACTTTGCATTTTGATACCATATAATGCTGATTACAATTAGGAGTAATGCATATTTTGATTTGTTATCTATTGAACTTTGACAATTAATATCACTAAAGCGAGGCACTTAAGTCGCTTACTTAAAGTGCATATGCAGTGAGTTGACATCTATTCAAGCCTTCTGTCCCAGGATTTATTCTTTTTTCAGCTCAAAGTTGGACTATTTGGTTTAGCTAACAACTTGTATGACATATCTTTCCATATCAGATTTACAAGGGAAAATTAGAGAATGGAACCTATGTTGTTGTAAGGAAATTGGCTGTTTATAGACGATGCATTAGTTGGAACTTCAAACTTTAAATGAATTTGCTTTCAAAGTTTCGCTATCAATATTTAGTTAGCCTTCTGGGTCCTACCCTCCCCATTCCCCACTTGTAGATTATGTGCTGCGTAAATTAAGATTAATAGACCAAAAAACAAAATCTATTTTTTTCTATTTTCATTTAGATGCTCATTCAAGTTGGTCTGCTTGGCTGTGATTGTTGATTTGGCTGTCTGGAAGTAAGCTGGCACATGAAACCTAAGTAGAAATATCGGTGCACTTTTGAAGATGGAGTACTGTTGGTATCGGTTTTCCTGATTCCTACAGAGTTCTGGGGCTGGGCTGGATAAATTCTCTGAACTAATGCATGAGTCAGTGAAGTAGCAATTATAAGGGATGCCTTGTCCTATGCTCAGAGTGAATCTTAAAGATAGAAAAACAGTAGCAGGAATATGGAGAAAAGCCTCAAAGGTATGATGCCAATTGATCAACAAGTTTACCACTTCAGGTTTGAAACCACTTGATTTTAGATGATTTAATAAATACTCTTAACTTTATATTTGAGGCGATTTTTATCTTGTAAATTCAGGTTGTATATGTGCTGATCTAATATCTTCTTCATGTTATGGAGTCTACCTGGAACTTTGTCCATTCTATTTGATAATTTCCTAAAAACTAAGTTTCATGAGAACTTTTGTGCACCAGCAATGTAAGTTATTATATAAGGTGTGTATGTGTATAGATAAATGTAATTTTGGTCTTTAGCCGGGGGTCTATCGAAAATGACCTCTCTACTTCTTCGGAGGTAGTGGGATGGACTGAGTACATTTTACCTTCCCCAGACCCCACTATGTGGGAATACATTGGGTTTGTTGTTGTATTTAGATGCTCACTAAGAATTCCTCTCTATACATACTTAGAACCGATTCTTTGGAGAGTTGTTAGTGAAGAGATAGAACGAGCATTGACTAAATTTATCCCTGCTAGAATTGCTAAAAAGTTAGTCAATGAACCATTTTATATTTTTATCTAAGTAATGGTTTTCTTATGAACATTATTTGGAAAAGGTTTTGCATTTTTATTCTTCTAGATAAAATAATTCTACCTTTTTAAATTTTAAAAAATCAGAATAGCCAAATAGACACTATGTAGTTGCACTAGATTGTGTTCCCGACCCGAACTTCACCAGATTTTATTTAGACAACTACGTGTTCAAAACTAGTTCAAACACTTTTTACCACCTCGTATGATCAAGTTAAATGACTTCATTGATCTTGATCGTAAGCTTGTCTGACACTATGCACTCAATTCAAAAATCATTGTGATCTCCTCTTGTGTTTATATTGCTTGTCTTTTACTGGTTTGTTTGTTGTCAATAAGTTGCTTTGTTGGTTCATCTTATCAACCTATTAAATATTCTAACCAGTGTTTTCTAGGTATTAATAGAAATACCTATTTATCAAATATAGCCAATCATATTTCAAATTGTACACTAGTTTAATTTTCCAAATTTGTATTTTCATTGGCTTCTATTGTGTTGCTTTAGCAGAGAAGTGGTTGCGGTTGTTCCAATCCTGAGAATCTTACCAAGAGGTTGTTCTATTTTGGGAGAATTATCAGGCTTGTATTCAGTAATTTCTTCGGAAATGGACTCTTCTCTAAGTGTAGCCAATGCAACCTTCTCTCTCTTTATGTTCCTCCACCTCTTTATCTGATTTTGAAGTGCAACTTTACTCTTTTCAGCTGCCTCAGTTTTGTTTATCGCCTGCTTAGCTCTCGTCCTCAACTCGTTATTTTTCAATGTTGTTGTTTTAAGTTCTTTCTTCAGTACTTGAATTTTATTTGGTTTTGCATGCGCTTCAGATTCTCATACTACTCCCTTAGGCTTTGATATGTAGAATGTAATAATAGTTGGACATAATATTACAGTAGATGTTTGGCATTAGGTTCATTTGTCTCATGGTTTTTTTATTGCTGAATTTGGTCATATTTTCCTTGAAATTCATGTAACTTCCCACTCTTTATTCATCCATTAACTCTTGTAAGTTATATCGTCCACTCTTGAAGGTAAGGTAATTGGGAGTGGGAGAGCACCTCTTCAAGATTTAAGCTCACCCCGTCAAATTCTAATTCCAGGTTTTAGCCAAAAGTGCATTTAGTATATTTTTTCTGAACGTATACAGTTATATTAAGTCATTTGAAGTACAATTCTCTCTTAGGGACAGTTTTGGTTTACATTTTAACTTGATATCAACTCAATTGTTTTCTATGGCATGGTAACTATGAAAGTAAATGTTTCCTCTCTTCAACAACAAAAGAAGTGTTTCTTTTAGAATTCCCCATATGTGCCTTCTGCATTAATGTACTAGGCTAATTGTCTATTAAAAGCTGAATATATATGTTATTTGTTAGTGATCCTGAGGTTATAGGAGTAACAACAATGAATATTATTCCATTACCAATAGCGAGCCTGTACAATTTTCAGCCCCTGCCTTTTGTTGTAATTTTTTGCCTTCTTGGTATCTTTGAAATATAAGAACTTCAAGTAAAAGCACTTCCGGGAATTGGTCACGTCTTAGAAGAAAAGTTGAACAGGAGACAAATAACAACTTGTGGGCAACTGTGTATGATCTCCAAGGTTTTCATTGTTCATTAGTTATTTATTTCTGCAATATGTTCGTGATTGTCCTCACGGTTTTGATTTTCTATTTACCTATAGTTTGTATATAACAAACACTATTTTGTATTTTTTTTCTTCAAGGGGACGTCATGAATTATTGAATCTCTTGTTGCAGAGATCTTCTTTTTCATTTTATGTTTGTTACTACCAGGAAGTTACTGCAAATTGTATTAAGAGGTGTGGTTGTTATATATGTAAGAGTTTGTGAGCAAAGTTTCTCCCAAGCTGGTGGGTGGCCTAGCGGTTAACAATCGGAGTGATGTATGGGCATGGAGGGTATAGTATTTTTGGTATAGTATTTTCGGTGATAACCTTGTGCTTTATGTTTTTTAACTGAAGAAATTTCTGTTTTCCTTCCTGGTTTTAATTGCATTGTTCTACTTGTAGGTGCCGATGGCTACAGACAGCATTGATGTGCTTGAGAGAATCGCTTCACAGCTCTTTACTACTTCACACGTGGGTAATTACTTGTTATACCTTTTTAAAGGGTTCTAAGTCCGCAGTCAAGGGTGTGGCCTAGTGGTCAATGAATTGGACTGGCTTAATATTGGTGGTAATGGTTGTCTTGTTGATGATGTTGATTTCTGATGGCTATAATAGGAGCAGCAGTTTAATGAAGAGGAAATTCAAGTGGTCTCTTATCCTAATAAGCTTTTTGCTGATATGAAATGTGAGACACTGTCTGATGCTAGTGTACCAAATATTGATGTGGTTATTAATGCTCCGGTCTCAGGAGGCATCAGTCTAATGCTCTCTTCTCTTAGTCAAGTAGACACCTCTGTTTTTCAACAATTGCTTGAGGAGTTTCTCGTAAAGTTGAAATAGTAAGTCTTTTACGCTTGGCAATATATTGAATCCAGAAAATGATTTATGGTCAAAAGATGTGGTAAACTAGCTAAAATATATTTGAACAGCAAGCTATAAAATATTTGCAGTTTAAGATTTCTTGATCATCTTAGTTGATTCATAGGCCAAGTCGCCAAAGTTGCTAAAGTAGTGATAAACCATGTTAATAAAACGGGTTCTATAGAAAGTCCGTCCATAAAAAATGATGTCACAATAATTGACAGTCCAAAATATTTCTGATTTGAACTAAAAAGGAAATGTTTCTGCTAATTTCTACTTCTGTCATGTTCTTTGTTGCAGTGAGTTGTTGTGCAATAGGAAGATTGCTATTATCCAACTTGGTTTCTGCATTCTAACCTTAACAGAATTGTGGTGCAGGTTTCTAGATACTCCTAATGAACGACTCTAGCCTGGGGTGAGCAAATTAGTTAACTGGCACGAATACCCCCAATGGAAACCACAACCACTCTCAACTGCTGTACCTGGTCTAGCTGAAGATGGACATAATTATGTGTTTAGATGTTGCTATATTTGGTATTATGGATGTTTAGATTTTTCTATCTATATATGTGGGTTCTTTTATATGAATTTTGGATTACCTGGTTTAGCTGAAGATGGACATAATTATGTGTTTAGATGTTGCTATATTTGGTATTGTGGATGTTTAGATTTTGCTATCTATATATGTGGGTCCTTTTATATGAATGTTGGATATTTTAAGAAGATTTTGCTATCTATATATATGGGTTCTTTTGTATGAATGTTGGATGTTTTAAGAATTTTATAATATGCTTTTAATATGATTCAACATGGTGTATGTAAAATACAAATGAAAAAGGTATTGGAAGAAAAGTAATGACGATAAATTTAGCAACAAATTTAATCATTGCCAAAGAAAAACATTTGCAACGTATTGAGGAAAACATTTTTTTGTCACAAAAATTGGGAATTTTTAGCGACGGACTGACAATGAATTATTTGATCACGAAATAATCAAAACGATGAAAAACAACATGAAATTAGTAACGACATTTATAAATATAACAACGAATATATTCGTTGCTAAAAAATAGCAACGGATATTGGGCGTCTCTATTTAGTTGCAAATCTAGCAACAGATTTTATTTTTTCCATTGCTAAATGGTTAGCAACGCGCAATATAACAATGAGTAGTATTTTGTCGCTGATCCGTCTCTAAATGGCTTTAGCGACGGATTTATGTTGATTAGCAACATTATCGGTCTCTTGCTAAACGCGATTTTTTTAGTAGTGTTATCTATTGCGGAGACTTTTAATAAAGTGTAAAAATTCAAATCACTTTTCAAAAATCTTTCACACTTTAATATAATAATGTAAACATAAACATATACACATATATGTTTTCCAATTCCAAGTGGTTGATGGATCATCACTTTTGCATACCTCTTTCCCTTGTTGCCACAGGCTAAGAGAGACACATCAATTTGAATCATATTTGTGTTACGATTATTTATATATATATATATTTAAAATCTTTCCTTATTTTTAAAATCAAATCTTTACAAATTTATTGATTACATTCTATTACGTACTTAAAATGTTTAAAAATCTGAAACTTCTTAACTTTTTCTTATTCTAATAGTTTTATATTTATTTTTAGATTTTTCAAATCTTCTTAAAATCAAATTTAGTTGATTTAGAATTCTTAAACTAATAGAAAAAGTACCAGTTGTCATTAATTTTGATGACTTCTAATAAGGAAAGGTTTTACCATAAATATATTTAATTAATTTTTAACTCTTAAATTAGAAAAAAAATATAGAAATTCTGATGTCCTCTAATAAGGAAAAGTTTTTACCATAAATATATTTAATTAATTTTCAACTCTTAAATATTAGGAAGAAATAGTGAAAAGACGATTTTGTCTAAAGCAAGGACTTTTAACGAAGGGAAAAAAGTTCAATTCACTTTTCTGAGGGTCTTCACACTTTTAATATATTATACATTATAAATTTTTTACTTTATATTTATTTGTATCATACGATATATTTTAAATAAATTTATTACTTATATTTGAATAGTTTAGTCGTGAATATGTACAATTTATCATTTGTATTTATATACAAACAAGTATATGAATTAATTGTATTTGCTTGAGACTAAAATATATAAATATACAATGTATCATTCAATGCAAATGTATTGTTAGCATTTGTATATCAAATTTATCATTTGTATTTGTATATAAACAAGCATCAATTGTATGCATATGGTTCAAGTTGTATAAACATGTATCATTTGATACAAATGTAACATTTGTATTTGTATAATTTAGTAATTGTATTTGTATAATTTATCATTTTTATTTGTATTGTTCAATTTATATCAATAAAATATAATTTGTATCAATATATATAAATACGAGTGTTCGTAGAAAGAAAAATAACTATTCTTTTTCAATTGTTTAAAAATACAAATGATACTGTCAACTACAGATGCAAATACAAACAAATAAAATAAATGCAATTATAAATATAGATACAATATATGGTCTACTTACAAATACAAATATAAAATAGTTCTTTAAAAATACAAGTTCACCAATGAAGATAGAATACAAATATAAATACAAATACAAATACAAATACAAATACAAATGCAAATACAAATACAAATACAAATACAAATACAAATACAAATACAAATACAAATACAAATACAAATACAAATACAAATACAAATACAAATACAAATACAAATACAAATACAAATACAAATACAAATACAAATACAAATACAAATACAAATACAAATACAAATACAAATACAAATACAAATACAAATACAAATACAAATACAAATACAAATACAAATATAAATACAAATACAAATACAAATATAAATACAAGCAAAATGAAAGCACAAAATACAAATATAATGTGCAGTCAACGATAAATTATAAATACAAAACAGTTCTTTAAAATACAAGTGCGAATTATGCAAAATATATGTGATGGTGCAAACTATAAAATATAAATACATGTTTGAAGTATAAAAAATAAATACAAATATAATTGTATTAACAAATACAAAATTATAAATGTTGGGTGAATATAAATCAATATGCGATTAGGTATTTTCGTTATCAAAAAACAAAATGAAAAATGAAAAAAAAGAAACATGAAAATAGAAAAAAAAAGAAAAAAAGAAAAAAAAGAGAAGTAGAAGTTAGAGATAAAATAGAGAAAAAAAACGTAAAGAAAGAATTGAAGAAAAAAGAAAACAAAAATCCAAAAAAGAATGAAAAATGTGAAAAGGAAAAAGAAAAAAATGATGGTGAATACAAATACAATGAGTGGTTATGATATTTTCGTCGTCATCCATGATTTGTACTCGACTTAGCCATGTTCTTAAAAAATATAAAAATATAAAATCTAAAATCGAACCAAAAAATAAAAAATGAAAAAGAAAAAAAGTAAAAACAAAAATAAATAAAAAATGCAAAAAGAAAAAAAGGAAAGTAAAAGAACAAAAATAGGAAAAAGGAAAGAAAAGTAGAGACTAGAGATAAAGATAGGGAAAAAAAAAAGAGAAATAGAGGCTAGAGATAGAGGAGAGAGAGAAAAGAATCAAAAAAGGTAAAAAAAAAACGGAGAAAAAAAAGAAAGAGAAGATATGAATTGTAATTTTGAAAGATACGCTAAAAACGCTTTTATTTTGCTAAAACTTAGGTTATTTCTGTAGGTTCCTATTGTTTTTTAGGGTGGGGAGTTGGGGGTAGGAGGTTTGAGGGTGCTTTGGAAGGGAGGGGTTAACTTTTTTAAAAAAAATATATTTTTTAGGAAGGGGTATAGGGAAAAGGGGTGCAGGGGGTGGGAGGGTGAGGTAATGGATAAAAAGTCAAGTTGATATACATAGAAGTTCTAAGTTTTTGTCTTTAAGAGTTAAAGTGGGTAGCAACCATTTCTACCCAATCCATATTTGATCAAATCCATATTTACCCATATAATATATAGGTGGATTGTATCCAATCCATTTAAGCTCAATCCATATTCAATCCATCCATATCCGATCTGATTCGCCCATTTGCCACCCCTAACGGATTGACAAGATACTAGGCTAGAGTTTGAACACAAACCCAAGAGGCTAAAGGGTTCAGATTGAGCAGGACAAAAACTGAGTACTTGGAATACAAGTTAAGGAATGATGTTGGCATAGAAGTAAGTCTTGATACAGTGATCATCCCCAAGAGAGGAAATTTCAAGTAACTAAGACCTTTAATCCAAGAAAATAAGGAGACGGCGATAATTTTGCACATCGTATTGGTGTGGGGTGGATCTTATAAAGTCATGATGATAATATGATACCATTTAAACTTAAAGGTAAGTTCTACATAGCGATGGTTAGGCCGACTGCATTGTGTTATGATCGGACAGAAATAAGCAAACCACAAGCAAAAGCAAAATAAAAAGACACACACAGATTTACGTGTAAACCTTTGACGGGAAAAACCATAGGCCGAGGCAGAGGAATTTCACTATAATAGAAGGGGGTACAATGAAGAGAATGCCATATTTTATGAACGTCCAAAAATAGCCCACTAATTGCACTTATATAATACGTGCGTACAAATAAATCCTAGGCCCAAAAACGCACAGGTCCATACCGCAGGGGTTTCGTCCCCGCACCCCAACGGGATCAATGGTGGGCTCCGGGATTGAACCTATCAGCCCAATCCCTACGCTACCACCACAGATCCCATGAAAAATCACAAACATGGATCGCACTGCGAACTTTTCAGGACTGGACCAACAGAATTTAGGTCACAAACCCCAACATATTGATTGTATTAGGCGGAGTATTATCTAGTTAGGAACTCTCATGTCCATAAGGTAAGAGTTGTGGAGTTGAGGATATTGAGGTAGATGTGCAGCCTTATCTGAAAAGATAAATTAGAAATAAAGATATTCGAGGCAATGTGGAGTGATCTCTATTATGGTTGTTTAAAATCAAATCAAAATTAATAACTCAAACTGAAAAAATGTTATTGGTTTATCAGTAATGTCACGTCCCAAGATGAGGCCCTAAACGTGGCACACACCCGATACTATTACTAGTACGAGCAAACGTTCTGGCATATCATATGAGCATACAACTAACATAATGAATAAAGAGAAAATAGTATAGAATAAAATTTCTTAAAGGAGAAAGTCTTTCATCATTGTTCATTAACATTGCATAACGTCTGATGATACAATAGTCATGATAAATAAGACTAAGAAATACAAGATCTGTCTGACATCTAAACCAGTCTGTGAAGCCTCTAATGACTAACTATAACTATCAGGAAAATGCCCCAGCACACCCTAATACTGAAAGAAACATAGAGAATTATCATATCTAAATTTTCTCTAGGTAGAAAGGAGGCTCATCAATCGCAGAAGATGATAATCCTAATGATGCGCCTGTCCGCGAACTTGAAATCCAGAACCTACATCATGAAACAATGTAGCGCCAAAGACGGTTAATACATAAAATGTATTGGTACGCAAAACCATTTCAGGAGGGTAGTACATCAAGAGATTAGAAATGGAAATAAAATTCAAATGTAAATGATGACAACTGGAAAGGGACAAGAATATAAACAAAATTTATAATTGACAAAGTAAGATAGATTTAATTCGTTTGATTATTTGTGGGAGAAAATAGTGAACCGTCATAAACCACTATGTGAGCTCATGGAGTCTGATCTCGGCCCGATCATCTAAGACATCCTATACCTTTCCGGGCATAGGACATGACATGATATAGTTCGCTAGCAAGTATACATAGTTAGCCCTTTTTTGGGGCACATGAAAAAAGAAGAGCCATCCGACTTGTGGAATAATCTCAATCCTATGTCAGCAAATATAGTTTCAGGCATTTGTCGTTTCAACCTATGCCTTTACGGTCAGCTAACTAACTCCCTTATGCTCATGACGTTGTATTAGTTATCTGATAAGTTCTTGATCAAAATATTTGTCTTGCTACATTCATGTTCATAGTTTAGCCTTTTTAGGCTCATGCTTATGCTTTAGCCTTTTTAGGCTCATAATTATGTATAGCCACTTTAGGCTCATATTGAGAGTTAACTGTAATAGGTTCATATTCATGATTTAACACTATTAATATTGGAGAGTCATGATAGGTAATTTCATGGTTCGATATGATATAATTTATGTACATGATTAGACCATTCTTGTAAAAATATTCATATTAATATTATTATCTATTAGGTCAATGGGGGATTCCTGGGAAGTTCGTACTATTATACTAAGACTTGAAAATTCATAATGTATAGATCACAGTACAAAGAGTTTTACGAATGTTGCAGGAAGGCTACCTTCTTATGGATTACAGAACAAGAATTATACTTTTAAGAATTTCATAACTTATATCTTATAGCTTTAATAGAAACATTCACCTGATGGTATGGCTGAGATTTTGACATGGAAAATTGGGCTATGATATTGTATTAAAAATTATGTACTGCCTGAGATTCTGAAAAACAAATTGACATGAGATCATAATAGGAGATAAAGTAGTAATTAACAGTAAAAAGTGAACTCAAACTCCCAATCTAAGAATATAACAATATCAATATGAGAAGTTCAATTTTCAAAGAGCTATTTAACAGGCCAACAGGTCAATATTTTGCAAAAATAGGAAGAAAATCATACGAAGCAACTAGTGAAGCAGTCTTACAACTGGTGCAACAGTTATAAAACCAGTGCAACAATCATACAACTAGTTATACAAACACTTATAGAGCTATAATTGGTTCAGACCATATCAACAATTAAAATAATGAAAGATGATGAACAAAGAAAGATGTTACTTTTCTTTTCTTACCCAAAGTATCTGGGAAAAGCATATTTATGCGTTTAATTGAGGAATAAGAGTATGAGAGTTTCTTCAATTCTAGTTTATCTTGAACAAATTGAATTGGTGAACATGAAATTTGAAAAATACATAAAGATGGTAGTCTTACATACCACAAGCCATTGAAGAAATTTAGATCGCAAAGAGAGAACCAAACTTGATTTCTTGAGTAGACTTTTTGGAACTTCTTAGGAGTATGAGATCTAGAGAAGGCATTAGAATATTTGTTGATGAATATCATATGAAAAATTGATGGGGAAAATAAAATAAAAACTGATGGAAAAGGTGAGGTCTTTAACGTATAAACTTGAGGAAAACGGGGGTGGGGGGTGGGGGGACTTTTTAACGTAGAAAACTAATGGAAGAAAGAGTGATTAAAAGAGTATTGAAATGTATTGGGGGTTATGGGAAAAAGAAAGGATGAAATCACCCTCTAAGAATGTGAGAAGTTAAGTAAAAAAGAAGTTTCCGTCTGGTTTATGGTTGTTCTGACTATACTTAGTAAACCACGCATAACTTTTTTCTCTAGACTTGGATTTATGAGTCGTTAGTGGCGTTGGAAAGAAGATTCAAAAATCTTTAATTTGATAGATAACGGGTCAAGTAACTCTAAGTATTCTAGGAAAAATGTCTGTTTAAGTTTGATCCTTGTATGAATCTATATGAAAACTTAATCATTAAAGAACCTTTCAACTCAAATTTATTTAGAGATGTCTTATACCCTTAATTCATATCCAATACCCCTACACTTAAGACATGACCTTTACACCTAGATACAATAAATTTTCTAGATTAAGGTATAAGTACATATGACGAGCGCTCCAATTTATTTTATTTTAGCCCAAATGTTCAGGGTGTTACAAGTAATGGGTTATTGGTTTGATATTTCGTTAACGATTTAGATTTTTTATTAGGTTATTGATTCTATAACAGCTTGAGGTATTTTCTTAACGATATAATGTATAATATGATAGTAAATTAATAAATTATAAGTAAACCCTTCGATATATAAAGTCCATCACTTAGGATTTATCTTCATACTTTTACTTCTTAGTGTCTCAAACTCTTAGGTATCATTTGGTAGAGTGTATAAGAATAATGTTGGGTAGGGTGTAATAGGAATGCTTGCATTAGTAATACTGGTATTAGTTATGTTTGCATTATTTATGTTAACATTATTCCTTATACACTGGTTTGATGTATTAGAAAAAATAGGTCTTGTATAATTTTTATTAGAAAAATATTTGTTTACAAAAATACCCTTTACACATCTTTGTAACAACATGAGTTCCAACAACTTTGAGAAAAACTAACAGTTTTTTGCCGTTGCAGACTTGTTTACTATTTGTTGGATTGTTCAAAATTTGAACTTCAAATTGTAAACCACAGAGATAGTAGATAAAGGAGACTCACCTATTATATAATAATGAGTCCATAAGAGGCCAACCTTAATTTGGTTAGAGAACTATCACTTTGGAGCATTTTTGCCTTTTTCGCTCCTCTAGGCAGTTTAATGATATGCATTTTAATGGAATAGTTTCACTTATGATTACCAAATTTAAATGCAGGATATGACCAAAACAGAGAGAAGAGAGGCAAAGTAATGGAAAAAGACTTGGAATTTGAAAGGTAATTTGAAAGGTAATTTTATCATTAATCAAGTTAATGCATGTATTGAACTCCTTTGTATTGTTAATACGTGAAAAATGATGGTATTAGTAATACATAACTTAACACACAATAGAATGTATAAGTAATGTAAACATTAATTATACATAGACTAAAAATAAGTATCAAACTAGTAGTACATAAAAATGACACTTGAATTATATTTTCCAACACACTCTACCAAATGACCCCTTAGGAGTCGTTTGGTGTGAGGTATAAGGTATATTAGTATCTGAATAAAATGTGGAATTATTTTATTAACGTGTTTGGTTGGAGGTATAACTTAGTCCAGTGAATATTTATTCCACTATTTTTACCACAGTGATGGGATAAGTTATTCCACATATATGGTGGGATAACTAATTTCGGGATAGATAATTTTAGGATTAATTATTCCGGGATAACTCTTCCCAACCAAACAACCCCTTAGTTATTCTATAAGGTGGAAATGTTCACTTCAGACCAAGGTGCAATCTATCAGCTCATATGCAAATTGATAAGCGAACCGATAACGATCAGTAACAGGTAAACTGATAATCAATAAATCGATATTCTTAATGATTTAGTATGTATACAAATCAATAACTGATAACTCATATTGATAAACTTCAAAACCGAAATCGATACACAACCTTAGCCTTTATGGTGGACAAGATGAGGGATGCGAGATTGAAATATTTGAACATGTAAAGAGGAGATGCGTTGATACCCCGATAAGGAGGTGTGAGAGGTTAGCAGGGGAAGGGTTACATAGGATATAGAGGTAATGATTTACGGTAGAACGGTAGAAGGTAATTGAGGGTTGTCTTGCTTCCCTGTGTGTAGGTATTAGAATTATTCTTGTAGTTTCTTGTTTTGCGATTATTACTGTGTCAAAAACAACCTCTTTATCTCCATGGGGTAGGATAAGATTTGCATACACTCTATTCTCCAGATACTCCAATTTTGGAAATAAAGGGGTAAGTGTTATTTATATCTAGCAAAAAAGACCCCAACTTGCATTTCCCAATTAAACCCTAAAAGTTTTATTAAATATCCAGCAGTGTTAGGATAACACTAAGGGGTCATTTGGTAAAGTATATTAGGATAAATAGCACAGGTATTAATAAGGAAAAACTAGAAATCATGATGATGTCATAGAAAGCATGGCATAAATTTAAATTAGATACAATGAGCAAAAGCTAAAAATCATGATAATTTAATAGAGTTTGTAAGTTATTCAACAAGATAACTAGATCGGATATAGTATGAGTTTTACTAATTTGTTATAACGTGCATGCCACCTAAAGGTGTCAACTGGGTCAATCTGGCCCAACCCGACACCAACCCAAAATATATAACCGGGCTCAGGTATGATTCGGTCCAGTCTCCAAACTTAATCGGTCGATTCGTATTGGGCCTAACAGTAGAAATCATCTTGATGGCCCATCACTGGCTTATTTAAGAAAATAACTGATCTTGGACCGGGTCAACCCGACCCAATTCTACTAATGGGCCGGTTACCGGTCTTTGAAGTAAAAAAAGGCTAAATTCGAATTTTTATGGGTTTTTCAATATATACTATATATACACACATATATATACTACTAAATACTTTAAAAATATACATACAACATATATACATTACATATTATACTACTGGCATTTTTCCCAGTTCAACACTAGATTAAATTCAACACATCTTTGCAAGGCTACATTCAGATTCTCCAGACACATTTCAAATGAATTACCAACCACAGAGAAATTATCCATGAATAACTCTATGGTGTCTTCCACCATGTCAGAGAAGATAGACATCATGCACCATTAAAAAGTGGCAGGTGCATTGCATAGCCCAAATGGCATCCTCTTAAATGTAAATGTGTCATATGGGCATGTGAATGTCGTCTTCTCTTGATATTTCGGAGCAATGCAGATTTGGTTATATTCAGAATAACCATCCAAGAAGCAATACCACCCACTACCAGCCAATCGATCAAGCATTTGGTCCATAAATGGCATTGGGAAGTGGTCCTTCATATTCCAAGAGTTTAACTTGCGGTAATCTATGCAGACTCTCCACCCGGTTACTGGTCTAAGTGGAATCATCTCGTTCTTTTCATTAGCAACCACTGTCATACCCCCTTTCTTGGGCACGCATTGAACTAGACTCACTCATTTGCTGTCAAAAATAGGGTAAACTACTCCTGCATCCAACCACTTAATAATATCCTTTTTAACCACCTCTTGTATTGGTGGGTTAAGATGGCGCTGATGCTCAATGGTAGGAGTACAATCTTATTCTAGTTGGATTTTATGCGTACAGATGCCAGGGGGAATGCCAATGATATTTGCGATGGTCCATTCGATTGCTCTCTTGTGCCTCTGAAGTACTGAAATAAGTGCATTCACCTGTTGTTCTTCCAAATCAGCTGCAATAATAATAGGTAGCGTGCTCCCTTTTCCAAGAAACATATATCGTAAGTGACCAGGCAGCTCCTTCAATTCTAACACTGGATATTCTTCAATAGATGTCTTGGCTGGTGGTGTCGATTGATTAGCCAGGTCAAGGTCCGGTTTTTTAGGAGCATAAGAATATGAGCCCATGCTAGTCAAGGCACAAACTGTCTCTTCATACTCCTCAATTCCTTCACTATCATAGTTCATTACAACCGTGGCTAAAGGTTCGATAACAAGTTGTTCAGTTCTGAGCACATCCTGTTCGTCCTTAAAATACACATCAACTACCGAGAACACACTTATTTCCTCATGATGTTTCATTGATTTACCCGCATCAAACCGTACCACTTCATCGTTTACCTTGAATAAGAGTTTATTCACTCTCAAATCGATCAACACACTTCTAGTTGCGAGAAAAGGTCGACCCAAGATTATGGGCACCTTGAAGTCCACCTCGCAGTCAAGAATGACGAAGTCTGCTGGGAATATGAAATTTGAGACCTTTACCAACACATCATACAGAATGCCCACAAGTCGCTTTACTGACCTGTCGGCCATCACCAGTCTTATGTTGGTGGGTGTGGGATTCCCTAGACCCAACTTTTTATAAATAGTCAATCGCATCAGGTTAACACTTTCTGCCAAATCACACAGTGCTTTAGTGAATTCCATGGTTCCAATTGTGTAGGGAATAGTGTTTGTACCTGGATCCAGCTTCTTCTGCATCAAGGTCCTTGTGGAAATAATGCTGCAATGGTGGAGATATGCTTCCAATTCACAACTCATTGCTCATTTCTTGGTAATAAAGTCCTTCATGAATTTTGCATATCCTGGCATTTGCTCAAGTTCTTCAATCAAAGGAACATTTATTGTCAATTTCTTGAGCATTGCGTGAACTTGTTGAATGTGGCATCATCGGTCTTCTTCCTCAATCATTGAGGAAAGGGAGGTGGTGGCCTTGGGATGGTTTTCAACACCACTTCCTCTTCCTTCACCTTCTCTAATGCATCAACAGAGCTATTTGGCTTCTTAGACTCCACTGGGTTGTTTTTTTCTGGTTCATCCGCAACTTTCTCATTGTTCACAGACTTGCCCACAGAAGGGCCACATAAGATCTTACCACTCCTAGTGGTAATCGCCAGATATGAGCCATTTGTCTTATGATCCTGACCTATTTGATTAAGTAATGTATCACTTCTTCCTTGGTTTATTGTTGAGAAAAGTTTACTTATCTGTTGCTCTAACTGCTAGATAGAAGTTGAATGTGAACTAACCAACTGACTTAGCATGGAAAATTCACTCCTCATACTAGTTACTCCTGCGTTGGTAGCCTCTACTCCTTTCAATAGTTCTTTCATCATATTCACCATAGACAACTTTCCCGAGCTAGTTGCAGCAGCTTTTTGATTTCCAGCACGAACATACAACTCACTTCTATCATTGTTGCTGCTCCAGTTTTCTTGCTCTCTGTCTCTGTGATTAGGATTGTCATACCCATTCCGACCTTGATTCTCTTGGTTATTGCTTTGAAAACCCCCCTGATTCATAACTTAGTTGGTCTCTTCTTCAGGTTCCATATCAACTCGGTCCCGAATCATTATAGCCTTTACCTTTTCCGTCCTTCCTGACAATAAGTGCTTGGTGAGCAGGTCCATCTGAGTCTTTAGATGGGCCATGTCTTAATCCTTCTCCTCATCTCTTCTGCGCTGTTCATCATTCGTTCCAATAGGAATAGTTGGACTTGCGACCACAGAATCCCTGGTGTGCCCAACCCTACTTATTTTGGTCATCCTATTCAGTGTATCAGCAGCATCTTGAAATGACAGAGCAACAAATGACCCACCAGCAGCGTTATCTATAATTGCCTTTATCGCAGAGTTAAAAGCTCTGTACAAAGTCTCCATCAAATGTATGTCCGTTATGTTGTGGTTCAAAAACTGTGTCAGCTTCCCCTTGAACCTCTCCCAAGTTTCATGTAAAGCCTCATTCGGGAGTTGTCTAAAATTGTTGATTTCATCCCTCAACTGTACCCTCCTGGACAACAAAAAAAACCTTTATAGGAAAGCTCCTCTCAACTGCCTCCAGTTGGTTTTAGAGTCAGGCGTCAACTCGTTTAGCCACATTTTTGCCTTTCCAGACAGAGACAATGGGAACAACCTCAATCGGATAGTGCTCTGGCTCATCCCCGGGTTATCAAAGGATTTGCAAATGGTGACAAAATTCACCAGATGTAGGTTGGGGTCATCCCCAGGAAGGCCTCCAAACAACCCCTTAATATTTAGGAGTTGGATCATCGTGCTTGTAATATTAAACTTTTCTCCAGGTGCCAACGGTGGAGGAATGATCGCACCCGTTGCACCTGCTCCATCCACATCTTCATCTTCAACCTCATAATGCAACGGTTGTTCCGCCATTCTGCCTATGTGTGGGGGTTCCAGATCGAATGATGCTTAGTGTACACTTTAATTACCCTACAAATAAAAAAAAACATAAATCTAGAAAACTTTAACTATCAACAACTTTTCGCGTAAAAACTTTTAGTCTACAATCGTATTCCCCGGCAACGGTGTCATTTTTGATAACGCTCAAATTACACTCTTGAATGGGTGTAAGCGATCATTGTCAATATAAAACCCAACTAGGTTAGGGTCGAATCCCACAGGGAATAGGGTGTGAACCTTGAGTTGTTTACGAAATAGTTTACTGGTAGTTTGTGGTTTCCTGAAATGGGGGTTTAATGTTTCACAGAAGGTAATTTTTCACTTTTGAATTTCTTGTTTGTAATAAAGATTTGATGAAATAACCAGTATTATGTTCACTAGGGCTTACGGTACATGATAGATGCTAACATTACTCAAGGTTCTTATGGTGGTTAGGATGACAGGCTATCTTTACCGATGATATGCTCAAATGTCTCTCGACCTATTCAAGTATCTAATTTCCTAATCCTCTCGAACTTAGGAAATTGCTATTCACTACATAGATTTTACCTCAGGTTAATCAACCTTGTTACAGCGCTGATTATTAAACGAAGCCTTTTCGAGTCCCTGTTGATAACTCACTTCCTACTGTTTATGATTTCTTTCTCAAACAAACCAAAGTATGTATGCCTATTGTTTGCAACCAACAGACATAGATTATAGTCTTAGAATTACCAAGAAATCCTAACACCTACTAAACCTTGAATAATTAATTAACACATTATCATGACCTAACCCTAGATTCCATAATCAGGGTTAAAATTATTTAGTTACTCATGATGCAAGGAATAAGCATACAGTTTAATTTCATAACTGAAAGAATGAACTTACAATGATGAATGAAATTGAAAGAGAACTTGTATTTGAATCACAAGGCAAAAGAAACTGAAATATTGTTCTTGAGATGGAGATAAAAAAAATAATCGTATGTTTTTCTCCTCCCCCCTGATAATTAATTATCTGATAGATAAAAATATAAAATCCCTATAAGTCTTTAAATAGTCAACCCTAAATAAGGAAATAAAATTAAAATTTATGATTTTCTTCGGAATAGTTGACGAAAATCTTGATGGCGTGTCAGACGTCTGACGGCGTGTGCAAGATGTCGTCAAAGTTGTGTATTGCTATCTTCTGATTCTTCTAATGACAAATATGACGGCGTGTTAAAACATGTGATGACGCATGACAACTTCCATCATAGCTTCACTGGAAATTAGCATAATCTGCCTCTGGTTGACGGCGATTTTAACGCCCTGTCACAGAATTAACGGCGCTTCCGAACGTCGTCACATTTCAACTCAACTCGTCAGGTTCTATCTAAGCTTGACAGAAACTTTGAAAGCCTGTCCCATGTCTGACGGCACTTCAGAAATAGCATCAGCTACACTTTAGCTTATTTGCACTAGATTTCAGCTGATTTATTCTTCTTTACTTTAGTTTCCTCCCCGATCACTTGTATCTGCATTAAGCCAATAAAACAATCAAAAACAACAAAAGTTGCTGAATACTTCGCAATGACTCTAGGTTAAAGACCTTAAATGTGTTTGCAATTGCGCAGACATCAATTACTTTAGAAAACATACACACACATATTACATTTAATTTCTACTTTAAAAAATATAAACACATAAGTAAATTCAACATATATTTCTCAAAATTCTACTTAAAGTAATATACATACAACTTATACAACAACATACCCAATGTATTCTCACCTAGTGGGGTCTGGGGAGGGTAGAGTGTATGCAGACCATATCACTACCTCAAGAGAAGTAGAGAGGTTGTTTCCCATAGACCCCCAGCTTTGAAAAATACAACTTATATACATTATATATTATAGTACATTAGAAAAATACACACAAATATACATACAATAACTTGAAGTACTACTAGAAACAATATACATTCAATATATACTACCACTTGAAAGCACATATACATTGTATATATTATACTACATTAGAAAACATACACACAAATATACATACAATATATACTAGTTGAAATACTACTTGAAACAATATTCATTCAATATATACTACTTAAAATACTACTTGAAACAATATACATACAACATATTTACATTACATATTATACAACCTTAAAAAAAACACCACATATATACATTCAATATCTACTTTAAAAATTATACACACATATGTAAGTCACGATCCGAGACTACCCCTTAGTCGTAACACAGTGCTTAGACCCACAAGTGATCCCAAGCCAACCCATGTATTGGCATGATACTTGACCAACTAAACAATAGAGCAGAAGCATAATCAACATGAGATAAGCTATTTCAATACATAACTGATCAAAATTTACAGCACTGCAATCTGAGAGAGAAACTTAAATTTCAAATACTGACTCTGACTGACCGTCTATAAAGACTCTACTATACTGACTATAGGTAGATAGGACATGCCTCCAATTACCACAAATCAATACATACAGATAGAAAAATACAATACATGAACTGCAACAGACTTGAGTCCCCGAAATAAGAGAACTCATCACCTGCTGGCTGAATGCTGAGAACTATCTGACCTTGGTGTGTGGGCCATATTTGGTACCTATATTATGAAGGAATGTAGCCACAAAAACATCTATATGGTTAGTACTTTGGAATGTACTGAGTATGTGAGACATGCAGTAAATCATGAAAATCATAATATACACTTTAGAACTGAGGACATAAGCTATTTACTGAAATATGCATTTAAATCATGGCTCTATAATGATCTAAATAACTGAATAACTGGTATCTGCACACTTGGTCATACAAACTTGAGCTGACATACTCTGAATACTAAACTGAGACTGTGGGAGCTAACATTTAATCAACATGCCCCAATCTGAGCTAATCGGGTTATAACTTGTAACCCCAGTTGAAAGGGTATTAATACCTTGCCACAGGTACTAACACTGACAATGTGGATCCACAAATCTGATGTCTCGTCGGACTATAGAGTCAAGTCTAAACTGACAGGTGACCCCTCATAACCTATGCTGGCTATATAGTTTTGGAACGTAGAGACTGCTACTAACGACTCCACCTAAGCTGATGGGGGTCTGTCATCCCTGCATTTGCTCGGTACTAATTATACTCCCGACTGAACTTACACGGGAAACACATACTAGTACATGCATTGATAATTGATTTGCTCAATATGGTATTCTAAAAACTGACAGTGCATTTATAATCTGAATGTAATGAAATAAACATGGTCGGAATAACTTGTAAGTTGAAAATCTGAAACATGTGTAAACAAATAGGTATCGGGTGTTCATAACCCACCAGCACCATCTAATACAAAATTGACCAGTCCATGGATGAGGAAAAATCTTGTTTTAAACCCAATATTTTAATAATTAAGCGTGGAGTATACATTTTCATTATCGAACATATGGAAACACCATTGTCACTAGAGAGTGTATTTTCGTGGTTTAGAATCAAAGCAATTGAGGGAAAGTTTTATAAAATTCATAGTTTACATTAGATTTCATTAAATTGGAAGAAAAGGATTTATACTTGTAAAATAGGAGGTTCTTAGGACTCAAGGGTGGAAGGGAACCATTGATGAATATCCCATATACCTGGATGTAGAAGCCTTGGATAAATTTCTTGGGATTGAACTTAAACTTGAAGAACCCTAGTTGTCTTTGGGGAGAAAGGAATCACCTATTTTTTATTTATGATGAATGATTTCTAAGTTATGATAGGTTAGGGTACTATTTATTATTGATAATTGTTGTTTGGAGGGTGAAACGACATAGTTTTGAGGCTAAAAAAATGGAACAAGACCAAAAAAACCCACTTTCAGCCTTAGAAATCGTCTAGAAGTCATCTGAAAGCAGTCCCCACGACTTAGGTCACGATCGTAAGGTCTGGATATGAGTCGTGACTTGAGTCATAGTCAGAAACCCATTTTCATCCTTTACTTCCCAGATTACGACTCCTCCCTAACGACCAGTAATGAGACATTATGAGTCGTAGTCTGGGTAGCTTTGAAGTGCTTCAGTATTTTGGCCATAACTTTTCATCCCAATATCGGATTAGGGAGAAATTGGTATCATTGGAAAGAAAATTCTATTATATATCTGTTGGTGGGTCTTGAGCTAAAAAATTCTTAGTATACTAAAATATATTCTCATTTAAAGATGACTATAGTTATATACTTCACAAGAATTTAATCGATAAGGGGTGTTTTGACTTGTCCAAAAGATAAGAGCTATTTGAGGACTTAATATACATCTGAGTCACTAATAAAACCACCAAAAATGAGGATTGATTCTTGGATCCTTTACTGGTCAGGCTATGGGTCCACACAATGATTCGTAATGTCTGACTATGAGTAGTGTACTGGACTCGTGACCACTGGAATGGATTCTTGGATGAGCACTGTTGTGACTAATATTACTCGTAAGATCTGATTACGGGTCATCACATGAGTCATAACCACTAGTAGCTGATTGACACTTAAAGTGAAAATTGCATAACTTCTTTCCACTAGTAGACGAGACTCAGACGTTGGAAAGCTAACTTAATGGGCTATCTTTTGAGATATTTAGAAAATAAAATCTCGGGGTATTACAATATCTTCCCCTTGGGATCATTCCTCCCTGAATGATACTGACTTGGCTGGTATACTAAGAAAAGGCTAAGATGATGCACTGAACACTTACGAACTGAATTATAACTTAATATCTAAATCTAGAATTGATGTATGATGCATAGACTGAGATGAATTCATGAATGGATGTTGTTACAGCTTGAAAATATAGGAACCCACTAGTATTGTCTAGCTGAATTCTGAAGTTAGATAACTGACATGATATCAATTTCTAAATCTGGGAATTTGTTATGGTTCAGACTGATTTAGACTTGGAGTAAGGACTTAATTGAATTTACACATAGAATGAATAAAAATAAAGGAACTCATGGAATTGCCAAATACATGAAATGAATAAAAATAAAGGACCTCATGGAATAAGAAAATACATGAAACTTCAGATAGTAATACTGGATGAAAAGATGGAAAACTATAGGAGCTTATCTGTCTAATTGCTAAACTAAATTATTGGGTATACGAACTTGCTCATACTGAAAGTTTATACTCAACTAGCGTATTCTTGGCACAAATGGATATTTAGAACGGTGAAGTGATATCTGGTGACATGAAATTTCTAAGAGTCACTTGGAAAAGAATATTTTCTACCTTCAACACTCCATGTCAAAGGTTCTAATAACATTCGGGAGCAAGGAATTTTGGCATGATCTGAGCAAGATGTATGAATGAGGAATTGCCACATGACTACAACTCTAAAACATGGAATATAGGCATATAAAACATATGCTAGGATGGAACTACTATGCCTTAGGCAATGCAACTGCTAACTTTCAAACTTAGCCATACTTCTTAGATACTCCCTTAACTACACTTCATGTGATGCCACTTGTAATCTTCATATGGTTATTAATAACTCTCTCTACTAGAGTCTGAGTTGAGCTAAATACTCTCACCATATTCAAGCTTAAATTAAATTCATAAGGTACTATGCATAACACCATAATACTTGTCTAAACCACAGATTCAATATCCTATGTGTTTTCAAAGCGCTCATCCCAAGAATAAAACTCCTTACCACTTCAATAACTAACTTCAACCTCTTACTAGGAATTCACTAGCGCACAATGAATGTATCCACTTATATACCAACATGACATTCAAGCCTATCACTATAACCATGTATGAACTTCTAAGAAACCAACCCACCTAGGAATTTTTCATATTCTCTAATACCTCTATCAATAACAACTTTCATGCACTATCCTTAAGAAAACACACCTAGAATTCTCAACTGACTATGACATATACAAAAAAAATTTCCTCAATCTTTCTTAGAAGTCCCCAAATGACTATGACACCTAGAAGTCCCCAAATGAGACTGGTTAGACTAAAACTACTGAGAAAACTGAGGTCCTATACTGAACATGAACAACTGAAAACATGATTACATAACCGAGTCTGTAACATGATCCATAAGCTAAACTAATTTCATGAATGTATGAGATAACATGAGGACAGATTCATAGATAAAATGGGAAACTGAAAAGAGTCAATCTGAGGAAGATCATTACCTTAAGATGAATATGAGTTTGTGAAGAAAAGGTGATGGTACTTGGTTCGTATATCTGCTTTTGCTTCCCAAGTGGCTCCCTCAACAGACTGATTTCGCTAAAGAACTTTAATCAAAGGAACTTATTTATTCCTTAGTCTATGAACCTGACGATCAAGGATGTCAACTGGACCCACTTCGTAATAAAGGGTATCCTTAACTCCCACATCCTCTAAAGGAACAACTACAGCTGAATCACCAAAATATTTCTTTAACAAAGAAATATGAAATACAAGATGTAATAATGCTAAATATGCAGGCAACTCTAGATCATAAGCTACCTTCTCAAAATGACTCAAGATTCTATATGGGACAACATAATGGGGACTAAGTTTCCCCTTCTTGCCAAATCTCTTCACTCTCTTCATGGGTGAGATTTTCAAATAAACCAAATCACCAACCTCAAAATCAAGATCCATTTTCCTCACATCTGTATAAGATTTCTGATAGCTTTGGACTGTCTTCAGCCTTTCCCGAATTAACTAAACATTCACCAGAGCCTTAAATACTGAATCTGGTCCTATCAAAGAAGCTTCACCTACTTCAAACCAACTAATAGGAGATATACATCTTCTTCCATAGAGAGCCTCAAACTGAGCCATCTGAATGCTAGAGTAATAACTATTGTTATAGGATAACTCAATCAAAGGCAAGTGGTCATCCTAAATACCTTTAAAGTCAATTACACATGCACTCAACATGTCCTCTAAGGTCTGAATGGTCCTCTCTTCCTGACCATTCATCTGAGGATGAAAAGCTATACTGAGCTGAACTTTGGTACCAAGACCCTTCTGAAAATCCTTTCAAAAGTGAGAGGTAAACTTAGTACCTCTATCTGATATGATAGACAATGGAATCCTATGCAACCTAACCAACTCCCTAAGATAGAGCCTGGTATAATCCTCAGTTGAGTAAGAAGTATGAACGTGCAAGAAATAAGCTGATTTGGTCATTTTGTCTACAATGACTCAAATCGAATTATGTTGGTAATGTGTGCGAGTCAAACCTGTCATAAAATCCATGTTCACCATTTCCCACTTCCAAGTGGGGATATTAAACTCCTGTAATATACCACTAGGATTTTGGTGCTCAACCTTGACCTGCTAAAATTTCAGACACTTACCCACAAACTTTGCAATATCTCTCTTCATACCACTCCACCAATAGATTCTCTGCAAGTCACGATACATCTTAGTGGCTCCTGGATGGATATAGTATCACGAATCATGCACTTCTATAGGTATTCTCTATCTTAAATCATCAACACATGAAACACATAATCTACCCTGACAATGAAGCACACCATCTCCCACTTGGGAGAAAACCTCCACCTTCTGAGCGCTAACCGACTCCTTCAACTTAACCAAACTAGGATCGTTGTCTTGATTTTCTTTCACTTTGGCGACCAAAGAAGATTCTAAACCCATACACTCCCTTTCGCTGAATCAACCAATCGAACACCTAATCTAGTAAGATGATAAACCTCACTGACTAACTTCTTCTTATCCTCCTCAACATGAGCAACACTACCCATGGGCAACCTGCTAAGGGCATCTACCACTACATTGGCCTTGCTGGATGACACAAAACTTATATCATAATCTTTCAATAACTCAAGCCACCTTCTCCTACTAAGATTCAGATCCTTATAAGATAAAACATACAGCAAACACTTATGATCAGTGAACATATCCACATGAACCCCATAAAGGTAATGTCTCCAAATTTTCAAAGCAAACAGAATAGTTGGCAACTAAAGATCAAAGGTAGGATAATTATTTTCATGGGGCTTAAGCTGTCTAGAGCCATAGGCTATAACCTTAATTCTCTGCATCAACACAAAACAAAGACCGACTTTGGAAGCATCACAGTAAACCATAAATCCATATAAACCATCTGGTAAAGTCAATACTGGAGCAAAAGTGAGTCGAGTCTTCAACTCCTAAAAACTCTTCTCGCAAGAATCTGACCACTGAAACTTGACTTTATTTTGAGTCAATCGAGATATGGGGGATGCAATAGAAGAAAACCCTTCAACAAACCGCCTATAAAAGCTAGCCAAACCCAAAAAACTCCTGATATCTGATGGAGAGATGGGTACGGGCCAATTTCTTACTATTTTGGTCTTTTAAGGGTTAACTCTAATGCTATCACCAAAAACAATATGGCTAAGAAAATCCACTGATCTTAGCAAAAACTTGAACTTACTGAATTTAGCGAACAACTAATGAGCTCTAAGGGTCTACAACATAATTTTCATATGGTCTGCATGATCATTCTTACTATGGGAATAAACAAGGATATCATCAATGAAGACTATGACGAACATGTCCAAGTACTTCTTGAACACCCTGTTTATTAAGTCCATGAAAGTTGCAGGGGCATTCATTAGTCCAAAAGACATAACTAAGAATTTGAAGTGACCATATCGAGTTTTGAAAGTTGTCTTCAGAATGTTATATTCTCTGACTTTAAAATAATGATAGACTAATCTGAGGTCTATCTTAGAGAAATAACTGGCACTCTAAAGTTGGTCGAACAAGTCTTCAATCCTGGGGAGTGGATACATATTCTTAATTGTGACTTTGTTCAACTAATGGTAATCGATGCACATTCTGAGAGAGCCATCTTTCTTATGCACAAACAAGACTGGAGCGCCCCATGAGGAGATACTAGGCCTAATGAAACCCTTATCTAAGAGATCTTTTAACTGCTCTTTCAACTCCTTAAGCTCAGTTGGAGCCATTCTATAAGGTAGAATAAATATAGGCTGGGTATCAGGAAGAATATCTATTCCGAAGTCAATTTCCCTTTCGGGAGAAACTCTAGGAAGATCTTAAAGGAACACATATGGAAATTCCCTTACTACTGAAATGGACTCAAGACTTGGAGTCTCAAAACTAGAGTCTTTGACTCAAACAAAATGGTAAACACACCCTTTAGATATCATCTTTCTTGCTCTAAGGTATGAAATAAACTGACCCTTAAACACTGAGGTACTAACCTTCCATTCAATAACTGGTTCATTGGGAAACTGAAATTGAATGACTCAATTTCTGCAACAACTGAGGCATAACATGAGTGAAGCCAATCTATGCCGAGAATGGCATTAAAATCAGTCATCTCTAACTCCACGAGGTCAACTAAGGTGACTTTCTGGGATACTGTAATCGGGCAGTTCTTGTATACCCATCTGGCTACAATGGAGCTACCTACTAGAGTAGACTAAAAAGGGTTCTGCTAATGTTTCGGGACTGACACCGAAGTCTACTACTAAATAAGGAGTCACAAAAAAAGTAAGACTTCGGGGTCTAATAAAGCAAATATATGAATATTAAAAAATGGAAACATGCCCGTAACCACATCAGGAGAACTTTCCTGATCATGCCGAGCCTGGAGTGCATATAGCCTATTTTGATACTGCCCATTGGTTGCGCTGGAAGTGTCACTCTGTTGATTTGGGCGACCAACTAGAACTGGAGGATGATTGGACTAACCCTGCTGACCAGCCTTTGGGCAATATCTGACTCTGTAGCCTGGCTTGACATATCCAAAACACATATCACTTCTGGCTCTATACACACCCTGATGATGCTTGCCACATTTTTTGTAAAGTGGGTTAGTACGACCTGTAATATCCCGAGACTACCCCCTGGATGTCACACGATGCTTAGGACCACAAGTGATCCTAAGTTAACCCATGAATTGGAATATTGTTAAGCAACTAATTTAAATATATGTAAAATAACTAAGTTTACTATGCGGAAACATAATCATGATGAAATCAGGGTAAAATACAATATTGATACAATTTTACATTTTGATAAAACTGATAAGAGGAACTAAAATTACATGACCAACTCTGACTGACATCTATGAAGCCTCTACTATACTGACTATAGATAGCTGGGATATGCCTCCAACTACTACTAATTAATATATATGAAAAATAAAGTAAGGTACATGAACAACGTCTAACTGAAGTCTTTGAAGTAGGAGAACTCATCACCAACTGGCTAGAAATTGCAACTGTGTGATCATAATGTACGGGCTATAAATAGTACCTACATTATAAAATAGTGTAGCCACACAGACGTGTATGTGGATCTGTACTTCTGGAATGTACTGAGTAAGCGGGGGTGAATGCACTAAGTAAAACTGATTATGTATGAAATCTTAAAACATGCCTTTTAAGTGTAAGTATACTCACTATTAAACTGGAATAAACTAAAAGCTAAAAATATCTTAAAACATGAGTAGCAAACATAATCTGATAAGATGGTGAATCACAACACTTAGTTTCTTAAAACTCTTTACTTTCGAAGAATAAGTAGAACTGAAGTTGGGATGCAGTAAATCATGGACACTGTATGAATACTGAGTTAGAAACTATGTGATAGAGACTGACATAACTCGAGGATTTGAATATACAATCATATGGAGCACGGATGCATAAACATACAAAACCTAACATAACATATACTAAGCTTATCTGATTAACTGAATGACTGATAGTTGAATACTCATTATGTAGGGATGAACTGTACTTAGTCTGAATAACTAGGCTGAAACTATAGAGTACAATGCTTACGAGGTAAGGACTACCAAACAACATGAGATGAATGAGCATGAATGTGTAGAAACTGTAATATCTGAGAATGCAAGACTAAGTGTATATCTATTATGGTACTGAGATAATTTGTAATCTGAAAAACTGAGAACTATTAAACTAAATATCTAGAAGTCTGTACACTTAGTCAAGTAAACCTGAAATGAAAAGACACTGAATACTATAGTGAGACTGTAGAAGGTATCATTTAATTGACACCTGTAACCCCAATTAAAAGAGTGTCAGTATCGTGCCACAGGTACTAACAATGGTTGTGTGGATCCACTAATTGATGTCCCAAAAGATTAGGGTGTCAAGCCTAAACTGATGGTTTCCCCTGAGAGGTAGCTAAGCCTAAACTGATGGGTGACTCTTTATATCCTACACTGGCTACGTAGTTCTGGAATACAGGAACTGCTACGAATGACTCTACCTAACTGATGGAAAAGTTGTTATCTCTACATTTACTCGATGCTAAATCCTACTCCCAACTGAAAGACACTGAATTCTGGACTGATCTAAGTTTAACTGGATATGATAACTGACTAAACTGATGGCACTCATAATTTATCTAAAAACCTTTCTGACGCTACTGGAACTAGGTGAACAGATTAGTTTTTGGGTATTCAAAACCCCTAGAATTCGATAGCAATAATGATAGGGATATACTAAAGCTTTGAAATCATAATAAGAAAGCATTATTTAAAGAAACCCATCACTTGGGCATTTCATCAAACACATGGAGATTAATACTTTAATATGGGGCAATTCATCAAACACGTGGGGATTATGAACTTGATCATGGGAATATCTTAAACATGGGAGCATAACATGATTACATAACTAAAATCATGAATTGGTGAATTTACATGAAATTCGCTTGAAATAGGACATGGGCGTTTCATCAAAACATGTAAAGATCATAGCTTGAACATAAGAATATCTTAAACTTGAGGGAACAATAGAGTTACATGGTAACATTAATAACTTGGGGATTCATCTTAAAATTAATTGAACATGATATGGGAATTTCATCAAACATGTGGAAAGCATGAATTTAAAACATGGGAATGTTGCTAAAAAATCATGAATTTAGGATCTAGCATGGAATTCACTTGAATAAAGTGTGGGGAAACTCAAATTCATGGCATGAAGAATTCAAAGTCTTGCATGGAATTACATGTGGGCTGAATTGAATTAAAAACACCATGAAAACATGAAATTCAATTTTTCTTGAACATCTAAAATAACATAATGATAAAAAAAATTCATTCGTTAATTGAAAGAAAAGGGTTTGGGGCTCCATGGGTGAAAGAGGACCCATGGATGAACTCCCACATACCTTAAAACTTTAAATCTTGAAGAAGAAACAAACTCTTGAAAGCTTTCTTGAATTGGGAAACTTGAAATCTTGATTGTTCTAGAAGAAGAGGATTGAATTTGATGTTCTTGAAGGGGATTGTTTAGGGTCTGTTCTTGAGAGTAAAATAGGATAATGAGGGCAAATAATTCCCTAATGGATCCTTAAAATCGTATTTTTACGAGCTGAGTTGAGGTAGAAAAAGACCTCATTGCCCCTTATTCATTTAAACAACAAATTCATAACCTGGATTGCAATGTGAAGGCTCACAGCTGAGCGCTATTGGTTCCACCGCTATAGTGTAATGCCCCAAAAATGGGTCCCAAGACATCACACGGTGCTAAAAACTACAAGTAGCCTTAAGCTAACCTTGTAAGCCTTCTACTAAAGCTGAAGCTCATAATAAAGGAATATAGATATATAATCAAAGAAAAAATGTGAAACTCTATCTAAGCTAAGCTGAAATTATCTGAACACGATATCTAAAAATATTAGACTTAAAAGTCTGGACATTCAACACTGGAAATTTGAATTATTACTGCAGTCTGACAAGCCTCTACTACTAATAACTAGAGAGCCACTGGGACAAGCCCCCAGCTGACTCGAACTAACTAAAAATACTGAATCAACTACTATAATAAACTAGAAAAAAAACTGAATAACTAGGTCCCCGAACTATGAGGACTCACCAACTGTCGGGATGTAGATGGAGATGTTTGAAATCACTCATGCTGCTGAAACTGAGCACCTGAACCTACATTATGAGACAATGTAGCACATAGACGTATATGTGGATCAGTACTTCTGGAATGTACTAAGTATATGGGGGTGAATGCATAAGTAAAATAATATATCAACATTAGTGTAGATTTTCAAAAGAATGCACGCTAAGTGTAGATGACTCACAATAGCTTGAATAACTGAAAATTGAGAATCATGATCATGAATAATAAAACATGTATAAATCTAGTGAGTCACAACACTTCGTTCTAAATGTTGTACTTGTATTCTATCTTGAAATCATACTAAGCATAGAAAGGACTCACTTTTATATCTGTCAACTGAAAGCTGAAAGCTTATAGCTAATGTCTTATATAAAGCAATATCTGAATAAAACTATAAGTATTTACACTTAGTTTCTAAACTCTGTTCTGTTATTCTTTTTTGTAACCTTTTCTATTAGGGAGGTTCTTCTAACCGACATACACTATGTGAGCTATCATAGTGTCTAACTTCTAGTTCCCTTATAGGGAAATCTCATGTTGGGGAAAGGTGTCATACTCTTGCCAAGGAGTATAACCTAAATTAACTGATCACATTTGTAGTTGTCATCCATATAGAAATAGGAATAATCTGATAATATGTGCCTATGTTGGCTCATAGTTCTGGGGTATGTAAACATACCCAACTCAGTGCTAATTACTACTCCATTTAATCTATATGCTCATTCTATAGGAAATATATTTTTAAAACTAGTATAAGGGTTTACAATGAGAATCTCTTATGAATTTGTTTACTGTAAACTATAGTTAAATCTGTAACGTGGATTCCATATCTAAGCTGAGCTCAAAAGATCAGATCTTTGTTCAAAATCTGAATATAACAAATCATGGAATGCTTAAAATCATAATCTTCTTGAAATAACAACATTCAAACTGGGGCTAATAACCCATGCATCTATTTCATGTCGAATCATCATAAAGTTCATGCTTGATAATGAAAATATGGATAATTCAATGCTAAATCTGGAAATTACTGCAATATGCATAAAAGTACAAAAGTAGACATGTAATTCAACATTTAAATCTCTCAATATCTCATAATTCTTCAAATAGTAAAAAGTGGGTATAAACCCTAAACTGAAATTCGTATAATTTCATATAAAATTCAATTTTAAAACTAATTTTAGGCACACGGATGAAAGAATTATCCTTGTTGAAA
The DNA here is from genome assembly GCA_030864215.1 of Capsicum pubescens. Classification (NCBI taxonomy): domain Eukaryota; kingdom Viridiplantae; phylum Streptophyta; class Magnoliopsida; order Solanales; family Solanaceae; genus Capsicum; species Capsicum pubescens. The sequence goes on along the minus strand of CM061548.1, from coordinate 142,252,802 downwards.
CCCCACATACCTTGTTGGAATAATTGAATGTCAAAGCTTGAACTTTTGAATCTCTAATAGTGTTCTCGAAGCTTCTTCTTGAAGTTCTAGAACCCGGAAGCTTGGATTATTGACTTTCTTGAAGGAGTAATGGGTTGTTCTTGATTTCTTAGAGCTAGGGTTTTTCTTAGAGAGGAAAAAGATGAATAATGATTTATCTAGGCTATTTGGGGCTGAAATTGTGTGTTTAGGACGGTTTTGATGTGGGACAAAAGACCTTATTTTCCTCCAACACACGGAGTCAAAAGCTGAAAAATATAAGACCGTGTGTCGCATGCTCTGGAGCTATGGAATGGAGCGTGCGCTTCATGCTCTATTGCATGCTCCCTAGGGGTGGACTGGAGCGTGCATCGCACGCAGCTACTATTTTAGACTTTAAAACATGGCCTTACGATTTTCCAAAAGCTCCAAAACTCACCCGAGATGTACTACTTACTACCCCGATCAAGAATCAACTTTAAAATCAACCATACAATATCGGAAAGGTCAGAAATAAAATTATCAAAGTTTAAGGGGTCAAAATGAGACTAAGTCTCCAACACTTAGTTTTATTTCAGGTTCTAAGTGTCTTAAGCACGTACTATGGGCTGAGTTGAGTTATGAAAGTACGGGGTATTACAATATCTTACCCTTGGAAACATTCATCCTCGAATGAGACTAATTAAGCTGATGATACTAAGAAACTTAAACTATGACTGGTGTGCACAACTGAAGAATAACTAAACTTATTTGCAAATTCAAGAATTATCAAGAGAGTGACTATATAAAGCTGAAACTTGGAATGAAAAGAGATGATATGAATAAAATTGTTACCTTGAACTGAATCCTAATTTGCAAAGAAAAGGTGAAGATACTAGGTATGCATGTCTGCTTCTGTTTCCAAGTAGCACCCTCAACGTACTGATTTTGCCACAGAACTTTGACCAAGGGAACTTCTTTATCTCTTAGTCTACGGGTCTGATGATCAAGAATCTCTACTGGAAATTCTTCATATGAAAGGTTATTCTGAATATTTGTGATTTCTAGAGGGACTACAACAGTTGATCATCCATGCACTTCTTCAATAAGGACACATGGAACATTGGGTGAACTGATGACAAGTCTGCAGGTAGCTCAAGATCATACGCTACCTTCCCCACACGACTCATAATCCTATAGGGACCCACATATCGGGGACTAAGCTTCCCTTTTTTTCCAAATCTCTTCACCCTTTCATGGGTGAAACCTTTAAATACACAAGATCATCTACTTTAAACTCAAGATCGCTCATTCTTATGTCTGTATAATATCTCTGATGACTCTGCACTACTTTTAATCCCTCTCGAATCAAATGAAATTTCTCCATGGCTTCAAACACCATATATGGTCCAATCAAAGCAGCCTCACCCACTTCAAACCAACAGACTGGTGATCTATATCTACATTCATACAAAGCCTTAAACGGGGCCATCTGAATGCTAGAATGGTAACTGTTATTGTAGGCAAACTCGATCAACGGCAAATGGTCATACCGAATGCCTTTGAAATCAAGAACGCATGCCCTCAATATATCCTCTAAGGTCTGAATAGTCCTCTCTGCCTGACTATGTGTCTGCAGATGAAAAGCTAAACTAAGATGAACATTTGTACCAAGACCCTTCTGAAAGGCTTTCTAAAACTGAGAGGTAAAATGAGTGCCCCTATCTGAGGTGATGGACAAAGGAACTCCATTCAATCTAATGAACTCTCTGATATACAACTTAGCATAATATTCAACTGTGTAGGATGTGTGAACTAATAAGAAATGGGCTAATTTGGTCAATCTGTCTACAATAATCCAAATTGAATCATGTTGATAACGCGAATGGGGTAATCCAGGCACAGAGTCCATATTCACCTCTTACCACTTCCAAGTAGGAATACCAAACTCCTGCAAAGTGCCACCAGATCTTTGGTGCTCTTCCTTAACCTGTTGATAAGTTGCACACTTGGATACAAATTTTGCGATATCTTTCTTCATACCACTCCACCAATAGACTTCTCGCAGATTGCGGTATATCTTGGTGGCTTTTGAATGAATGGAGTAACGCATACCATGCGCTTCTGCCATAATCCGCTGCCTTAAATCATCAACACATGGCAAACATGATCTACTCTGGTATCTCAACATACCATATCACCCTTGGAAGAAAACCTCTACCTTTTGGTCTTTAACTGAACCCTTCAGTTTGACCAAATTGGAATCCTTATCCTGCTTCTCTTTCACTTCAGAAGCTAGAGAAGATTTTAAACTACTCTGAACAAAAATATTTCCTTCAGCTGAATCAACCAACCTCACACCCAATCTAGCTAACCAGTGAACTTCCAGAACTAACTCTCTTTTATCATTCTCCACATAAGCAACACCGCCCATAGACAATCTACTAAGGGCGTCTGCCACTACATTAGCCTTGCCCGGATGATACAATGCACTCATATCATAATCTTTCAACAATTCTAACCACATCCTTTGACAAAGATTCAAATCCCTCTATGTAAACACATATTGCAAGATTTTGTGATCCATAAACACATCAATATGCACCCCATAAAGATAGTGCCTCCAGATTTTCAATGCAAACACCACAACAGCTAGATCAAGGTCATGGGTAGGGTAGTTCTTTTCATGAGGCTTAAGTTGTCTAGAGGAATAGGCTATAACCTTACCTCTCTGCATCAAAACACAACCCAGACCAATTCTAGAAGCATCACAATAGACAAAAAATCTATCTGTTACATCAGGTAGCGCTAAAACTGGGGTTAAAGTGAGTCGAGTCTTCAACTCCTAAAAACTATTCTCACAGGAATCTGACCACTAAAACTTAACTTTCTTCTGAGTTAATCTAGACATAGGGGATGTAATAGAATAAAAACCTTTAACAAAACATCTGTAGTAGCCAGCTAAACCCAAGAAACTTTAGATGTTTGATGGACAGATAGGTCTAGGCCAGTTTCTTACCATTTCTATCTTTTAAGGATCAACCCTAATGCCATTACTGGAAATAATATGACCAAGAAAAGCTACTGATTTTAGCCAAAATTCATATTTGCTGAATTTGGTGAACAACCGGTGATCTCTAAGAGTTTGCAACATAATTCTAAGATGGTCTACATGGTCATCCTCACTATGAGAATAGACAAGAATATTATCTATAAATACTATGACAAACATGTCCAGATATTATTTAAACACTCGGTTCATCAAGTCCATGAAGTTTGTTGGGGTATTTTTCAACCCGAAGGACATGACTAGAAACTCAAAATGACCATAACAGGTTCTGAAAGTTGTCTTTGAAATATCACATTCCCTTACTCTAAGCTGATGAAAGCCGGATCTAAGTTCTATCTTTGATAAATAACTTGCACCTTGGAGCTGGTCAAATAAGTCATCAATCTCAGGAAGAGGATATTTGTTTTTGACTATGACTTTATTCAACTGACGATAGTCAATGCATATTCGCAAAGAAATATATTTCTTTCACACGAATAGGATAGGAGCGCCCCATGGAGAGACACTTGGCCTTATGAAACCTTTATCTAAGAGGTCTTTAAGCTGGTCTTTTAACTCCTTAAGCTTGGCTGGAGCTATTCGATATGGAGGAATGGAGATAGGTTGAGAATCTGGGAGAAGGTCAAATACCGAATTCTATTTCCCTATTGGGAGGTACCCTTGGCTAATCTTCGAGAAAAACTTCAGGAAACTCATTGACTACACGAACTGACTGGACTGTTGGAGTCTCAGACTTAGTGTCTTGGACTTGAACTAAATGATAGATACACCCTTTTGATATCAAATTTCTAGCTTTAAGATAGGATATGAAATAACTTTTGGGGGACACTGAATTACCTTCCCACTCAAAGATTGGCTCATATGGAAGCTAAAACTTCACTACTAGAGTGCAACAATCTATGGACACATAATAAGAATGGAGCCAATCCATGCCCAGAATAAGGTCAAAGTCGACCATATCTAACTCTATTAGATCTGCTAACATGATTTTTTGAAGGACAGTGATAGGACATTTTCTAAAGACTCATTCGACAACAACTGACTCACTCACTGGGGTAGAAACTAAGAAGGGCTTAGGGATCATTTCAGGACCTATTTCAAAATTTACTGCAATTAGTGGGGTCACATAAGAGAAATTCGACTTAAACATCAAGATGAAAGACACGAAGCATATCAGTGATAATATCTAGTGAAATCTCCTGCTCTTGGTGGGATGGTAAAGTGTAAAAATAATTCTGGCGCCGACCGCCACCAGTACTGGATGATACGCCCTGAGGAAGGACTGGGCAACCTAGAGGAGCTGGTGTGCTAGTAGCTTAAGTCTGGGGACAAATATCCCTATTTCCCTGCCTAGCATGAGGACACTCTTTGATTCCATATCCCAATTTACCACAACCATAACAACCTTTCTGTCCCAACAAGCACTCACCAAGATAATTCTTACCACAATTAGCATATGGAGGATAACTGGGTTTTCCACTCACGTTATTATAAGACCTGGACATAGAAGTCTTACCCAACTTCTCCTGTCTATCTCTGAGGGTGAGAGCACTAGATGAAGATGGCATTGGCATAGATGAACGATCAAAAACTGTGAACGATTTCCCCCTCCAAACTTTGTCTGGCCATACTCAAACTGCCCGGTTCTAGCCTTCTTATTTCCCCTCTCTCTCTCCTTCAACTTTTCTGCCTGAATATGTTGAGCATGAATCATCAACCTAGAAAGATCCATATCCCCAATAAGCATGGCAGTCCTATAATCTTTGACTACCAAACCAGATACTCTAGTAACAAACTTACTCATACTCGCCCTAGGGTAAGCCATCATATTAGGGGCACATTTAGATAACTGGTTGAACTTAAGGCAGTACTCCTTCACTGTCATCGAGCCCTACCTCAGGTTCACAAACTCCTATACCTTAGTTGCTCTCATTTCATGCAAAAAAATTTGTCTAGAAATGCATCCTAAAACACCTACCAACTCATAGGAGTTGCATTATTACCTCTACCATTCTTCCACATAACCACCCAATCAATGCCACACTCTTCACCCATGGATGCCAACTCTACACTCTCCTCCTTAGTAACATGCATAATTTGGGTGATTTTTCTTATCTTATATAAGTAAAGTTGTGGGTCCTTACCTGCTTTTGACCCAAAGAACTCAGGAGAATTCATTCTCATGAAGTTATAATTTTTGGCTACTGCTAAATCCCCATTATGTTAAAGTGGGACTGTCGCCTGATTGGTTCCCTCAACATTGGCAGTTACAGCTTGGTCTAATGCATGAAAATCAGCCCAAAACTCAGCATAGGATACATTCTCATTAAGAGGATCAGCGGGCTGGGGTGGCTGGTTATCATTTATGCGTGCATTAGCTTAGCGATAAGGCATATTCAACTGTCACATAAGAACATAAGTTAAAAGTAGATAGGGACATTGTAAGCATGATAGATCATAAAAGAAAAAGATGATTTCCTAAAAATATCTCATAGCCTCTTGCTCATAAGTGTGGCATGTTTCACACCCATGATCAAGACTCTACGTAACATGGCTTATCTGGATCTTGATGACTCGTTGAACCTTAGGCTCTGATACCAAGTTTGTAAAGCCCTAAAAATGGGTCTCAAGATGTCACACGGTGCTCAAGACTACAAGTAGCCTTAAGCTAACCCTGTAAGCCTTCTACTAAATATGAAACTTATAATAAAGGAATATAGATATATAATGAAAGGTAAAATACGAAATATAGATATATAATCAAAGTTAAAATATGGAACTCTGTCTAAGATAAGCTGAAATTATCTGAAAATGATATCTAAAAATATTAGACTTAAAAGTCTGGACATTCAACACTGGAAATCTGAATTATAACTAGCATCCTGACAAGACTCTACTACTAATAACTAGTGAGCCACTAGGACAAGCCCCTAACTGACTTGAACCGACTGAAAATATTGAATCAACTACTATAATAAACTATAGAAAAACTGAATAACTAGGTCCCCAAACTATGAGAACTCACCAATTATCGGGATATATATAGAGATGCTCAAAATCACTCACACTACTGAAACTGAGCACCTGAACCTACATTATGAGACAATGTAGCAGATAGACGTATATGTGGATTAGTACTTCATGAATTTATTGAGTATATGGGGGTGAATGCATAGGTAAAACAATATCTCAACATTAGTGTAGATTTGTAAAAAAATGCATGCCAAGTGTAGATGACTCACAATAGCTTGAATATCTAAAAACTGAGAATCATGATCATGAATAATAAAGCATGTTGTATAAATCTAGTGAGTCACAACACTTAGTTCTAAAAGTTATACTTGTATTCTACCTTAAATTCATACTGTCTAAGTGTAGAAAGGACTCACTTTTATATCTGTCAACTGAAGGTTGAAATGTTATAGCCAATGTATTATATAAAGCAATAGTTGAATAAAACTGTAAGCCTTTACACTTAGTTTCTAAAAGTTGTTCTATTATTCTTTTCTGTAGTCTTACATATATGTGTGTATGTAAATATAATGTGTATGGTTTTTGGTGGGTTAAAGGACAAGTTATAAGTTATATATATATATATACACATATATAGGGTCCACTTTATTATTTGTCTTCTCTACGAAAATACTTAAAGAAAAAAATGAGGAAACCCTAATTATTTTTATCTAAACCAGTAGCCTTTCCTTCTTTCTCTCTCTAATATAATGAAATAGCTCTCGCCCGAAACAAAAATCACCGACCGGCGAAACTCCCACCGGCATTAACTCCCATTCTCCTCTCTCTATTTCTCCACTATTCCAGTCATCCCAGCTGCCCCCTTCCTCTTTCACCATTCTCTTTCTCTATAAGTTTGGTCATTGGCGAGCCAACTCCGACAAAAATCACCACTGCTCCAGCTGAGGACCCCACTAACACACCAACAATAGACTCTGGTTGGAAACATCAATGGTTCCTCAACAATGATTTAAAAATATTAAGTTGGTTATCTATCGGATTGAGGAAATTAGTGGTTAACAAAACAAAGGCTACACTCCTGCGGGTTGAATTGTTTGATACTTGTGGTCCTACCATTAGCTAAGAAGGCATCAAAGGTATGTAAATCTAAACCTTCCTTCACCGTGAAGGCACAACTCATAGTCATTTGTTTCTCATAGCGGAGTCAATACCGTTTATTTAATATACATGAACAAATCTTTCACCTTTTATATGTGTAACACCCCAAATTTGATACCCGAAATGCTACATGGTGCTAGCAATCTCGAAGGACCACAATCTAACCCATGACTGATATCTATAATTGAGCACTGCATAATATATAATATAAATGTGGAATAAAAGGGCTGAAAGGCCATAAGGTTCAAATATCTGATAAAATATAACATCTGGAAATACGGTATATCAATACCAAAACTAAAATAAACTATCTGAACATGCTAGTCTGAAAGCCTCTAAATATTTGAAAACTGTGGAGTGGATGGGACATGTCCCTAACTAACCCCGTCTAATAAAACTAAACTAATGAAGTAACGAAATGATCATGCTATCCTCGAATGATGAAGACTCACTGCAAATCTACTGCTTCTAGCGAAATATGAAGCTAAGTGCGATCGGGAACTTGAGCGTCCGAACCTATGGTAGAAAACACCATAGCGCAGAATAAAAGTATATGTCAGTACGTCTGAATGTACTGGTATGCAAAGTAAGGTAGGTTGAATGCATGGGGTTCATATGCATGAGTAATACTAATTGACAAAATAACATGAATGTGAGAATACATGCATGAATACATAACTGTAAATGAGATCATGATAATACTGACTACAGAGTCTGAATACTGATAACATAAGTTTCGTATAACTGATATACTGTTAACTGAGTGACTGTGTCTGACAGTTCTAATTCTTATAGAACTAGCTGAGTTATGTACTAAACTGAGTGACTGTATCTGAAAGTCCTGAATTTGAAGAACTATCTGAGTTCTTTTACTGAGACTAAGACTAAGACTGTGGGAAGTAATCATCTAACCGACATGCCCCAAATCTGAACTAGTGGGGTTCCAACCTGTAACCCCAGCTGGAAGGGTGTCAGTATCGTGCCACGGGTAAAGACAATCTATGAGTTATCCCTCTTTGAAAGGGAGCTCTTCCGTCAACCCCTCTAATTAGGAAGATCTCAAATGAGATGTATAGTCCCTAGACTCGTAGTGGTACATCTCAACCTACGTTGGCTACATAGTTCTAGAATGTAAGGATTTCTACTAAGGATCACACCCTCTACTGGCTGACAGGTGATCCCTTATCCTTGGATTCACTCGGTGCTGAATCCTACTCCCAACTAAATAGACACTGAACTGATTTCCTAGTTCATACTAGGATTGACTGAGCTGTCACTGATCGTGTTACTGACTGAACTGGATTGATTTCACTAAGTTCTATTATATGAGAGAATACTATTGAGATCTAATAACTGACTGAGATTACTGAGATTACTAAGTACTGTGAAGGACTGGACTGATACTGAATTTACTGAGTTTTCCTGAGTTATGTGACTGACTGAATTCTAAGGATCGTGGCTTAACTGAGAGTATATTGAAAATTGATGCTGGCTCTAGGCACACAGCTAAATTATCGGGTACAAGTACTGCCAAGACTCGATAGCATGAAATTAACAAGACATGACACTTCTTTGAATACATAACCATAGGCCACAATTCATAATACAATCATTGGGGGATTTCATGAAGCACTTGATATTCATAATCTTGTACATGGATAGGAATGCATTCAAACATATCATAATTTCACAATTCTAGTCTCATGAGCATTCCATCAAACAACTATAAGACATAGAATTAGCATGGGAGTCATTTTGAACATCTAGTTGTAGCCTAGGTTCATCATTTATACCAACAAAGGGTCATAAAACACAATTCTACTCACTTAGGCATTTTATCAAACACATGGGATGTATATACTTAGGCTTGGGCATGAACACTAAACAATTACATCTTAGCTACTTTAATCAACTCAATTTCATGAAATTCAATCCACATGCTAACATAATATCAAGGAATACATAAGGATTCCATTATGGAAGCCATTCAAATCAACAACCTAGATACAATTTCAATCCACAACATGGATATCATTATTTAAGCTTTAAAAAAATGGTTTCTTGAACTCCAAGGATGAAAGGGATCCTTCGATGAACACTTTGCATACCTAGGTAGATGACTTCTTGAAGATTGATGGAGGAAAGCTTGAATTATTGGCTTGAAATTGATCACCTAGGGTTTCTTGTTCTTGAGCAATTGTGGAATAAGGAATGTATTTAGCCAAAAGAGGGCTAAATTTCATGTTTATGAGGGCTGAAGGTCAAGGAAAATGACATAATTACCCTTAAGGACATGGTCATTTAATGACTAAAATTGGGCACCGATGTGTTGAGTGATGCGGCGCGTCAATGGCACCGATGCAATACTCGATGCATCGCGCCATGATCACACCAAGCCTTAGTACTTTTGGCTCTGGCAACCTACAACAATGTTAACCAACACGATACGCGATGCGGCGCGCTAAGATCGAGTTGGTCCACTATTTTAGGACACCAAATATGGTCTAAACAAGGTCCGAAAAATCCAAAACTTGTTCGAAAACACCTATTGACCTCCCTGATCATGAATTAGCAAGAATACCAACCATTAAAGGACATTAAGGTCACAAAATGAGATAGACAACTTTTGAAGGACAAAAATAAACTAAGTCTAGAAACTTAGCTAGAATTTTCTAAGTCTAGGACCCCCTTGACAAGCTTAAAGGACTGAATTAACCTTAGGAATTTTGCAGGGTCTTACAATATCTCCCCCTTGGGAATATTCTTCCTCGAATGGGACTAGCTGAGATGGGAGAAATGATAAGCTAAAGTACATACTGAACATGAACAACTAAAACATGAGTACATGACTGACATGACTGATAAGCTGAATGTATTATACTAAACATGCATATCTGATGCATGAATAGCTGACTCAATGAATGCATGACTGGGATTACTGATAAACTGAATTTATCAAGTTGAGCATGCATATCTGATGCGTGAATACATGACTGAACTGACACATGAACATATCACTGAATATTTAATGGTAATTGATACCAAGTTTATAATGGGAATCTGACGATGAAACTGAATACCAAGTTTGTAATAGAATTTGAACATGAAACTGAGTGAATTCATGGAAGAATATTGCCTTAAACCAAAAATAATGATGAACTCGAGATCACTTATTGGGCATGCATGAATAGGAACATATCTGAGCTTGAAACGTGGTATATAAACTGAATATCATGATCTGAACTAAGCACCTTGAATACGTGGCATGCGGCTGAGGTCAGAGTTTGAGGTTCAACTTATGAGTACCCCTTACTCCTAACTATATTTATTACAAGGAGAGAGAGTGGCATATTTATGTCATGAAAGTTCGGGGGATTATAGTGTATCTCCCCCTTGGGACACTAGGTCCCTCAAAAAATACTGATTTTGCTGAGATACTGAGAAAAACTAGGGTGATGCACAAGGCACCTAAGAACTGAATTGTGACTGAATATCTGGGATCTAAAACTAAGATGTGATACATGAACTAAGTTGAGCATGCAACTACCTGGTTGGTCCATCTTAGAATGATCACATTCGTGGGACACCAAATAGTGAGACTAGATGGAACTAGAGGAAACCCCGCCATCCAAACTTACTCGCCTGACTGCTAAACTGAATTACTGACTGCTTAATCTAACTCATACTAAAAACTTATACTTAACTAAAGTACTACTTTGTCACACTTTCAACTATACTCTCCACCTTAGTACAACACGTCACTCAAGACTACCGAAAATATTCACATAGGTATTGAGCATGACTACTTAAATATACTGCTTATTTGATTAACTGAAAGACTGATACCTGAATACTGGGTCTGCAAGACTTAACTGAACTTAGTCTGAACAACTGGATTAAAACTGTAGAGTATAATGCATAGAAGGTAATGACTGACTGGGTAACATGAGGTAACTGAGAATGAGTGAGTGAAAACTATACTACCTTAAGAATGCAAGATCAGGCGACTAACATGTTTTGAAAATATTTTGTAAGACGGGGTACTAAATACTAATAACTAAGTAACTGATGTCCATATGCTATGGTCAAGAAATCCTAAAACTAAACTGAGTTACTGAACCGATTACTAGGCTAGGACTGGGACTGAGATTTTAGCTAAGATGGTAATTGAGAATATAACCATAACTAAGACTGTAACTGAAACTGAATTGTAGTTTCTAATAACTGAGGTTTAGACTAGTACTGAAGTACAAAATTCTAATGGCTAAGTAACTGATAACTGAAAGCCATGGTACTGTAGGACTATCTGAGTCCTTTACTGAATATTGATTACTAAACTGAAGTTGTAACTGAGGATTGAGGCATAGAGCATCAACCCATGGATTCACCGAGGGATCTAAACTGAGAGTATACATGACATAATCTAGGTTTGGCTGATCGCTAGGAGTAGAGAATGAGTCATGAGCTGCATGACCTGAGCCTAGAATTTTTGTGTTCATGGGACATAATTCATAACACTGGGTGAACTGGAACTCCTCATACTAGGAACTTGAAACACATACTATTCTATGAAAAGTGTGTGGATATAAGTTGTATTCGTGGGATTGAAATGTAAAGCATGCGTAAGTATCGTGATGGTTGAAGTACAAAACTTTGCACTGAGGTAGGAATGGGTTAGGAATCATTTTTCCTTATGGATTTTCTACACATACTGGTATTACAACTGGAACCTGAAGGCCTGACTTTCTGAGATATCATAATCAGACAGTCCCTGTATACCTGTCGTGCTATGATGGGCATAACCAATGGGTGAGACTGAGAAAGGTCCTATTAATATTTGGTCTGACCTTAAAGTTTACTGTTATGTAAAGAGTTACAAAAGAAAAAAAATCTCTTGAACCTGAAGAAACATAAACATGTAAATGAGAGATCGATAACATACCAGTAGCTGCATCAGGAGGATTCTCCTAATTCTATCGGGACTAAGAGCATAGAGTCTGTTTGGGCGTTGCCAATTGATAGCACTGGAATTTGCACCCTGTTGATTCAGGTGAACAAACTGGGCTGAAAGACGATCGTGCTGACTTCAAGGGTCGGTTTTAGGATAGTCTCGGACCTTGTGACCTGACTCACATTATCTAAAACACACATCACTGTCGGCTCTACACCCCCTTATGATACTTACCACACTCTTCGCAAAGCAAATTAGTAAAACTCCTGCTCTCACTACCCCGGGGTTGATGATAGGCATTGATGATAGGCATATTTACACGCCTAAAGTACTATAATTTACCCATATTTTAGCTAAGTTTTGAGGACAAAATATATAATTCATGCACTTTTAGTCCTTTTTCCTGTAAGTGAGCTAACAAACGTGATTAGCAAGTTTTCAGGTATAAATGATGCAAATTTCAGCATATTATGGATAACTTGATGCCCAAGGAAGCTTCACGAAAGAAGAAAGGGAAAGCTTGGATGCCAAGGACCAAAAGTGATGCATGGAATATCTGTCCCGGGCAAAAACAGCATTTCCAAAGACTTTGGGGATCAGCAGTAACTTATTAGGATTAGGATAATGATGCAGTAACCTAGTAGGACTAGGATAAGTAATGCAGTAGCTTTGTAGGAATAGGATATGGGTGTTATAAATACCCTATTTTGTTAGAGATTTTAAGCATTCTACTTCTAGTTCCGAATCATTCTAATTCTTCCATCAATTCGAATTCTCATATTTTTACTTCTTATTCAACACTTTCAATTCTTATTCTCTTCATCTATTCAATTCTTAATTTCCACAACAAGAGAACCGCTATTCTAAAAGGGAATTCACGCCTAACGCCATACCAAACCCTACTACACGTGAGATTTTTATTTTGGTATAATGATAAAGTCTATTGTGATTTCCGTCGCACTCATGAATAGCTAAACTTCTCTGTTGGGGTTATGGTAGCCTTATGAGATACTATCTATTGCTATGAGTTTGTGAGTTCGTGACTCGTATGATGCTTATATCATTATTCTCTTCATCTTAATGAAAATTCTTGTGGTTGCAAACGCATAGAATACGCCAGTATAGCATTAACTTGTTCGAAAGAAAAGTTATATGTCTGGAAAAGAGATAATGTCAAGGTAATAGGGCACCAACCCCTGTTAAAAAGTTAGTGTCGTAACTGGATTAACCTCTTGGAGAGTTCATACCGTTAGACACGCTTTAAGCTCGAAAGAGTTAAAGTGAAATAATCCTTGATGGTCGAAAGACGCCTGGATTTACCATAGAATACAACTCTCTATAAGCACATGCATGTCTGAATTCCGCATAACTCATAGCCAATAGAGACGTATAACTCATAAAGGTGGACATAACCCCAACTCTCAATTCTCATTGGTTAAACATCTTACTGAACATTCTTGCCTTTTTACTTTGCTATTTTCCGTTTTTACTCTACTATTTTGTTACATTATTGCACGCTACAAAATCCCCCCTTTTTCGAGACTTGCACCAAAAGTATAATAATATTTGCTTACTTAGTGACCGGCTATTCTTTGTGGGATCGATACCCAACCCAGTTGGGTTATATATTTGACAACGACCGCTTACACTCTTACGAGAGCTGTAGTTTGAGCGTTATCAAAAATTGGCATCGTTGCCGGGGAATACGGTTGTCAACTAAGTTTGTGATAATTAATAGACCCTTTGGTCAAAGATTCTCGTACTTTACTTTTAGTTGTTGTTTTTGTTTTCTGCAGGTTTTGTTCAGTGCATGCCAAATACTCGAAGTTCTGGTCAACCATTATTACCCATAAACCCTGAACCGCAACTTATTGGCAGAATGGATGCACAACGTGACATTGACAGAAGGGCGGCTCAACAGGAGCAGGCTAGACTAGATGCACTGGCAGCTGCTCAAGTGCATCAACAGAATATTGATAACCCAGGTCGTGCAACAAATCCTGATGATGAGGACCTGGGTAATGAGGAGCTACTGAATCCTAGGCGTACTGACGAAGTGGCGGCACCTATGCATAGGAGAGATCGTCAAGCTAGAATGAGACCTGACCGCCGAGCTGTGCAGGCTCCTTTTGATGATGATGATGACGATCTGGATGGAGCTGGTGCTACAGGAGCTATTATTCCTCCACCCTTGGCTCCCAGAGCCAAGTTCAATATCACTAGCACCATGATTCAACTATTGCAGCTCAAGGGATTATTTGGTGGACTTGCAGGCGATGATCCGAATATGCATCTGATCAACTTCATCTCTACATGCAAGTCATTCGACAATCCAGGCGTTGGACAGAATGCAATTCGACTGCGTTTATTTCTATTGTCTCTGTCTGGGGAGGCAACTCTATGGTTGAATGGGCTAACTCCTGATTCTATTACTAATTGGAGGCAACTGAAAGACGTTTTCCTAGAAAGATTCTTTCCGCCATCCAAGAGAGCCCAATTAAGGGATGAGATCAGCAATTTTTGACAGCTTCCAACTGAAGCTCTCCACGAAACATGGGAGAGGTTCAAGAAGAAGCTTATGCGGTGCCCAAATCATCAGATGACCAACATCTACTTGATGGAGTTATTATACAGGGCTTTGAACTCAGTGACTAAGCCAGTGGTTGATAATGCTGCAGGTGGGTCATTCATGGACCTTACTTTTCTCGAGGCAAGTGATATGCTAGATCGTATGACAAAGCAGAGTAGAGCTTGGCATACCAGGGATTCTGAGGTAGCAAGCTCTACCGTATCTATTGGCATGACTGCAGAGCAGAGGCGTAGACAAGAGGAACGTGACCAAGATATGGCTCACATGAAAACGCAGATGGATCTTCTTACCAAGCACTTATTATCAGGGAAGACCGAAAAGGTTAAGGTCGTTGTATCACAGGGAAGAGATGAATCCGACTATGAGGAAGAAGTGAACTACTTGAATAATCAGGGGGGTTTCTGAGGCAATGCCCAAGGAAACCAAGGTCGGAACTATTATGATAAATCTGGATACAAGGACCGCGACCAAGGTAGTTGGAAGAACAAGAATGATAATAGTGGTTTATATGTTCCCCCAGGAAGACGTGACACCACTGCATCTGGGCCGGGAAATATGGAAGAGATGATGGCTAAACTGTTGAAAGGAGTGGAAGCAACCAGCGCGGGAGTAACGGAGGTAATAAATGATTTGTCCTCAATGAAGCAATTGGTTGACTCACATTCCACTTCAATAAAACAAATAGAGCAGCAATTGAGCCAACTTTCAGCAGCACTCAATCAAAGAAAGGCAGGCACTCTACCTAGTAACACTGTGCAAAATCCAAGGAACGACGGATCATGCATGGCTATTACTACCAGGAGTGGTAAGGTGCTGGAAAATTCATCCCAAATCAAGCAAGTGGCTGAAAATAAGGAAGATGATGACGCCATAGAAGCTGACCAAGACGTTCATGACGTCACTCCTCAACATCCACAGTCTGAAAATATCACTGAACCAAAACAAGATAAAAAGAAAGTGAGGGAGAAAACTATTCGCCTTCCACCACCACCTTTCCCTCAAAGATTGAAGAACAAGGCGGATGATACAAGGTTCAGCAAATTCATGACTATGTTAAAACAGCTGATCATTAATGTGTCGTTGGTGGAAGCACTTGAACAAATGCCTGGGTATGCAAAATTCATGAAGGATCTTTTGACAAAGAAGCGGGCAGCAAGCTATAAGTTGACAGATACTGTTCATTATTGCAGCGCAATTGCCACCCGATCACTAGTTCAGAAGAAGGCCGACCCCGGTGCTTTCACTATTCATTGCACCGTTGGATCTTTGAATTTTTCCAAGGCGTTATGTGATTTAGGAGCCAGCATCAATTTGATGCCATTATCTATTTACAAAAAGTTGGGGTTGGGTGATCCTACTCCAACCAACATGAGGCTCGTAATGGCGGATAGGTCGGTAAAACGACCTGTTGGTATTCTATGTGATGTATTGGTGAAGGTTTCTTCATTCATCTTTCCAACAGACTTCGTTATTTTGGATTGTGAGGCAGACTCAGAAGTTCCCATAATCTTGGGGCGCCCTTTCCTTGCAAAAGGAAGTGTACTTATTGATTTAAGAGCTAATGAGCTTTTATTCTGAATAAATGACGAAGTAGTTTGCTTTGATGTGTGCAAATCAATGAAGCACCCCAAAAAGATGAACGTATTCTCGGTAGCTGATGTTTATGTTGATGATGAGAAAGAATTATCTGAAGAGGAGCAGATTATTGATGACCCATTGGCGGTTGTGCTCATGAATTTTGAGCACAAGGATGCTGAAAACTATGAAGAAACTATTGGTGTTCTAACAGGATTTGGGTCATATCCTCATGCTCCCAAGAAGCTGGACCTTGATCTCAAAAATCGACCCACACCACCAGCTAAACCATCTATTGAAGAGCCACCCACGTTAGAGTTGAAGGAGTTGCCTAGTCATTTAAAGTATGCATTCTTAGGAAGCGGAAGCACACTCCCAGTCATTGTGGCAGCAGATTTGGGTGAGCAGCAAGTTGCAGCTCTCATTGCTATTTTACGAAAGTATATAAGAGCCATTGGTTGGACCATCGCTGACATCATTGGTATTCCACCTGGGATTTGTACACACAAGATTCAACTTGAAGAAAATTGCACACCCACTATTGAGCATCAAAGGCGTCTCAATCCACCGATGCAAGAAGTGGTGAAGAAAGAAATTATTAAGTGGTTAGATGCAGGGGTTGTGTATCCAATATCTGACAGTACATGGGTGAGCCCGGTACAATGTGTTCCCAAGAAAAGAGGCATGGCGGTAGTTGAGAATGAAAAGAATGAGCTTATTCCACTCAGACCTGTTACAGGATGGAGAGTATGCATGGACTACCGAAAGCTAAATTCATGGACGCTTAAGGACCACTTCCCAATTCCATTCATGGACCAAATGCTCGATCGATTAGCGGGGAAAGGATGGTTCTGTTTCTTAGATGGTTATTCCGGCTATAATCAGATTTGTATTGCCTCCGAAGACCAAGATAAGACAACGTTCACATGCCCATATGGTACGTTTGCCTTCAAACGCATGCCATTCGGGCTATGTAATGCACCAGCCACTTTTCAGCGTTGTATGATGTCCATTTTTTCTGATATGGTTGAAGACACCTTGGAGTTGTTCATGGACAATTTTTCAGTTGTGGGTGAGTCATTTGAATCATGCTTGGCAAACCTAAGTATGGCGTTACAAAGATGTGTTGAATCAACCTAATGTTGAACTGGGAGAACTGTCACTTTATGGTTAAAGAAGGTATTGTTCTTGGGCATAAAATCTCCGAAAGAGGAATTGAGGTTGATCGAGCTAAAATTGAAGTTATCGAGAAGCTACCACCCCCAATTTCAGTAAAGGGAGTTCGTAGTTTCCTCGATCACGCAGGTTTCTATCGGCGGTTTATCAAAGACTTCTCCAAAATTGCTAGTCCATTATACAAACTTTTGGAGAAAGATGCAAGGTTTGACTTCAATGAAGACTGTTTGAAGGCATTCGAATGCCTCAAAGGGAAGCTAATTGAAGCTCCTATCATTGTAGCACCAGATTGGTCTCTACCGTTTGAAGTCATGTGTGATGCAGCGGGGTAGCTTTGGGTGTTGTACTAGGCCAGAGAAGGGAAAATTTATTCCACCCAATCTACTACACAAGCAAGGTCCTGAACAAAGCCCAGAAGAACTACACTGTCACAGAACAAGAGCTTCTAGCGGTTGTGTATGCTTTTGAAAAGTTCTGTGCTTATTTTTTGGGAACCAATGTGGTAGTTCATACTGATCATGCAGCTCTGAGATATCTAATGACAAAGAAGGATACGAAACTAAGGCTAATTCGATGGGTATTATTGCTGCAAGAATTTGATTTCAAGGTAAAAGATAGAAGAGGTTGCGAGAACTAAGTGGCTGATCATCTATCTAGACTCGAGAACGAGCATATAGCGCAGCCTGATCTTGAGATTGATGACGCATTCCCTGACGAAGATATCTTAGCCACAATAATGGAAGAGTTACCATGGTATGCAGACTTTGCGAATTTTGTGGTGAGTAATGTGATGCCTGCAAATCTATCTTTCCATCAAAAGAGGAAGTTCATGCATGATGTAAAACACTACTTTTGGGATGAGCCATATTTGTTTCGATGATGTGCGGATGGTGTTATCAGGCGATGCATATCCCATGTAGAGGTGCCAAATATATTGGAAGCATGTCACACTTCCAAAGTTGGGGGACATCACGTAGGTAATCAGACAGCAAGGAAGGTATTGCAAAGTGGATACTATTGGCCTTCGATATTTAGAGATGCCTACGAATTTGTGAGAAGATGCGACCAATGTCAGAGACAAGGCGCAATTTCGAAACACCATGAGATGCCCATGACGAAAATTCTTGAAATTGAGCTATTTGATGTATGGGGTATTGATTTCATGGGCCCATTCGTAAATTCGTTTGGAATGAAATACATCCTAGTCGCTATAGATTATGTTTCAAAATGGGTCGAAGTAGTAGCATTGGCCGACAATGAAGGAAAGCGTGTTGTAGCATTCTTGAGGAGAAATATCTTCTCTCGCTTTGGAGTACCACGTACTATCATAAGCGATGGAGGATCTCACTTTTGCAACAAGCTGTTCAAATCCGTATTGGCCAAATATGGTGTCAAGCAACATAAGGTAGCCACACCTTATCACCCACAAACTAGTGGACAGGTAGAGGTTTCCAATCGAGAAATCAAGCAAATCCTTGCTAAGACTGTAAATGCTAATAGGAAGGATTGGTCTCGGAAGATGGACGATGCACTATGGGCCTATAGGACTGCATTCAAAACACCAATTGGCATGTCCCCATACCAACTAGTTTATGGGAAGGCTTGTCGCTTGCCCATTGAGCTCGAGCATAAAGCATTGTGGGCGCTAAAGCAACTTAATTTGAATTGGGATGATGCCATGAATCTGAGATTGGAGCAGCTGAATGAGATGGATGAATTCCGTCTACATGCATATGAAAGAGCAGACCTCTACAAGGAACGGATGAAAAAGTATCATGATCAGCGGATTGTTCAACGAAACTTTCAAAAGGATGATATGGTACTTCTTTTCAATTCCAGACTGAAGCTATTCCCAGGTAAGTTAAAGTCCAAATGGTCTGGTCCATACAAAGTTACCCAAGTCTACTCGTCAGGAGTAGTTGAGCTAGAAGACAATAATGGTGTTGTCTTTAAGGTGAATGGCCAACGAGTAAAACCATATATCGGTCCTCTTGACTCGATAAACTATATGGCCACCATCTACCTCGACGAAGTCTAAGTACTCGAGGTAACTATGTCGTGCCGCGATAATAAATCAAGCGCTAGATGGGAGGCAACCCATCGTTTTTCATTCTTTCTTTCATTCTACTAAGTGTTTGTTGTTGTTAAATAAAAATCCAAAAAGAAGAGTCGTGCCACGACCAAAACTAAGGCGCTTGATGGGAGGCAACCCATCGTTCTAATCGTTTTTGTTGCTTTTGAGTAAGTGTAGGTGCAAGAGGTGTAAAGGAGGAGATTGAGTTCAACTCTTGATTTGGAAGAATTGCATGATCAAGGTGGTAAGTTAGGATTGAAGAAGCAAAAGGCTATGGGTTGGGCATTGCCTATGAAAATATAGGCAAAGAACAAGGCAAGGCCTATGTAAATCTAGGCCACAAACAAGGCAAGGCCTATACTATGGCCTAAGCTCTCGGAATCTAGTGTGCCATAGCATAGGCGCCGTCCATGCCTAAGTGTGCCATAGCATAGGCGTCGCCTATGCAAAAGCATTTTGTCTCTGAATCTCATGTGCCATGGCATAGGCGCCGCCTATGCTTAACAATGCCATGGTATAGGCGCCGCCTATGCTCAACAATGCTTTGCAAAAGGCGGCGCCTATGCCAAGCATAGGCAAAGCAAAAGGCGCCGCCTATGGTCACTTTTGGTCTCCAAATCCAATTTTAAATGGGTCAAAACCCGACCCAAGCTTACCCTATAAATAAGAAACTTAGTCTTAGACCAAAAATACATTGCAAACCTAAGAAAAGTGCCGCCTACCTCTCCAAAATCTCTCAAAAATTTTCCTTTTGCTCTTTTACTTTGCAAGAACATCTTCCGAGGACATCAACCAAGTAAGTACTTATTTGTTCTTCTTTTATATTCCGTAAGTACTACACTACTACACCTATAATGAATTGTTAAATCTTGAAGTAGTATTGGTGATTTGAATGTGGTTGATTTGTTGTGATACTACTAAGTGAGTGAAAGAATACGTAAGGATAATTTTAACTTGTTTCGAACTTGTCTTTGATTTTCATACACTGTCATACTTTTGCGGAATTGACATGGGCACGAAAATTGCATAATCTTGTAAATAGAAATCTTACATGTTGGAATGACTTGTTCATCGAGATGAGAATCATGGTCAAACTACCAACTTGTGAGGTTGTGATTATTTCTAGATGATCTAACTTGATTCAATCTCTATGTAGTAGTCTTGATCAAAAGATGTATCAACCATGAAAGTACTGCCAAGATTTTTTTTGGAAGTATGACTGCACTGATTATATTGTTGGAATATAGCGCCTAAAACGTATATCGATGAAGTCTGAGTAATCGACATTGTTCACTTCACTAGTCCGTACCAACAAACTAAGTGTGGGGTGGTGCCACTACTGCTTGTTCATTGATTGTATCCACCGAGATTAAGCTAACATGAATATTATTTTAATCTCAGGTACAATGGCACCAAAAGCAAGGCAAGGAAAGAATAAAGCAACCACTTCACAAAAAGGCCAGAAAAGGGGACGAAAAGAGCAAGGCAAATCCTCCTCGCTGCAAATACCTCGCCGCATGTTTGGAATTAAATGGGTCTTAGAGGAGAAAGGAAAGGAGTGGTATAGGAACAATAAAGAGAAGAAATATGTTCACATGGAGTTGATACACAAGGGGAGCCTAGCAAAGAAAGAACCTCGCATGTTGGCTAAGATAATGGCGTTACATCTTGATTTCATCTTCCGAGATATGGGAGAGTGAAATCTCGATTTAACACGAGAATTCTATGCCAACTGGTCACCAAAAACTACAGGGAGTGAAGTTAAGATTCGGGGCCAAGTTCTGCAACTAAATGTGGAGTTCTTCAACTCCTTTCTAGGCTTGCCATCTGTTAATCCCGCACCATTCAAGGAGCTTTATCGCAGACCTCCATACAGGGCAATCAGACACACACTATGCGGAACAAGATCAATGGCATGGCGGAGTCGTCACAAGGATACCGGTCGGCACAATACCTTCCTGTATGCCTTCTTAAACAGAGAAGCTAGAATATGGCTGCGAATAGTCAACTCTTGCCTTATTCCAGGGACAAGTACACAAAGATAACACGAGATAGAGTGTTCCTGGTGTACGCATTGATGACGAATGTCCCTATCAACATTGGGGAAATTATTCGATCTACAATGCGGAAAGCTAGGCTACACAAGAGGTCCCACTTCAGCTTTGGCAACCTGTTGACTGCAATATTGAGGAAGGAAGACATCGAAGAGGAACCGGCTGATCATAAGCTTCCACAAAACCTGAAGAAGGTTGACCTCACAAAGGTTAAAGATGTTGAATCCATGCATGGCGTCAAACTAACCACTGCAGAAAGACATGCTCGCGACGAAAGCTTCTCCCGCCATTTATATGGCATGATAAAGTTTACCATGATGAGCGGGGATCGAGTTCCAACTGCTGCAGAGCTCCAACAGTTGGAATATGACTACCCAATGAATGAGCATGCGAGGGCGATGTGTGGAGTAGGTGTATATTTTGAGGAACCTCTTGATGACGACATGCCAACCGATGATGATCGACGAATGCCAGACTCCGGTGTGGAAGAGAACTCTGATGACGACGACTCTAATGATGATTCCGATGCAGGGGGTATGACCCCAGACATAGATGATGAGTCCGACTAATCAGTTTCTTCTTATTTATTTTCCACTGAGGGCAGTGTGTCCCGTCTAAGTGTGGGGTGCTGGGATTTGTATGCTATACTTCTTTGTCTGCATTTGCATTTATTCTAGTTCTTGTTTGTTTTAATTAGTCGTAATTAGTTAGTTTAAATTTTAAATTTATTAGATTTTGATGCATGAAATTGTTCTGATAGGCGGCATGATGTTATGACAAGAGTTTGTACTAGAATCATTACTATTGAGACACTTAAGCTCTAAATGTGACTCATTATGTGATAAGTGTGTGGTTTAATTTCTTCATCTGTTGGGTCAAGAGTCTGTACTGCTCCCAATAAAGTCGACCAAGTGCCTTGTGTGTGTGAGATGATAGTATATTCTGTGTTTGTGGCTGATGCTAGAACTTGCCTGGTGTGTGTGTAAAGCGAAATAAAGAGTGTGAGTCTAGGAGATGATTTAGGCATTTCTTTGGCAACCGATACTTGTTTACCTTCATTTTACCTACCCGTGGACATTATCCTAGTCAACCCTCTTTGAGTCTTTAGCTATTTTCTTTGACAGCCTCATATGTAAGCCTAATCTATTTTTTTTCAAGACCATAATTTGATCCAAATTCCTAAGTGCTTTAAATTGTGAAGTCATGTGACAAAATAAGAGGAAATTGGGTGAGAGTGATGCCTTAAAGTGTATTGGTACTTGAATTTGTTATGAAAAAGAGTGGCTATCATGGAGGTGTGTTATAAAAAAAAAGAAAAAAAAAGAAAGAGAAAAGAAAAAGAAATAGAAAAACAAAAAGATAAATTGTGTTTATGATTAAATAAAAAGATAGTTATGCTTGAATGGCAAAATAGGTGAAAAGGGGTAATAGATGAAAGAAAGGTAGCAGGGTTGATTAAAAGAGAGTGTTAATGGCATAATGTGATGTATTAAAGCGCTTAGGAACATAGTCACTATTTCTGGCCAAAATAGTCCTACCCGTCCCTTAGCCTACATTACAACCTGTAAAGACCTATTTGATCTAAAGCTTAACATTCTGATATTAGTAGAGCATTACACTAAGGGAAAGCCTATGGTCATCATTTGCAACATATGAATTCTTTGTGAGAGTGAGAGCAAGGATAATCCTATACCCATGTTCTGAAAAATGCAATATTTGAGAGTGATTATGGGTAATATCTTATGTGAGACACACATGGTTGATGAGTTTTGGGTAGTCTTATATGATTCTTTGTGTCTTAACTTATGGATACGAATTAACCATCATCACGAGTCTATATTAGAGGTTGAATTGTTTCTAGAAGTGATTAGAAAACTACTCTTTGTTTATAATTATCGTGCCTGTCTTGATGAAAATTTTGTGTTGTTACTGTGAAACCCTAAGTAGATGTTTATATGGACATGATATATTGTTCGAGGATGAACAAAGCTTTAAGTGTGGGGTGTTGATGATAGGCGTATTTACACGCCTAAAGTACTATAATTTACCCATATTTTAGCTAAGTTTTGAGGACAAAATATATAATTCATGCACTTTTAGTCCTTTTTCCTGTAAGTGAGCTAAAGAAAGTGATTAGCAAATTTTCAGGTATAAATGATGCAGATTTCAGTATATTATGGATAACTTGACACCCAAGGAAGCTTCACGAAAGAAGGAAGGGAAAGCTTGGACGCCAAGGACCAAAAGTGACGCATGGAATATCTGTCCCGGGCAAAAACAGCATTTCCAAAGACTTTGGGGATCAGCAGTAACTTATTAGGATTAGGATAATGATGCAGTAACCTAGTAGGACTAGGATAAGTAATGCAGTAGCTTAGTAGGAATAGGATATGGGTGTTATAAATACCCTATTTTGTTAGAGATTTTAAGCATTCTACTTCTAGTTCCGAATCATTCTAATTCTTCCATCAATTCGAATTCTCATATTTTTACTTCTTATTCAACACTTTCAATTCTTATTCTCTTCATCTATTCAATTCTTAATTTCCACAACAAGAGAACCGCTATTCTAAAAGGGAATTCACGCCTAATGCCATACCAAACCCTACTACACGTGAGATCTTTATTTTGGCATAATGATAAAGTCTATTGTGATTTCCGTCGCACTCATGAATAGTTAAACTTCTCTGTTGGGGTTATGGAATCCTTATGAGATACTATCTATTGCTATGAGTTTGTGAGTTCGTGACTCGTATGATGCTTATATCATTATTCTTTTCATCTTAATGCAAATTCTTGTGGTTGCAAACGCATAGAATACGCCAGTATAGCATTAACTTGTTCGAAAGAAAAGTTATATGTCTGGAAAAGAGATAATGTCAAGGTAATAGGGCACCAACCCCTGTTAAAAAGTTAGTGTCGTAACTGGATTAACCTCTTGGAGAGTTTATACCGTTAGACACGCTTTAAGCTCGAAAGAGTTAAAGTGAAATAATCCTTGATGGTCGAAAGACGCCTGGATTTACCATAGAATACAACTCTCTATAAGCACATGCATGTCTGAATTCCGCATAACTCATAGCCAATAGAGACGTATAACTCATAAAGGTGGACATAACCCCAACTCTCAATTCTCATTGGTTAAACATCTTACTGAACATTCTTTCCTTTTTACTTTGCTATTTTCCGTTTTTACTCTACTATTTTGTTACATTATTGCACGCTACAAAATCCCCCCTTTTTCGAGACTTGCACCAAAAGTCTAATAATATTTGCTTACTTAGTGACCGGCTATTCTCTGTGGGATCGATACCCAACCCAGTTGGGTTATATATTTGACAACGACCGCTTACACTCTTACGAGAGCTGTAGTTTGAGTGTTATCAGGGTTTAGAGCCTGGCGCCCCATCCCTACAGGAATTTCTAAAATTTGGTACTGTCGCACTAGCTACGGATAGAACTGGGACTGAAAACTTCTGACTATACTGAGAACGGTTGCCACCCTCCGACCCTAGCTGAGAAAAACTATAGCTACCTGTTCTGTCTCTCTTATTATCTCTCTCCCTCTTCTTAAGCTTCTGCTCTTCAATTTGTTGAGCATGAACCATAAGCCTAGATATGTCCATCTCCTTAATCAACATCATAGTCCTGCACTCCTTAACCACTCTACCTAATACCCCCGATACAAACTTGCTTATTCTGGATCTACTATCTTCTACTACATGGGGAGCATACCTGGCTAACTGAGTAAACTTGAGGGAGTATTCTTTTACGTACATGCTACCTTGTCTGAGATTGATTAACTCTAACACTTTGGCTTCTTTTTTCTGTAAGGAAAAGAATCGATCTAGTAAGGCAGTAGCAAACTCTTCCCACTCTATAAGCTCTTCATCTGTACCCTTATCTACCTTCTACTTCTTAAACCAGGTATGAGCTACATCTTGTAGCTGATAAGCTGCTAACTCAGCACTCTCACTGGAAGTCACTCCCTTGATATCTATGACTTTCTGAACTTGGTCGAGGAACTCCTGTAGATTCTCTTCAGATTTAGAACCTAAGAATAAGGGAGGATTCATTCGGATGAAGTTCTGAATCATGGCTGCAGAAGTATTGGCAACTGAGTTGGTCGGAACAGCAGTTGGTTGTTCATTCTAAGTTGTGAATGACTTGGCTAAAGTAGTGAATACAGTCCTGAATTCTGCATGAGAGACATGCTCGTCCAGGGGATTTGCCTGAACATGCTGAGGGGCTAACTAATTTTTGTTTTTTCTTTTGGGAGGCATGTTCTGTAAATGTAAAGGGAGAAACGAATTATATTAGGAGTTAAATTTGAGCTCATGCTCACTGGCATGACATGAATACTGAAAGAAGGGAAACTGTTCCTAAAACATCTTATAGCCTCTTGTACATAAATATGGCACGCAACACACCCATGCACAAGACTCTACTGGATATGGCTTTTCAGACTTCCTAGGACTCTATTGAACCTTAGGCTCTGATACCAAGTTTGTAATGCCACGAATCTAATACCCAGAATGCTACACAGTGCTAGTAATCCCGAAGGAACAGAAGCTAACCCATGACTGATATCTGTAATTGAGTACTGCATAATATACTGAATAAATGCAGAATAAAAGGGCTGAAAGGCCGTAAGGTTCAAATATCTGATAAAACATAACATCTAAAAATTTAGTATACCAATACTAAAACTGAAATAAAATGTCTGAATATGCTAGTCTGAAAGCCTCAAAACTGTCTGAAAATTATGGAGTTGATGGGACATATCTCCAACAAAATCTGTCTACTAAAACTAAAATAATAAAGTAATAAAATGATCATGCTATCCTCAAATAATGAGGACTCACTGCAAATTTACTGTTGCTGGCTGAATCTGAAGCTAAGTGTGATTGGGAACTTAAGCATCCGAACCTATGCTATAAAATACCATAGCACAAAAGAAAAGTATGTGTTAGTATATCTAAATGTACTGGTATGGAAAGTGAGGTAGGATGAATGCATAGGGTTCATATTCATGAGTAATACTAATTGACAAAATAACATGAATGTGAGAATACAGCATAAATACGCAATTATAAATGAGATCACGATAATACTGACTACTGAGTCTGAATACTGATAACAGGAGTTTCGTATAATTGATATACTGTTAACTGAGTGACTGTGTCTGACAGTCCTAATTTTGATGGAACTAGCTAAGTTTCGTACTGAACTGAGTGATTGTATCTGACAATCCTAAATTTAAAGAACAATCTGAGTTCTTTTACTGAGACTAAGACTGAGACTAAGGGAAGTAATTATCTAACCAACATGCCCCGAATATGAACTGGTGGGGGTCCAACCTGTAACCCTAGCTGGAAGAGTGTCAGTACCATACCACAGGTAAAGACAAGCTGTAAGTTAACCCTCTCTAATAGGGAGCTCTTCCATCAATCCCTCCTAGTAGGAAAAACTCAAATGAGATGTATAATCCCTAGACTCGTAGGGGTACATATCAACCTACGCTGGCTACGTAGTTGTGGAATGCAAAGATTTCTTCTAAGGATCACACCCTCTACTGGCTAACAGGTGAGACTTCATCCCTGGGTTCACTCGGTGCTGAATCCTACTCCCAACTGAATAGACACTGAACTGATTTCCTAGTTCCTACTCCCAACTAAATAGACACTGAACTGATTTCCTAGTTTATACTCAGCTTGACTGAGCTGTCACTGATCATGTTACTAACTGAACTGGACTGATTTCACTAAGTTCTATTGACTAACTTAATAATACTGAGATCTGATAACTGACTGAGATTACTGAGTACTGTGAAGGACGGTACTGATACTGAATTTACTAAGTTTTCGTGAGTCATGTGACTGACTGAATTCTAAGGATCATGGCTTGACTGAAAGTATATTGAAAACTGGCGTTGGCTCTAGGCACACAGCTAAATTGTCGGGTACAAGTACCCCCAGGACCTGATAGCATGAAACTAACAATACATGACACTTCTTTGAATACATAACCATAGGCCACAATTCATAATACAATCATTGAGGGATTTCATGAAGCACTTGATATTCATAATCCTGTACATGGATAGGAATGCATTCAAACATATCATAATTTCACAATTCTAGTATCATGAGCATTACATCAAACAACTATAAGACATACAATTAGCATGGGAGTCATTTTGAACATCTAGTTGTAGCCTAAGTTCATCATTTAGATCAACAAAGGGTCATAAAACATAATTCTACTCACTTAGGCATTTTATCAAACACATGGAATGCATATACTTAGGCTTGGGCATGAACACTAAACAATTACATCTTGGCTACTTTAATCAACTCAATTTCATGAAATTCAATCCACATGCTAAAATAATAACAAGGAATACATAAAGATTCCATCATGGAAACCATACAAATCATCAATATGGATACAATTTCAATCCAGAACATGAACATCATTATTTAAGCTTTAAAAAAATAGTTTCTTGAACTCCTAGGATGAAAGGGATCCTTGGATTAACACTTTACATACCTAGGTGGATGACTTTTTAAAGATTGATCGAGGAAAGCTTGAATTCTTGGCTTAAAATTGATCACCTAGGGTTTTTTGTTCTTGAGCAATTGTGGAATAAGGAATTTATTTAGGCAAAAGAGGGATAAATTTCATGTTTATGATGGCTGAAAGTCAAGGAAAATGACCTAATTATCCTTAAGGACGCGGTCATTTAATGACTAAAACTGGGCATCGACGCGTTGAGCGACACGACGCGTCAATGGCACCAACGCGATACTCGATGTGTCGCGCCATGATTGTGCCAAGCCTCAGTACTTTTGGATCTAGCAACCTACAACAATGTTAAAATATGCGATAGGCGATGCGGTGCACCAAGATCGCGTTGGCCCACTATTTTGGGACACCAAACATGATCTAAACGTAATCTAAAAAATCCAAAACTTATCCGGGAACACCTATTGACCTCCCTAATCATGAATTATCAAGAATACCGATCATTAAAAGACATTAAGGTCGCAAAATGAGATTTCCAACTTTCGAAGGCCAAAAATAAACTAAGTCTGGAAACTTAGCTTGAATTTTCTAAGTCTGGGACCCCCTTGACAAGATTAAAGGACTGAACTAAGCTTAGGAATTTTGTGAGGTCTTATAATATCTCCCCTTTGGGAGTATTCGTTCTCGAATGGGACTGACTGAGAAGGCAGAAATGATAAGATGAAGTACATACTGAACATGAACAACTGAAACATAAGTACATGACTGACATGACTGATAAGTTGAATGTATTATACTAAACATGCATATCTGATGCATGAATTGTAAACCCAATGAATGCATGACTAGGATTACTGGTAAGCTGAATTTATCAAGCTGAGCATGCATATCCGATGCGTGAATACATGACTGAATTGACACATAAACATATGACTGAATATGCAATGGTAATTAATACCAAGCTTATAATGGAAATCTGAGCATGAAACTAAATACCAAGTTTGTAATAGAATCTGAACATGGAACTGAGTGAATTCATGGAAGACTGTTACCTTAAACCAAAAATACTAATGAACCCGAGATCACTTACTGGGCACGCGTGAATGGGTGCATGGGAACATATCTGATCCTGAAACGTGGTATATAAACTGAATATCGTGATCTGAACTGAGTACCTTGAATATGTGGCTTGCGGCTGAGGTAAGAGTTTCTGGGTCAAGTTATGAGTACTCCTTACTTCTAACTGTATTCATTACAAGGAGAGAGAATAGTATGTTTATGTCATGAAAGTTTGGTGTATTATAGTGTATCTCCCCCTTAGGACACTAGGTCCCTCAAAGAATACTAAATTTTCTAAGATTTTGAGTAAAACTAGGGCGATGCACAAGGCACCTACGAACTGAATTGTGACTGAATATCTGGTATTTGAAATTAATGAACTAAGTTGAGCACGCAACTACCTGGTTGGTCCATCCTAGAATGAACACATTCATAGGACTCCGGATAGTGCGACTTGATGGAACGAAGGGAAACCACATCATCCAAACTTGTTCGCCTGACTGCTAAACTGAATTACTGGCTACTTAAACAAACTCATACTAAAAACTTATACTTAACGTAAGTACTTCTGCGGCACTCTTTCAACTATACTCTCCACCTTAGTACAACATGTCTCTCGAGACTACAGAAAACATTCATATGGTTATTGAGCATGACTGCTTAAATATACTACTCATTTTATTAACTGAATGACTGATAAGTAAATACTGAGTCAGCAAGACTTAACTGAACTTAGTATGAACAACTGGACTGAAACTATAGAGTATAATGCATAGAAGGTAATGACTGAATGGGTAACATGAGGTAAATGAGCATGAATGAGTGAAAATTATATTACCTTAAGAATGCAATATCAGGCGACTAACATATTTCTAAAACATTCTGTAAACTGGGGTACTGAAATACTAATAACTAAGTAACTGATGGCCATATGCTATTATCGGGAAATCCTGAAACTAAACTGAGTTACTGAACTAATTATTGGGCTAGGATTGGGACTGAGATTGTAGCTAAGATAGTAATTGATATTGTAACCATAACTAAGATTGTAACTGAAATTGAATGATAGTTTCTGATAACCGAGGTTTAGACTGGTACTGAAGTACTAAATTCTGATGGCTAAGTAACTGATAACTGAAAGCCATGGTACTATAGGACTATATGAGTCCTGAGGGTTAGAGAATCAACACCACGAATTCACTGAGGGATCTAAACTGAAAGTATACGTGACATAATCTGAGTTTGGCTGATCACTAGGAGTGGAGCATGAGTCATGAGCTGCATGACCTGATCCTAGAATTTATATGTTCATGGGACCTGATTCGTAACACTGGGTGAACTGGAACTCCTCATACTAGGAACTTGAAACACATATTATTCTATGAAAAGTGTATGGATATAAGTTGTATTCGTGAGACTAAAATGTAAAGCATGCGTAAGTATCATAATGGTTGAAGTAAATAACTTTGCATTGAGTTAGGAATAGTTTGGGAATCATCTCCCCTTATGGATTTCCTACACATACTCGTATTACTACTGGAACCTAAAGGCTTAACTTTCTGAGATATCATAATCGGACAGTCCCTGTATACCTGTTGGGCTATGATGGGTGACCTAATGGGCGGAGACTGATAAAGGTCCTATTAAAATTTGGTATGACCTTAAAGTTGACTGTTATGTAAAGAGTTACAAAAGAAAAAAAAGCTCCTAAATCTGAAGAAATGTGAACATATAAATGAGAGATCGGTAACATACTAGGGGCTGCATCAGGAGGATTTTCCTGATTTTGTTAGGACTGAAGAGCATAGAGACTGTTTGGGTGTTGCCTACTAATAGCGCTGGAATTTGCACCCTACTGATTTGGGTGACCAGACTGGGCTAAAGGACGACCGTGTTGACTTTGAGGGTCAAGTTTTGGACAGTCTCGTACCTTGTGACCTGACTCACCATATTCGAAACACACATCACTTCCGGCTCTACACACCCTCTTATGATACTTACCATACTTTTCATAAAGCAGATTAGTAAAACACTTGCTTTCACTACCCTGGTTTTGGAGCCTGGCGCCCCATCCTTACGATCATTTTGGAACTGGTGCACTAGCTGAGGATGGAACTGGGATTGAAAACTTCTGACTATGTTAAGAACGGTTGCCAACTTGCGACCCTGGCTGAGAAAAACTATTGCTACATATTCTGGCTCTTTTATTCTCTCTCTTCTTCTTTTTAAGCTTCTGCTCTTCAATTTTTTGAGCATGAACCATAAACCTAGATATGTCCATCTCCTTAATCAACATCGCAGTCCTACACTCCGTAACCACTCTACCTAATACCCCAGACACAAACTTGCTCATTCTAGATCTACTATCTGCTATTACATGGGGAGCATACCTGGCTAACTGAGTAAAATTGAGGGAGTATTATTTTACGCTCATGCTACCTTGTCTAAGATTAACGAACTCTAACACTTTGGCTTCTTTCTGCTCTAGAGGAAAGAGTCAGTCTAGAAAGGCAGTAGCAAACTCTTCCAACTCTATAGGCTCTATATTTGTACCCCTTTCTACCTTCCACTGCTTAAACTATGTATGAGGTACATCTTGTAGCTGATAAGCAGCTAACTCAGCACTCTCACTGGAAGTCACTCCCATGATATCTATGACTTTCTAAACTTTCTCGAGGAACTCCTATGGATTCTCTTTGGATTTAGAACCTTATAATAGGGGAGGATTCATTCAGGTGAAGTTCCAAATCCTGGCTGCAGCAGTATTAGCCACTAAGTGGGTTGGAACAGCAGCTGGCCATTCATTCTGAGTTGTGACTAACTTAGCTAGAGTAGTGAATGTAGTCCTGAATTCTGCATGGGAGACATGCTCATCTAGGGTATCTTCCTGAACGTGTTAAGGGGCTGACTTATTTTTGTTTGTTCTTTTGGGATGCATGTTCTGTAAATGTAAAGGGAGAAATGGATTGGACTGGGGGTTAAATTTGAGCTCATGCTCACTAGAACGACATGAATACTGAAAGAAGGGAAACTATTCCTGAAATATCTTATAGCCTCTTGTACATAAATATGGCATGCAACACACCCATTCACAAGACTGTACTAGATGCAGCTTTTCAGACTTCCTAGGACTCTATTGAACCTTAGGCTCTAATACCGAGTTTGTAACGCTCTGAATCTGATACCCAGAATGCTACACGGTGCTAGCAATCCCAAAGGACCACAAGTTAACCCATGACTGATATCTGTAACTGAGCACTGCATAATATACTGTATAAATATGGAATAAAGGGACTGAAAGGCCATAAGGTTCAAATATATGATAAAACATAACATTTTGGAAATACGGTATATCAATACCAAAACTAAAATAAACTGTCTGAACATGCTAGTCTGAAAGCCTCTAAACTATTTGAAAACTGTGGAGTTGATGGGGCTTGTCCCCAACTAACTCTGTCTACTAAAACTAAAATAATAAATTAATAAAATAATCATGCTATCCTTGAATGATGAAGACTCACTGCAAATCTACTGTTGCTGGATGAATCTGAAGATAAGTGCAATTGGGAACTTTAGCATCCAAACCTATGGTATAAAACACCATAGCGCAGAAGAAAAGTATGCGTCAGTATGTTTGAATGTACTAATATGCAATATGAGGTAGGCTGAATGCATAGGGTTCATATGCATAAGCATTACTAACTGACTAAATAACATGAACGTGAGAATACATACATAAATATATAAATGTAAATGAGATCATGATAATACTGACTACTGAGTCTGAATATTGATAACATGAGTTTTGTATAACTGATATACTATTAACTAAATGACTGTGTCTAACAGTCCTAATTCTGATGGAGCTAGCTGATTTCCGTACTAAACTAAGTGACTTTATCTGATGGTCCTGAATCTGAAGAACTATCTGAGTTCTTTTATTGAGACTAAGACTGAGTCTGTGGGAAGTAATCATCTGACCGATATGCCCCGAATCTGAACTGGTGGGGGTCCAACCTATAACCCTGGCTGGAAGGGTGTCAGTATCGTGCCACAGGTAAAGATAAGCTATGAGTTAACCCTCTCTGACAGGGAGATCTTTCGTCAACCCCTCCTAGTAGGAAAAACTCAAATGAGTTGTATAATCCCAACACTCGTAGGGGTACATCTCAACCTACGCTGGCTACGTAGTTTTGGAATGCAAGGATTGCTTCAAAGGATCACACCCTCTACTTGTGGATAGGTGAGCCCTCATCCCTGGGTTCACTCGATGTTGAATCCTACTCCTAACTGAATAGACACTAAACTGATTTCCTAGTTCATACTAGGCTTGACTGAGCTATCACTGATCATGTTACTGACTAAACTGCACTGATTTCACTAAGTTCCGTTAACTGATGAAATACTACTGAGATCTTATAACTGACTGAGATTACTAAGTACTGTGAAGGACTGGACTGATATTGAATTTATTGAGTTTTCATGAGTCATGTGACTGATTGAATTCTAAGGATCATGGCTTAACTAAGAGTATATTAAAACTGATGCTGGCTCTAGGCACACAGCTAAATTGTTGGGTACAAGTACCCCCAGGACTCGATAGCATGAAACTAACAAAACATGACACTTCTTTGAATACATAACCATAGGCCACAATTCATAATATAATCATTGGGGGATTTCATGAAGCACTTGATATTCATAATCTTGTACATGGATAGGAATGCATTCAAACATATCATAATTTCACAATTCTAGTCTCATGAGCATTCCATCAAACAACTATAAGACATAGATTTAGCATGGGAGTTATTTTGAACATCTAGTTGTAGCCTAAGTTCATCATTTAGATCAACAAAGGGTCATAAAACACAATTCTACTCACTTAGGCATTTTATCAAACACATGGGATGCATATACTTAGGCTTGGGCATGAACACTAAACAATTACATCTTGGCTACTTTAATCAACTCAATTTCATTAAATTCAATCCACATGCTAACATAATATCAAGTAATACATAAAAAATCCATCATGGAAACCATACAAATAAACAACATGGATACAATTTCAATCCAAAACATGAACATCATTATTTAAGCTTTAAAATAATGGTTTCTTGAACTCCAAGGATGAAAGGGATCCTTGGATGAACACTTTACATACCTAGGTAGATGACTTGTTGAAGATTGATGGAGGAAAGATTGAATTTTTGGCTTGAAATTGATCACCTAGGGTTTCTTGTTCTTGGGCAATTGTGGAATAAGGAATGTATTTTGCCAAAAGAGGGCTAAATTTTTTGTTTATGAGGGCTGAAGGTTGAGAAAAATGACCTAATTACCCTTAAGGACATGGACATTTAATGACTAAAACTGGGCACCGACGCATTGAGCGACGCAGTGCGTCAATTGCACCGATGCAATACTTGATGTTTCACGCCATGATCGCACTATGCCTTAATAATTTTGGCTCTAGCAACCTGCAACAATGTTAACCAGCATGATAGGCAATGCGGTGTGCCAATATAGCGTTGGTCCACTATTTTAGGACACCAAGCATGGTCTAAATGAGGTCCAAAATATCCGATACTTGTTTGGGAACACCTATTGACCACCCTGATCATGAATTTGTAAGAATACCGACCATTAAAGGACATTAAGATCGCAAAATAAGATTGCCAACTTTTAAAGGTTAAAAATAAACTAAGTCTGGAAACTTAGCTAGAATTTTCTAAGTCTGGGACCCCCTCTAAGTCTTGACAAGCTTAAAGGACTGAATTAAGCTTAGGAATTTTGTGGGGTCTTACAATATGTATAACATGTAACTATATGCCTAATATCGTCACAATATTCATGTTCCCTTCCCATTTTAAATAACTTGTCTCCATCTTTCATGTGTCTATTTATTGAAGTTGTAGTATTCAATTTTACTCTTATCGAGTCAAGTATCTATAGAGTGACACATGATGTTATCACGTGTTTTGAAAATTCATAAAATTCATATATTATGTCTATCAATTGCAATATGTTTAGAATAAATGGACATATTATAGTTGCAATTGTATATTGGATCACATAGCAATATAGTTATTGAATAAAATAAGAACTAGCATTTAAATAGCTTGATACTAGTAAATAAATTAGTGGAACAGGAAAAGGATTACTTTAATGGCTTGGTAAAATTTATTGTGATACACCTGCATAGACCTATAAGGCACTACTTGATAAAGTTAACGATGGGAGGGTATATAGGTTTGTCTTGGCATATTGCTCGACATGATTATGTGCATAGGATCGAGACCAAACCATTATAGTGAGCCCAAATATTATGGCATCCCCTCCCTTATGGCATCATTTTCATTTAGGTTCAGTCGAGATGCCCCTGACTCGAGCCAATTTATGGCACATATGGCCTATGGAGAGACCCTTATAGTGAGCCCCTAAGAAGGGGCATACCCTGTGTCAGACCGCGATTATAGGTATGTGCATTAAATTATAATTAGGAGTATCTGGGTAACATATGTCGTACACTTGACATAGAATGCCCTTGGTAGGACAGCATATGGTTATTTGTATTAAAAGTAGGCACAAGACATCACTTAGGCAAATACCTAGGCTGTAAATAATGATGACTTACTCATAAGCAGTTATATGATAATTTAATAAGGTAAATGCATAGGTAATAGTCTTGTATAAGAGTTTCTAGTATTTAGTTATTCGCAGTTTCTCATTTTGTTTTTTGATTCATTCAGCATCCTTATACATCTACGTTTTATTCTGTGTGCTTTACATACTAGTACATATTTTATATGTACGAACGTCCCTATGTTAGGGTCCACTATGTTTTTTTAAACACAAAATCAAGTATATAGATGAGAAGACTTTTATACCAGGAATTTATTTGTATTCAGCCAAGCAGTCAGCCCTGCCACCACCATATTTCCTTGTACAATTATAATTTCTCTGAGAGGCTTCATAGATAGAGATAAGTTGTCATATGTGGTCATAGTCTCACATATTTGTATCAGCTGAGTGTTTAATAGGATAGAATTGGTATGTACATAGCCCTTATCATTATTTATGAATGGTAAACCCACTGTACAGTAAATTCCAGTCATATAACTCATGCTCATACCGTTCTTGTCTGTCCTATCTAGGATAGGGGCATGACAAAAGTGGTATCAAAGCCCTGGGTTTAAGGTGTCCTAGGGAGTCTACGAAGCTGTGTCTAGTAGAGCCCTAATTATGGATATGTTGTGCACCATATTTATAATGGGGGAGCTTCCTATGCATTTAGGATTTTTGACTTTTTTCATGATCTAGATCATGCGATAAAGCTAAGTTATAAAGAGTTACTTCTGGTTCATATTCTACTTAATCGCCCTATATATTCATCTTATTAAAGGTAACCTCAAATAAAGCCAATGGACGAGATACTAGTATTCCACAAAGAAGTTTACATCTAAAAGCTCAGCCACGAGACTCAAACTAAGGTTTGAGATAGCTTGGTAAGTTTGACTCTTCTAGTTCATTGCTTAGAGAATAAATTTATATAGAGATCCAGGTGGACTTTACCATTATAATTGCACTAGTGTTGGTTATGTAGTAGGACCTATAGGGGGATTGCTCATATGACTATTCAATTAAGGGTTGTTTAACTATAGAGATAGAAAGTGGCATATTCTAATATAAATGTTGCAAAAAGTTTAGTGGTTTTCAAGTTCGAAAGCTTCACTGTGTGATCCTTCTAATACTTATAGGATTTAAGTACATGGAGGATGTTTAGTATTAACTCGGTAATACACCCATAAACATTAGGATAATGTATAATTTCAAAGTAGAGGCAATCAAATCGAGTCTTTATGAGTTTAAGATACACTGGTAGTTGTGACTGTTAGGTAAATGTATCCCACCAGTGTTAATTGAAGGCATCCCTAGCTGGTCAACTAGGCATAGATGTTTTATAATACATTTTCCCAGATGAGTACATAGATCATCCTCATAGAATACGTGTGTTTGATTATGTTGACTAGGTAATGACCTATAGTTTTGAATCCTTGTAAGGCTATTAGGCTCAGGGATAAGTATTGTTATCATTTTATAGGAATATATGGGTAGGAATTACCCCACTGTGATTTGTTTTAAGAAAAATAACAATGGTGCGCATTCAAAGAGTAGAGTTGAAAATATCGAGGAGTCAGACATAAACTTAGAGTTATTATTTGCGCCTAGAATAGATCAAGACTTAGTATTGGTTAATTGGTTATAAGAAGGAAATTATTACAGTTGAAGAATAGTAAAATATTATTAAAGCATCTTAGACTATGTATATACGCATATAGCCTGCCTACTTAGAGTATGTCTTTTATGGAAAAAACTATAGAAATATGATTATCTAACTTTTGTAATAGCTCGGATTCTTGGCCCTTGAAACTTTTTGAAATTTTATCCTCACTGCCCAGACTACGACTCTCCTTACGAGTTGTAGGGGGTCATGACGGGTCTTGAGGAACCAAATTTTATCCTAACTAGTGTGTGTGTCTAAGTATCTG
This sequence comes from Capsicum pubescens, assembly GCA_030864215.1. Taxonomy (NCBI): domain Eukaryota; kingdom Viridiplantae; phylum Streptophyta; class Magnoliopsida; order Solanales; family Solanaceae; genus Capsicum; species Capsicum pubescens. The sequence goes on along the minus strand of CM061548.1, from coordinate 142,215,045 downwards.
TTCTGGGTAGAAGTGGCTCCCAATGAGTCATATGGACTCATTATAAGTCATGACGTCCCAACCGTAGTCAAACTAGTAACAGTGGTTTTGAATTGAACTTGACTTGGCTTTATTTTATTCCCTATCCCTGAGTTACATGCTAGTGCTCAACCCACTAACCATCTCTAGACGTTGTATCCTTATGCGATGCAGGAACCATTGATACTTTTACTTTTCCTGAGCAGTGTTAGGTGAATATGGTTGATTCATTGATCATTGTTGGTGAAGTGGTGAGATTTCATTCTCTTTAAGACTTGGACATTTCATTAGTTCTATTTATAAATTAGAATTAAGATTTCACATTATCATTAACATTGATATTGATATTGTCATTGTCAGGGTTGGGGACATGTCCCGACACTTTATTGATTTCAATTTTGTTAGAAGGCTTTGTGGATCATTGTTGACTTGGGTGATGTTGGTTGGTTGCTTTGGTTGGTTATTAGTTACAGACATGTATTAAATTCTTTAAGATTATCTTATGCTATCCTATTATATGTTCAAAATTTATCCGATGTTAGAGGTATGATATTCTGTTTGGTTAGGTGTAGGTGGTGGTCTCCGGTCCTTGTTGGACTTGAGATATCCATCACGGCCAGGCCCTGGTTCAGTTTATGACAAAGTAGTTATCAGAGCCTAGGTTTGGTGTCATTGGATGTCCATAAATCCATGTCAAGCAGACAGGTGTGTAGCGTGCCACAGTTATAAGGGAGAGGCTATGAGGCATTTAGGAATATTTCACTTTCTTGTTGTTCTATTTTGATCTATAGAGTCTAAGATCTTAAAATCTCTTTTAATTCCCGTATGTTTGCGTTCCACTGATTTCCCTTATCCCTCCTTAGACTCCTCAAGCTAATGTGTCTAATTCTGAGTTTCATCAGTCCATCCATTTTTCTTACTCAGTTGGTGACCTCTTAAACTAAGCATGTTGCTTCTGTTGCTCTATCTTCTGAGGCCACTAGAGCTGGATAATTTATGAGGTTGAGTCCTCCGACTTTCACTAGTTCTAAAGTTAAGAAATATCCTCAAAATTTTATTAATGAGATGGAAAATATTTTTTGTGTGATGCATGCTACTGATGTGGAGGGTATGGAGTTTATTTTTTATCAATTGAAGGATCTGGCATGTCAGTGGTATATGGAGTGGGATAAGTCTAGGGGTGATGATGTTGAGTCCGCCTTGTGGGATAACTTCTATAGTGCTTTTATTGATTGCTTCTTTTCTCAGGAGTTAAGGGAGGCGAAGGATAATGAATTCATGAATCTGAAGCAAGGTAGGATGACAGTAAAGGAGTATGACTTAAAGTTTCACCAGCTGTCATGATATGGTCTGAAATTAGTAGCTAGCATAAAGGATAGAATGAGAAAGTTTACTTTAGGGTTGTCATGTGATTTGATCTTGGAAAGCAACATTTCTTTGTTTAACAAGAATATGGATACATCTAGACTTGTGGTGTACATGCAATAAGTGGAAGAGGAAAAGAAAAGGCAAGTAGATATGAGTGAAAGGCAAAATAAGAAGTTTCAATGTTTGGATCAAGATGAAGGTAAGCAGCAGAGTGGTAGAGACAGTAGAAATAGACTAAGAAGAAGTGGGGCAATTCTGGTTCCTACTCTATGGTTAGTGCTCATTATCCTAAGTCATCTGGTGACTACCAGCTTTAGAGCAACAGTGGATTTAAGGAATAAGGTGCCCATCCTTAGTCTAGTAGGTCTCAATCAACTCTATTATATCTCCCTTGTAGATTTTGTGGTTAGGTGTATCATGGTGTTTGTGAAGAAAAGAGGAACAAGTGCTTTAAATATGGTCAAATTGGTCATATGCAGAGGGATTATCCTTCTAGGGTTGATTTTGGTGCAAATAATATCCCTGTTGCTACTTCATCAGCTCCTGCACCAAAGGGTACTACTTCTACTTCTAGCTTTGGCACTAGTCAGAACAGCATGTACGCTCTTACCATCCGCCAGGATACTGAGGCATCCCCCGATGTTTTACTAGTATGTTCAAACTTTACTTTCATGATGTATATTGTCTACTTGATTCGAGGTCTACCCTCTCTTATATGGACCTTTCTATGGCTATTCATTTTGGTTTTGATCTTGAGTGTATTTCGGATCCCTTCTCTATGTCCACCACGGTAGGTAACTCCATTGTGGCTAGAAGGATCTATAGGGGTTGTGTGATATTGGTCTGTAGTAGGGAGACCTTGGTGGATCTGATAGAGTTGGTCATATTAAACTTTGATATGATTTTAGGGATGGATTAGTTGCATTCGTGCCATGCGTTCTTGATTGTCGGACCTGAATGGTCAGTTTCCACTTCCCTAATGAGCTGGTGATTAAGTGGGAAGGTAGTTCCCTAGTGCCTAAGAGAATGTTTATTTTGTATTTTAGAGCCTAAAAATTAATTTCTAGGGGGTGTCTCTACCATTTAGTGCAGGTTAAGGATTCTAGATCTGAAGGTCCTCTATTTTAATCTGTCCCTGTGGTCTGTGAGTTTCCTGAGGTGTTCCCTGATGATCTTCCTGATGTTCTTCCCGAAAGGGAAATTGATTTTAGTATTGACCTTTTTTGGATACTCCACCTATTTCTATCCTTCCTTATAGAATGGCTCCAGCTGAGTTGAAAGAAATCAAGGAGCAGTTGAAAGATCTTCTAGATAAGGGTTTTATTCACCTAGTATTTTTCCTTGGGGTGCTCCTATTCTCTTTGTGTGTAAGAAAGATTGGTCCCTTCAGATGTATATAGATTACCGCCAGTTGAATAAGGTGACTGAGAAGAATAAGTATCTGCTTCCTAAGATCGACGATCTTTTTTATTAGATTTAGAGTATTAAGTACTTCTCCAAGATTAATCTTCGGACGATTTACCATCAGTTGAAGATTAGGGAAGTAGAAATCCCTAAGACTGCCTTCCGAACCCGATATAGTCATTTTGAGTTTTTGGTGATGTCCTTTGGGTTGACTAATGCCCCGGTGGCATTTATGGATATTATAAACCATGTATTCCATCAGTTCTTAGATTTAATCATAATTATGTTTATTGATGATATTTTGGTGTATTCAAAGAGTGAGATGGACCAATACGATAATCTCCGCCTTGTGTTGCAAACCTTGAAAGATCAGTGGTTGTATGCAAAATTCTCAAAGTGTGAGTTCTGGTTAAATACCTATCTAGGTCATGTTGTTTCTAGTGAAGAGATCATGGTGGATCCACAGAAAGTTGTGGTGGTTAAGAAGTGGCCTAGACCTACAACTCCAACTGACGTTCAGAGCTTCTTGGATTTAGCCAATTATTATAGAAGGTTTGTAGAAAGTTTCTCTTCTATTACTGCCGCATTGACTAAGTCGACTCAGAAAAAGGTAAAGTTCTTATGGTCAAATATTTGTAAGGGTAGCTTCGAGAAGTTGACTCTACTCGCGGGTACCGATGGTTTTGTTGTTTATTGTGATGTGTACTAGGTACGATAGTGTTGTGTGTTGATGCATCATGGCAAGATGGTTGCATATGCTTCTAGGTAATTAAAGGTACATGAGAAAAACTATCTGACTCATTATTTAGAGTTATTGGTTGTGGTCTTTGATTTGAAGATTTTATGTCACTTTTTGTATTGAGTCCATGTTGAAATCTTCTCAAACCATAAGATTTTGCAGAATGTGTACACCCAGAAGGAGTTGAATTCAGGCAAAAAAGATAGCTTGAGTTTCTTAAAGACTACGACATGAGTCTTCACTATAACCCAGGTGTTGATGCTCTTAGCAGGTTGCCTATAGGGAGCTTTCTCATGTGGAGGAGGAGAAGTGAGAATTAGTGAAGGATATTCACCATTTGGCTAATCTTGTAGTTCGTCTCTTAGACTCTGAGGATGGTGGTGTGATTGTGCAAGAGGTGTTAAAGTCATCTCTTCGGGCCAAGGTGAAGGAAAAATAGGTCTTGGACCCTATCTTGATGTAGATCAAGGATGATGTGGGTCACAAGATGATGATGGCTTTTGAGATTGGTGGTTATGGTATCTTGAGGTACCTAGGTTAGTTGTGTGTTCCCGATATTGATGGGATGTGTGAGAGGATTTTGGCTAAAGCTCATGAATCGAGGTACACTATTTATCTTGGTTCTACGAAGATGTATCATGACTTAAGAGAAATTTATTGGTGGAATAATTTGAAGAAGGATGTGTTTAATTTTATGGCTAAGTGTTTTTTGACAGTAACTGAAAGTTGAGGACTTGAGGCCTGGTGATTTATCTCAAGAGATTGAATTGCCCATGTGGAAATGAAAGTGATTAATATGGATTTCATTACTGGTCTTCTGCGGTCTCATCATTTTGATTCTATTTGGGTCATTATGGATAGGATGAACAAGTCCACTGAATTTTTGCCGGTGAGGACTAATTATTCGGCAGAGGATTACGCTAAGCTCTTCATTTAGGAGATCGTGAAGTTGTATGGTGCTCCAGTTTCCATGATATCTGATTGAGGTACTCAGTTCACAACTCACTTTTGGTGTTCTTTTCAGTGAGGTTTGGGGAGTAGGTGAACCTTAGAATCGTTTTCCACTCTCAGATGGATGGACAAGTAGAGAGGACAATACAGACTTTGAAAGATATGTTGAGGTCTTGTGTGATTGATTTTTGTAGTAGTTGGGTTGACCATTTGCCTCTCATTGAGTTTTCATACAATAATAGCTATCACTTGAGCATTAGGATGGCTCCATTTGAGTCTTTGTATGGTAGGAGGTGTAGGCCTCTATTGGGTAGTTTGAGGTTAGAAAGAATAGTTTGAATGGTCCCAACTAGTTCACTAAACTATGGAAAAGGTGAAGGTAATTCGGGATAGGCTTAAGACTGTCCAAAGTCAGAAAAATCCTATGTGGACATAAGGAGATGGGACTTAGAGTTTGACATGAATGATTTGGTATTCTTAAAGGTATCTCCCATGAAGGGAATGATGCATTTTGGAAAAAAGGGGAATCGGTCCTCTCTATGTTGGTCTATTTTACATTTTGATACAAGCGAGAAATATGGATTATGAGTTGGAATTGCCTTTGATTTTGGGTTCTATTCATCCGGTATTTCATGTGTCGATGTTGAGGAAATGTATGGGTGATCCTTCCTTTATTTCTCCCTTAGATGATCTGGGTATCTCAGATTTCTTATCCTATGAGTAAGTCCTAATTGAGATCTTGAATCGACAAGTTCATCAGTTGCAAACTGAGGATCTGGCTTCGGTAAAGGTTCTGTAGAGGAACCATAAGGTTGAAAAGGCCACTTGGGAAGCTAAAGAGGACATAAACTCCAAGTACCAATTCTTGTTTCCCGCTTCGGATAATTGTGCTTGAGGTATGTATTATTCTTAACATCTTTGTTTTTTATCTTTGTTAAAGGTAAGTATGGATGTACACTATGTTAAATCGTGCTAATAAATATTTTATCCTTTCATTCGAGGATGAATGGTCGTAAGGGGAAAATTCTTGGTCCTTGAAACTTTCTGAACTTTTACCTCACTGCCCAGGCTACGACTCTCCTTATGAGTCGTAGGGAGTCTTGACTGGTCTTAGGGATCCCAAATTATAGCCTGACCAATATGTGTGGCTAAGTTTTTGTTTCGAGTATGAGTGGCTCCCAACAAGTCGTATGGACTCATTACGAGTCGTGACATCCCAATAGTAGTCAAAGCAATGTGTGTTCCAAGTGTTGCTATCTTGGATACAACTTGGACCCTATGATTCATAGGGTCATAATACGAGTAGTATGATGTAAGCCATAGGGTAAACAGTATGGGTGCCCCCTGACACTGTCGTGACTACGACTCATGGTAATGAGTTGTAAGGTATTGCAACGAGATGTTATGAGACCCGTAACGACTGGCGACAATTTCCCATTATTTAAGTGGAGGTGACTTTGGACAATTGCCTTCTTACCCAAATAAAACCCCACATCCATAAAGCACTAAAAAGGGTTATTTCTCATTGATAATGTAATCAAAACACACTCTCTTTTCTCTAAATTCTCTCAAGCAAGATACTTAGGGTTTCTAAGAAGTTCATCAATTTGAGCTCTCAAGGGTAAATTCTCTCCGTAACTCTTAATATTTCAGGATGTATCTCTTCTCCAAAACTTATTTTGTTAAAAGTATGTATTTAAATGGTTACCCATATGGTTTAATTGTTGATTTCTGGAACATGGGTTAAGGGTTTTGAGTGATTGTTGTTTATGTGATGTTTTATGTTTGAATATGCATTGTTTATGTTTAAATGGTGGTTTTGAAATCAATTTAATGCATGGGTATGGTGAATAAACTAGGGGATCGTGATTTCCCTAAATTTTGTAAATATTGGCAGTTGAATTGGTAATAACCCCAACCCAATTTTGTGAAAGTGGTTTGAGTACGAGCAAAATTGCATTGAAATATTTTTTAAACAATTGCATCATATAAAGAGGTCATTGAAACATGCTGATTTGATTTAATAAACAAAGGGAGTCATTTTTACCAAGTTAATGGAATTGTGATGGCATGTTGATGTTACCTTTCAAGTGTAGTTGTTATAACGATACCAATAGTGTATGCCTAAAAGTTTAGTTGGTATAACGATACCAATAGTGTATGCCTAAATGTGTATTACGGTTATATGAATGGGAATGTGTGAAAAATGTTTTAATGTAGCTTAAAAGAGGGTTGTGTAGATGAGTCATGAAAGTGGAGGTTTTGAGGGACCAATAATGGAAACTATGGTTGCCGACGTAGAGGTCTAAATGATCGGGTGGTTCGAGTCCTCCTTATTATATTCTTGGCAGGTTCAAGTCCCCCATATTATATTACATGATTGGATTCTTAAGTCACCTTGGTATTCCGGGAGGTTCGAGTCCCCCATGGTGTATATGTACATCCTTTAGTTTATGTGGCTACACGCACTGGGCCCTTTCAGCTGGGGGAGAGCTAGAATCATATATCCCATGGATGCCTTCTTATGATGGTTAAGCTACACAAATCCAGGATAAAGTTTTAAAGTGCATGTTAAGCCTTGTTCCTTTTCCAGATATGTTATTTATGTCTATATATGATGATTCTCACGTGGTTTTGAATTGGATTTTTCTTGGCTTTATTTTACCCTATCCCTGAGTTATATGCTGGTGCTTAACCCACTAACTATCTCCGGATGTTGTATTTACATACATTGCAGGCACTAAAGATACTTCTATTTTTCCTATACAGTGTTAAGTGGATAGGCTCGGTTCGATGGTCGTTGGTGGTGAAGTGGTGAGATTTCATTCTTTGGAAGACTTGTACATTTCATCAATTTCTATCTATAGATTAGAATTGAGAGTTCACATTATCATTGACATTGTCATTGTCAGAGTCTGGGACATGTCCTGATATTTTATTGATTTCGATTTTATTAGAAGGCTTTGTGGATTACTATGGACTTGGGTGATGTTGGTTGGTTTCTTTGGTCGATTATCGGTAATAGATATGTCTTAAATTCTTTGAAATTATCTTATACTATCTTATTATATGTTCGAAATTCATTCGACATTAGGGGTATGGTGTTCTGTTTGGTTAGGTGCAGGGGGTGGTCTCCGGTCCTTGTTGGACATAAGATACCATCACTTCCAAGCCCTGGTTTGGATCGTGATAGCTTTAGTAGATTGCAGTGCCACATCATGAGGAAAAATATTAGTATCACCTTGAGGTCTGGTACCTTTTCTATACAATAGAGGGAGTTAGTTGTCAATCAGTAGGCTCACTCTATAAGAGATACATTGATCTAGTAAGATGCTTAAGAATGCACCTGCGTCGAAGGACTGGGACGTATCTGGAGATTTATAAATTGTCAATAGTAGATTACAAATGTCTTAAGATATAACAATTATTTTTTCACTTGATTTCACAGGGGCGTACTCATTTGTTAGGTGCCTTTGTGGCCTAACTAGCTACTTCCTAGATATTGATGAAGTTTATATGATTTTCTTCCGAAAGAAGGGATGGAATGTATGTGTTCACTTTATACATGTTCATCATAAGCTTACTAAATTTCAGCCTGACTAAGAAAAAATGTTGGATTACCCTTAAATATTATTTTTATGTTTTTTATATGGTTGTAGCAATTTTACCAAGCACAGTCGGACCTCAGTTGTTAAGTTCAAGATGGCTAATATTTGGGTGTTATGGAGAGGTAACAAAATGACTCCATAAGCATGTGGTAAACAAAAGTTCTTGCATTACATTGTCTTTAGCATCCCGCTTATCCATCTGTCCACCAAATTTATATGAGTTACTAGTTACCGAGTTTGAAAATATGGCACCTGATTGCAATGAAAACAGAATGGTTGAACTTGTCACCCCAGTAAGAGACATATAAAATATTCTGATAAATAATTAAATAGACTAATATTAATAATATCTTGTTCCCATGTTCGAATTTATAGAGAGAATTTTCTAGGGCTGAGAGGAAAAATAACCTGATTACATAGATCCCAAAAAAATAAGAAAATGTGGATAGGAGTAGCCTTAACATTATTTGGAACTAGAAGGAGTATGCTCAAAAGTAAATTATGATTAGATAACTTCCTGAAATTCTTCATACTTTACAAAGGAACTAGATGCCGACAAGATTAAGTTGCCATGAATTCAATATGTATGTATTATATCTAACTTGCTTGCAAGATTATATGTATTACATGTATGGTAACATAACTATTTACATGGTACTTATTTTCATAAGCTTATTAGTTTACATGTGATGTGTTTATTCAAGATTAATTATTTATATGTTATTTATATTATAGATTCTTATTTATAGGTTACATGTTTTATGAATCATCATTTATACACTACATGTTTTGTATAGAATGAGCCTACATGCTATCTGTTTTATAAAGTGTTGATGCACAAATTATATGTTTCATAGAATACTTAATCGCAGACATTGCGTATACGTATTAAAGATTATTCATTCAAAGGTCATAAGGTTATTGTTTACATGTCACTGTCGTCGTATATCGTTTATTTGTACATTACATGTTCTAAAAGCGTAATTTTTTAAGTGTTATTTGTTTCATAAGTGTATATTATTGGAATGTAAAGTTTTATTTCTCATATGACACATATTTTATTTTTATAGGTTATAGATGTATCTGCTCAAAGATTATATTTCACATGCTCATATGTCATAATCAAGTTATTTACATATTATGTGTTTCCATAATGTTAAGATTTATGCATCAAGCACCTTCATAGTCTATTTGTTTATATAATTATACGATAAATATTATGATACAATTCATTAGTCTAGATGCTATATATATAAATATATATATATATGTATTTATATATCGTGTATTTTAATCTATAGCTTATAGGTTGGATAAATCATTTGCTTGTATGTAACCTTAATTATGGTATGGTTATTTGAGTATCATATATTTCATAGGGTATGCATTTAGAAATATCAAGGGCCTATTGTTTGTATAATATGCGGCTATTTGTTTGCGATGGTTCCCATCATTGGTTCATGGCACCGAAAGGCTCAGTGTTGGTGCATTATGTTATGTCTTCACATCTTCTATCGACCCCTTTAATTTTCAAATACTGGTGATTTTTGTAGAACGTTGGTTTCAAAGACAAATTTTCTAATTCAAGGTTCTCAGGGATGCTAGTACAGAATTCAATTTTACTTCTTTTAACACGAGACTTGCTACATCTTTTTACAGGCTTGTCTAAGTTAACTATTTTAGTTTAGTCTACACAAAAGCTTTTATTTGGATTGACGACTACATGTTTAAGAAATCAAGCATCTTTTTAAAACCATGAATGCACATTCTTTTTCTCTCATCTGTTGTTGTAAGTACACCTTATGCTTTTATCCAAGACGCACAAACATTGACTTCTCTTATTTCCATAGTTTTCTTCTTTATTTGTTGTACATTGTTCTGGAAAGATTAGTATTTTAAATTTCCAGTTCCTTGTACCCTTTTCATAATGAGTGTGTTGAATCATGTGAATCGCCTCATTTAGAAGATCAACTTTTAAAAAATGTATATTTTTTCCTTTCCAAAATAATGGGTACTTTATTTGTTTGAATATGTCTACATAATATTCCCTCACTTAACTTTTTTCTTGGATAAAGTATGTGAAATAATTATGGTTAGTGGTGAGATTCAATACCAACATTTTTTCACTGATGACATGTGTGAATTAGCGGTGTGATATCTCTTTTTGTTGGTTGCTTTTAGGTTTTTTGTCTGCTATATTTGTTATCTCTCCTGAACTGGGGGTCTATCTAAACCAACCTCTCTACTTCAGTTGAGGTAGTGGTATGGACTACGTACATGTTACCCTCCCCAGACTCCACTCTGCAGGATAGACTGGGTATGTTGTTGTATTTGTTTACATGTAAATATTTATCTATAAGTTTTATAATCGACATTAAGTGTTGTGATTAGCGTATCTGCTCGCTATGTACTTTTACAATCCTAGAACTCATGTACTAGGTGCTCTTATATTATATCTTATTAGATATCATAGGTAACTTATTATATGTAATATATTTTCACTTTTATAGCGATATTGATTAGATATTAAAATTATACCTTTTTATATGATTAAATGATAGATTTCGTGTTATAGTTCATCTATTCACATGTTAATTTGTCTTTTAACCCACATGTCACATGCTATTTATGGTTCATATATTCATGTGTGATATATGTTCAGAGTTTACTTGCACATTGATTACATATTTCTCTATTTTACTACTTTATAAGTTATACATCTGCTAAAATTTTATATATTTATAAGTTAAAGTTACTTTTGCGGCTCAAATGTTTATGTGGGTATATGCACTTCATGATTATTTGCTAACATGTTACAGTTACTGTATGAATTGATAGGATTAGAAAGGTATCACCTAGGAAATGCGTCAAGTGGCTTCGGAGAATCGACAAGCTGAGCCCTGAGTGTATAAAGAAAAAGCAAATGTTGTATGACTCTTATATTAACATATAGAGATAATTCAGCTAGCCTAAGTGGGATGATAGCCTCCGGATAGAGCTATAGTGCACCCAGCATTCCTTAAGTGTATACCACCCTAACATTTTGAGGATATGATTTATGCCTATGATCCCTAAAATCTTAGGTGCTCTTCTCTGGTGAATAATTTCAATACAAGGATAGAAAGCGAGATACTTAACTTGTTTTATGAACCATATGAATGCACATGATGTGTGACTATAATTCTCAAAATTTGCATGAATGCAGCTTCTAGATGCAGAGTATAAGGTAACTTACCATATTGATTATACATGTCATTCAATTATAAGGACAAGTGGAGTCTCGTGCATTATCTTTTGGATATTGTATTTTTCGTGACGCTTTATGAAGCGTATTATTATGTATTTGGGATTGTATTTGTCATGTCGCTCTTAGAAGCATATTTATATGTATTTGGGATAATATTTGTCATGACGCTCTGTGAAGCGTATTTGTATGTATTCTAGTTAGCTAGCAGGTTTCCAATAGGCCTATTTATAGGGGAAACTCTGTCAAAAATTTTGTAAAATAGCCAAATTTTAAGACCTTAAGGTAGATTAAGGGAAGTGGAAGTTGAGTAAATGATCTCATGAATGTCTTGGATAATTATAGGAGTCAACATAATTTATATGCATCATTCAAGGACGAATGATCCTAAGTGGGGGAGATTGTAATACCTCTGTAAATTTTTAAATTTATTTTATATTTTAGATGAGTATAAATCATAATCTATAGAGATTTACGTGGTACATATATTTTAAAAAAAATTATATTGTGTGTGTGTATATATATACATATACATACATATGTGTGTGTATGTAAATATAATATGTATGGTTGTGGCTGGTGGGTTAAATGATAAGTGAGAAGTTTTATTTATTTTATATATATATATATATATAAATAAATTTTTGGTGCAAGTGGAGCCACTTTTATTTGTTTTCTCTATGAAAATACTTAAAGAAAAAAGGGAGGAAATCCTGATTATTTTTATCTAAACTAGCCGTCTTTCCTTCTCTCTCTAATAACACTGCCATAGCTCCCATCGGCAATAACAATCACTGGCCGACGAAACCCCCACCGGCATCGCCTCTTTTTGTCTCTCTGTTGTTCCATTCAGCCATGCCGCCACTTTCTCTCTTGTTGTTCTCAGTCTCCACCGGTTTGGTCTCCGGCAAGCCAACTCCGACGAAACTCACCATTGCTCCAGTCGGAGAACCCCACTAACACACCACCAAATAGATTCGGGTTGGAAACGTCATAAAACACCCTAGTTTTTGGACCTTAGAAAATTTCTTGGAATTCCATTCTCTGGATCTAGTACTACTCAAGGGTACAAGTTGTATGTTGGGATACGGATGGTATGGTCCTATTGTATACTAACTAGTGTTGGTTGGTGGGATTGGATGAGTTACTGTAATGGATACGACTTGGGGTGGTACGAGTCATATGGTTGGATACGGATCATATATGTTGGGTTATTCCTTAAATTTTATAACTTAAGTTGAGTCTGAGTACGGGTGGCTCACCATGAGCCATGAGTTAAGGTACGAGTCATATTAGGTACTTGTATAATGGACAGTGTTCAAGTCTCTTGGTATTCTATTCTTTCAGGGGTACGGGTTAATGGTACAAATCGTATATGGTGGATACGAATTGGTTTGGATGAGTCATATGATGGACAATGTTGGGTCCATGGTTTGAGGCTTAGGATACGAGAGGCTGGTACCACTAGTATTGGTTGGGTACGACTCATAAGGTTCACTCGTATCCCTGTGTCGAGGTTTTATGCAACTTAAGTGGAAGTATTCTGTACATTTCTCTACTTAACCTAATAAGGGCCCATAACTTTTAACTCTCTTAAAAGGTCATTTTCTCTATTATTTTATTCATTAACACTTAGAACCTCTCTCTTAACACTCCATAATTCTCTCAAGAGTTTTTGGGGCAAGGAAGCTAGGGTTTCAACTAGAGGGCTAATTTGGGGATCGTGTTGGCGATTTTATCCATCTACTATGTCAATTAAGGCATTTTCTCTTCCCTTATTGTTATTTCCAACTAAAGGCATGGTTTTATATGATGTTTTCATTGTTTTATATGATGGTTTCATTATTGTATAATTTTTGTTTTCAAATATAATTTGGGGGTTTTGATTATAAATACTTGGTTATGGTTTTCCATGATTTTAATTATGTTTTTATATGTATTAATGATGGTTTTGGATGCTTGGTTACATAGGAATGGCTTAATGGTGATTGGAATTGGTTTTGGTTATAATATGCCCCCAAGGTGTTTGACAAAATGCTTATGAGAATGTTTTCATTGCATTAACGAATTTTTATGGAACTCCTTCTTGTTTTAAACTTGGTAAAGGAATTATGCATGGTTTAAATAGTTTGGAAAGGTAAATGGCTAAATTATTATGCTTGTGGGGTACATGGAATCCCCCAAGTGATCTTATATGGTAAATGGAAGGGCGCTTGAAAGTCCCCTTAAACATACATATGGTTGGCTATGGATAATACTTACAAGTAATAGTTGGTATGACGATACCAATACTAATGGCCTTGGTTAATAAATGGCTAATTGTTTGGTTGGATGGAAAATGGGTTCAATTAGTCTTAAAGGGAGAGGTGTAGCAAAGTCATAGAAGGTGGAGGTGCCGGGGGGATCAAAACCGAAAACTCATATTTGCTGATGTGAGATTTGGTCTTAAGGACCATGTTCATGATGTCACATTTTATATTGGGGGCTGTAATATTCATCCCAGGTTTTTCTTTCCTAGTCATGCGGCTTCACGTACTGGGCCCTTTCAGCAGGGGGGTTGAACCCATACTATCCGTGGGTGGTTTAGGATGGCGAAGCAACACAACCCAGGTAAAGGTTTTAAGTGCCTGCTAAACATGGTTCCCTTTCTCGACGTGGTTATATATATGTATGGTTGTATGCATTATTGATGGTTTCACTTGGTTTTATAAATGGAATTTTTTATCCTTATCCTGAGTTCATGTTAGCGATCACTCGCTAACCCGTATTTGGGCTGTTGTATACACACGCTATGCATGAACCGGCCATTCAACTCCTCCTATTTAGCATTCAAATTTGGTATTACACTTGGATTGAAGTAGTGAGCTTCTATTTTTTCGGAAGGCTCCATTTCATGATATAAATATTCCTACATACCTTGATTTTATTTTAGATATTGGTTTTATAACGACCCAAAATCACCTCCCGGGATGTCACACGGTGCTTAGGGCTAGACTACAAGTAGCCCCAAGTTAACCCTTTGAGCCCATCACTTCTCATAATAACTCATTCAAGAAGAAATATACAAAACACTGGTACTATCATATCAAATGAAAGGAAATAAGAAGATAATACTCGGTCCAAATGACCACAATACTGGAAATCTCAACACAACCACAGCCTGATAACTAGTCTGACAAAGCCTCTACTACTCCATGAACTCGAGAGCCATTTGGAAAGGTCCCCAACTGGCTCAAACTCAACTGAAAGTAATAACATAAACACTCAAATACTGAAATATCTGAAGATAGGTCCTCGAACCATGAGGAATTACCACTATAGAAATATAGACGAAGGTACTCGGGAATCACTGACGAGGCTGGGACTGAGCATCTGAACCTACATTATAACACAATATAGCACATAGACGTATATGTGGATTAGCACTTAGGAATGAACTGAGTATATGGGGGTGTATGCGTTTACATAAAACAATATCAATACTCTTTAATCAAATCATGCATGCAAATAGGAATGACTCACATAGCTTGAATAAGTCTAAAATGTAAAGCTCATAAATCATGTAGAATGAAGCATGTAACACAAATCTCGTGAGTCATTATACTTTGGCTTTAAAATCTATTCTCTCCTCTTATTCTCATTACTCATAGGATGAAAGAAGCTTTAAAATGTACTTTCAACTCATACATATATCTCATGGAGAGTAAAACTTCTTTATTGCTCAAGAACTTATAACTCTTTTGAACTCAAACACTTGGAACTCGGACTCATATGACTTTGGTTTAAAAACTGATGATCAACTCTTATTAGTAGAGAAAACTACTTCCTTCTTTGGAAAATACTCAAAAGCAATTCATTCACTTTAGAAAATATCTCATCTCAAAGCTTTAGGGAAAATATTCTATCTCAATGGAAAATACTTTAGTTTAGGAAGGTTCTCTTAACCGACATAAACCACGCGAGCTACATGGATTCCAACGTCTTGTCCTCCTAAGAAAGAAACCTCACATTGGGGAGAGGCGTCATACTCTTGCCAAGGAGTATAACCTCAACTCAGTGATCACTTATCTCGGCCTCGAGCCTAATCATCTCGGCCTCAGGACCAAAATCTCAAACCTATGGTGGCACGTAGTTCTGGGGTAAGAAAATGTGGTAACTTACCCAAATCGTTGCTAAATAATACTCCCTTTAGTTTATCTAACTAATCTCATAGAAATCCACTTTCAAAATAATCTCATGGTTCATAAGAACCCAACAATCAAATCTGTAATCTTATGTGGTAAAGTGGATTTCAAAACTCTATGACCATTAGGTCAAAACATTTCTCAATAATCTCAAAATACTCAAATCATGGGTGATTATAGAACAATAGTTCATAAAATTGCAAGTCTCAAGTAGGGCTTAATGACCCATAATTCAATCTCAAGTTAAAACTCATCATAATGCATACTAGATAGCATATAAATTCATAATTCATGTAGAACTCTAGAAGTTACAGAAATTTGTCTCAAAATATCAACATACTCATATACTTTAATTTCTAGAACATTAAAACTCTTAAATTCTCAAGGAGTAATAACATAGGGTATAAACCCAGCTTTAATTTCTTAAGAAAACATACAAAATCATGTTATTTAACTTTCAATTCATGGGAAACATCAAGATATTGCAATCAATAACAATGGGTGAAAAACCCTAATTCAATATTATGTAAAATCTCATAGATTGCAGAAAATTATAGTTTAATAAGTCTTTGGGCACAAGGGTGAAAGGATTACCCTTGTTCAAAACCCCACATACCTTAGATTATGAAATTAGATGAACAAGTTTGCTTCAAACTCTTCTTATTACTCTTGAGAGAGGGTTCTTACAACCCTTGAACTTGGGAAACTTAAATCTCAACTCAATTTGTAGAATCTATGGTGAGTTCTTGGATTTCTTGGAAAGGGGTTTTAGATTTGATATTGAGGGAGAAACCCTAGCTCTCTTGTGTTTTAAATGATGAATGAAGTCATTTTCTTCATTTGGTATATATATGGTTGATAAAAGAGTGGAAAGACCAAAAATTCCCTTTAAAAAATAACTTAAAATACTGATCGGGGGCTGCGACAGTTGAAGCGACGATCCGTCGCTAGCCTAACGGTCCGTCGGATCGTTTGTCGTACGTCAATCAGAAAAAGAACACACTGCCTCGATGTGACAGTCTCAGCAATGGTTCATCACAAACTCGACGGTCCGTCGGATCGTCTGTCACACATTGGTCAGGATGAGGCCACACTGCCTCAGCAGCGACGGTCTCAGCGATGGTCCATCGTAGTCTTGATGGTCCGTCATCCTGGCCATCGCACTTAGGCTTGAAAAGGGAGTTACTACCTTGGTTGCGATGGTCCGTCGCACACTCGATGGTCTGTCAACCTGTCCGTCGCACCTGGGCGGTTCCGATAACTCTCGATAAAACAGCCATAACTTCCCACCCCGATGCCTGATTTGGACAAAATTGGTATCGTTGGAAATCTAATTTAATTCTCTACACTATAGGAAGTCATTTTGAGGAAAATTCAAGAAGATTAAAATACTAATCACATAGGAAGTCTTTTCTCAATCTTTTAGGGATGGAATTACACTTCACTTGACACGCTCAAGGCTCAAACTACAAGGAAACTTTACGAGGTCTTACATTTTTTGTGTATGGTTGGGGGCATGTCCCAAATGGATATTCCTACTCTTTTTGTTAGAGGCTTTATGGTACTACTATGGGTTGGTATGGGCGGGATCGGTATTGGTGTTTGCCTTAGTATTGGTATTGATGTTGGGACTTACACCCTTGGACGATATTGTTGGTTGTTTCATAGTATTTTATATTGGTATTAATCATATTATATTTGGTATCCATTTGGTTGTGGCCTGGTTTATAGTCTTTGTTTTTGGTATTGGTTGGTTTGGTTGGTACAATCGGATGGTTGGACTCGGTTGGGTCGGTCACGGTCGTGATCCTATCCCAGAGTCTTGATATGAACAATAATGTTATCTTGTTACATGTTCAAAATTCAGCCAACTTAGGTCAAGAGGTTGGAGGTTGGATTGGGTAACGGGGGTGGTCTTCGGTCTCGGTCAGACTTGGGACGCCCATTACAACAAGGACCCCGATCGGGTCGTATCAAGTTGGTATAAGTGCTTTAGGTTCATGGTCAATTGGGAGTCCATAAAGTCGTGACTAGTAGAGACTTTTTTAGGGGTGTGTAGTGTACCACACTCATAAGAGAGAGGCTACAAGGCATTTAGGAATATTTTATTTTCTTGGTATTATACTTTTAATCTTAGAGTCTAAATCCTAGAATCCTCTCTAATCTTTGTTTATTCGTCTTTCAGATTATGCCTCGTAGATCTGAAACACAAGAAAACTCTTCTGTCCCATCCGATGACAATGTTGAGGGGGTACGTCTTACGTCTGGAGTTCATCTTCACTCCATGGGTCCTATTCTTGATTGTTCTAAAGTTCCATTAGTTGCTATTAGTCCTCCTCAAGGTGAGGTGACTAATGCAGAATTTCATAAGTCGATTCATGTTATTGCCCAATTGGTTGCTGCTCAGGCTGAACAAGATGTATTTGGTGGGTTGTCTGCTGAGGTGACAAGGGTTGGCCAATTTATGAAGCTGAATTCTCCTACATTCACTGGAGTGAAGGTAGAGCAGGATCCTCAGGCTTTCTTAGATAAAATGGAAAAGATATTTGGGTAATAGTGAGCCCAAACATTGTGGCGTAACCGCCCTTGTGGCATCATTTGGAGTCAGTTGGGATGCCCCTGCCTCGAGTTAATATATTGCACATATGGCCTGCGAGTAGACCCTTATAGTGAGCCCCTGGAGGGGCATACCCTGTATCAGACCGCGATTATAGGTATATGCATAAAATCATAGTTAGGAGTATCTGGTAACATATGCCATACACTTGCATAGAATTCCCTTGATAGGCCAACATATGATGATTTGTATTAAAAGTAGGCCCAAGTTATCACTTAGGCAAATTACTTGGCCCTTAATAACGATGACTTACTCGTAAGCGGTTATATGATAAGTTAATAAGGTAAATGCATAGGTAATAGTTTCATATAAGAGATTCTAGTATTCAGTCGTCCGCCGTTGCTCATTTTGGTGTTTGATTCATTGAGCATCCTTATACATCTACTTGTTATTCTGTCTGATTTACATACTAGTACATATTTTATATGCACTAACGTCCCTACATTTGGGGAAACTACATTTTTGTAAATATAGGATCAAATATATCGATGAGCAAACTTCTATACCAAGCATTTGTTCGTATTCAGCCAAGCAGTCGGTGAGCTCCTCTCTTACCTGGGGATAATAAATGTCGAGTACTATTTAATTGTATTTTTAGTTATAGTTTGGGTTGTAGGGGCCCCTGCCCCCACCACCTTCCCTGGTACAGCTATAATTTCTCTTAGAGTACTCATAGACAGAGATAAGTTTTCATACATGGTCATAGTTTTACATGTCAGTATCAGTTGAGTGCCCAATTGATAGAATTGGTATGTACATAGCCCGTTATCATTATTTATGAATGGTAACCCCTACGCACAGTATATACCAGTCATATAACTCATGCTCATATGGTTCTTGTCCATCCTGTCTAGTCTAAGGGCGTGGTAAAACCCTAGAAATATAAATTACAATATTTCACATAGAATATAATTAATGGGATCGGCTAAGTTACTTACAAGTAATGATAAGAATATTAAATTAAGAGAAAGTAAAATTATATCCTTACCACTGTGAAGAGAGATTATAAATAAATTACTCAAGATCAAAACATAGAAGATTGAAGATGGTTAGAGACTCATGTTAATAGCATGTTATGAAATATAAAGCAAAGAAGAAGAAGAAGAAGAATTGAGAGAAAAAAAGAGTGATTCTTATTTCTCTTTAGGGTTTCTTGAGGGGTTCCTAAGGGGTTCATTACAATGACGGAAGCCCCTTTATTTATAGAAAAAATTAACTTTGTCCCAAAAGTTGGGTTTCTAGCTTATCCATAAATAAACATTCACTATAAATGGTAATATATTTATAACACTAACATTATTTTTCAATTTTCATTATATGTATATATATATTTGTTATGTTAATGCAAGTTTGATAGTAATATCTATTAAAAGTATTTAATTCAAATTGGACATTCAATTTAAATGAAAAAAATATGTAAGGAATGAATGAATCTTGTATTTGATTGATTGCAAAATGGTCCAAAACTTATAAGTTACAAGATTGACAATTCTACAAATTTTGCATAATTTTTCCAACTCATTCATGTTAATATTAACGGGAATCTCCTGAAGAGTGTCAAAATCAATGGGGCCAAAGCCATGCATTGAACTTGATTGTGCTGAGTTCTCCCTTGAAGTCATAATTTCTTTAAGATTTTGTTCGCCTACTGGCTCCACCTCCATTTCTTGATTTCTTCGTTCTGCTCTAATACAGTCTCTAAGGTAAACTAGAACATTCATAGCATTGCTTTCCAGTGAGGTCGGTTGTCTCCAAGATGTTGTCATCCCTGACTAAAAGCGCTCTTTGATGCAACGATTGATATTGGAACATTCAATAAATATCTAACTAATCTTAAAAGTACAGGATATTGTCTTTCATTATTCTTCCACTAATATAGCAATTTGATCCTTGATCTATGATCCTCTATCGACTGTCTAAGATAATATTTAAGTTTTTTTTAGAAACGGTTTTATGTGTTGAAGACGACACCTTGTCCCAAACATTTAAATCAAAAAAGTAATTGGGATAACTACTATATGTCTGTTTTTTAGAATATGATGGCTCTTTGGGAGTGGGAGTTGGATTGATATGTGTCGGTACAGCATCATCAAGTAAATCTGCGTAACGATTGTATAATGCGTCCATAAAATTGTTCGCATCACCCAGAGCCATAAATAAAGAAGGTTCTTCTTCAGGTTGTATAGCTAAAGCATTATAAATAATAGAAGTAAATCCGTACATAGTATTATATTTCATACATAGATTTATTATAGCACCAATCAAGTAAATAGGGAGAAACGAATAAAATATTTTAAAATTTATCAATAATTGCAGCAATAGTTTCTTTATAACCTTCTTTATCCTTATATCCGTTAAGCAAATAAGAAATGTCGGCTAAATAAGCTAAACTATTACAATTTACAAATGGTAGGATAATAAGCACTAGAAAATTTAACCGTAACTATATAAAAAAAATCAAAAAATTAACAAGATAAGCAATCTTAGCCTAGTCAAAATCATATACCATACACTCAGGAATAAAATAGCAAATTGATTAAAAGTCATTGTAATAGGATTTTTATAAATAAGGCAAGTTCTTACAAAATTATAAGTAGCATTCTATCTAGTATCCATTTCTTCAGGCATTAATATTGGTCTAAGTCCATTTTGTTCACATTTTCTTTTAAACTCTATAATTCTAAGTTTTCTATGATTTTCTTGAATAAAACCAACTGTAAGTCTAATATTTCAATATAAAGCTCAAAAATTCAAGACCATCTTTTACGATTATATTATATATATAGCAAGCACACTTAAAATGAAATATTTCGAGTAACGATGGAGAAAGTTCAACTTTCAACAAGTCAACAACAGTCTAGTTGTAAGATGCATTATCAAAATATATACATAATACTTTTCTTTCAATACCATAATATTTTGCAACTTTAGAAATAGATTCAGAAATAATTCTTCCAGTGTGTCTGTGATCTGCATCATATAAAAATGCTAAAATACATTTTTGCATAACAAAATTACAATTATCTAATGAAAAGTAATTGTTAAATAATTATTTTTATTAACAGTACGACCAAGGTCAGAAGTTAGATCAACTCTAAATGAATTTTTTTTTAATAATGCAGATAAATAAACATATTGCGCATGGATTCTAAAAATATCAAACCGACAAGTACTTCTAGGAATACCTGTAAACATAGGATTATAAGTTACTTGAATATAATGAATAAAAGCATCAGAAGAAGCAAAAGAGAAATGCAAACAACCCACAACTATCATTTGGGTTAATTCTTTCAGATCATTCATTTTATTATAATTCTGAACTAATTGACCGGTTCTTGGGTTCAATCTACTTTGAATTGGCCCCCTAACAATCCCACCATCTTTTGTCACAGCTAGCTCTACTGGGTGTTCATTTTTAAATGCCTCGACAATGCACTCTTACCCTCTTTATTACCCTCAGTCTTATGTTCATATACCATTTGACAAATATTGCATTAAACCTTAGTAGTTCCTTCTACTTCCAAAAAAACTTTCCACACAATACTAGTTTTCTATGAGATCTTACAGCGGGACGGAGAGGAAGATTAACCAATTCAGATCTAACATTAGCATTACCGACTTCAGGTGTATCTCCAATAGCATCATCATCTATATTTAAATCAATTGCGTCTACTTCATTCTCTTCTTCTATACCATAATTTTCTTGAGCTCCTAAATAATGCATAAAATGAGCACCTACACCTATTTCATTCTCAAAGGGTTCGCTAAATGGTACCAGAGGCACACGGGTATATCTAGTACTAGAACTACCTTTACCGAAACCGGCACCAATTTGTAATTTACTACCACTACAACTTTCGGGACACAAATTTCTAACACTTTTACGGACTTTTTTTAATTTATCCATATTAAAAATTAAACTAATAAATATTTAAAACACACAAAAATAATAAAAATAAATATTAAACAAATAATACACTAATTAAAAACTAAAAGTAAGAGATAGAACGATAATATCAAATTTTTGAAGTATCTGAAAGTTGACTTTAGAAAACTTTCACTTCATATTTGTAATTGCAAAATAATAAAATAAAATTGAGTACTTTAAGAGATAATTAGAATAACTGAGAGAGATTGAGAGAATGAGATTGTGAGAATGTGAGTTGTGTGAAAGAATGGTTAAAAATACCATGCAAAAAAATTTGAATTAAATTTTTAAAAATAAATAATCAGCCAAGGCTTGTTTCGACCATTGGGCCAACAGTTATATATCATGTATTTATAGCAAAAAAAATTGAATTAAATTTTAAAAAAAAAAATCAGCCAAGGCAATAACCGGGTCGTCTGGTTCGGCAACCGATGGGCTTAGTTTTGATTTCTCAACTAGGCTGGTCTATTGGGATACTTGGACCAAACGGCCCAGTCTGGGATCATGCACCAGGAGATCGATCCTTTAACCGGTGTCGGGTCAGACCGATCCGGGTCCCTTATTGGGCTGGTCAAACCAGGCCTAACCAGCCAAAGCCGGCCCAGTTAATAGTTTTAACGCCACCAATTACCGCATTACTTTACCATCTATGCCATATAGCTTACGAATATTTTAGTCAAATTTTTTTCATTAAATTTAAAGGTCATCTTTGAATCATTATCAAAATCGAGAATTATATTCAAATAATGATGCAAAAATAACCTATCTGTGTAAATTACCCTTTAAATTTTGTCCCATTTATTTTTTAGTAGATTAATAGCCTGTTTGGGATTATTTTTTTCCTCATAAAGAAAACCTTTATAGAGAAAAAACACTTCTTTTGAAAAGAGGGGTATTTGGTAAATTTGCAAAAGTGCTTTTAGAAAGAAACAAAAGTAATTTTTCTTCTTCTTCCAAAAAGCAGAAATTTTTTTTTTCCATGACAAAAATATTCCTTTCACTTAGACACACATATAAACATACATGCATACATACACACACACATCTCTCTCTCTCTCTCTCTATATATATATATATAGAGAGAGAGAGAGAGACACACACACACAGAGAGAGAGATGTGTGTGTGTATGTATATATATATATATATATATATACCTTATTAATTAATTAGCATATCTTATAAGTTTGATTAAAGTTTGCCTTTAAAATATTATACTTCACATTTACATCGTAATTCTTATTTCATTCTATGATTTATATATTATTATTTTATTTTTCACTCATTTTAAATAAAATTAAAAATATCATTGATGATGATGATCGAAGAATATATAACCCTTATTTTTTTATTATTAATGATAATAAATGACATACGAATCATGTTGCAATATCAAATGATATTTTGGAAGCACTTATAAATTTTCTCTCGAATACTTATTTTTAAATAAATATTTCATAAAAATTGACATATTTGTTACCATGTGGTGAATATTTTCATATGTAGTGATTTAATTTATGGAATAATTTTAAAATTCATTCATGTTTGATGTTTTTAAGTAAATTTAAATTATTTAAGTAATATATCATTATTTAATATTTTTGAATGTATTTATGTATATAAATATTGATTGAAAATTTTGTAATAAGTATTTTTTATTAAATGAAAATAAAAATTTAATTAAAAAATTTATAATAGATACTTAAAATAAATTTTCTCTATAAAATAATTTTAGTACTAAAACTTTATTGATACATGTCCTTTTTGGTCATTTGTCTCTCAAAAATACTTCTTGAAAAAAGATTATCCAAACACAATTTATTTATCAAAAGCACTTTTTAAATGAATTTACCAAACACAAATTATTATTTTCAAAAGCACTTCTCTTAAAAGATATGTTATAAAAGTGTTACTCAAATAAGTAGTTTTCTAACAACAATTCCAAATAGGCTCTAAATATCTATAGAAAAAAAAAAGAGGTCTTTACACATACAGCCAATTAATTCACTGCTTATTATTTTAACAAGTATATTTAGATCCCATTTGGATAGGATTAAAATCTGGTTAAATCAACTTTTAGTCTCTTTTTTAACTTTTTTTATGTGTTTGGTAAAAAAATAAAAAGTACTTAAAAAAGATTAAAATACTGATTAAAAAGAAAAAAAATGAGAAGTGTGTGTAAACGACCTGAAAATGTGATGAAATATGTGAATTATATGTTTCTATGTGATTTAACTAATTTACCCCTCTCAATAGTTACATTGTGGTATTTCTGGGGTGTGGGGGTGATTGGCAAGGTTTCCGATGCCTTTCGGTACCATTTGGGCGATATTATGGTTTCTGGAGGCTTCGAGAGTCTTATTATGGACTTTTGTGGTTATCTTTTGATCTGTGCAACATATGGTTGAACGAACTACGCCAACAGATTTAAAACATCGATTTTAGGGTGGTAACATATTTGATTTTATTTTATGACTTTTAAATCTCATTTTGGCCCTCGATTTGAAAAATTATGATTTCAGATCTCGGGGTCAACTTTGTAAAAATGACGTCTTTTTGAAAATTTGACTTCACCAACACGTCCAGATCATCAAATTTAGTGGGGTTACAGAGTTTATTTTCGTAAATCGAACTCTGAATGAATCTGAGGCCTTAGCAAAAACTTAGAAAATTTTCCAAGTTTCAGTTGATATCTGGTGCCAGGGAGGATAGTGCGATTGCACAAAGGGTGATTGCGATCGCAATATCTACTCCTGAGGTTAGATAGTGCGACTGCACACTTGGGAGTGCAATAACACTACCTGGATACCTAGTATGGGTATAAATAGACTCTTTAGGTCGCGATTTTTGGCATTTTCCACCTTGACTCTTGAGAGATAAATCCTAAAATAGTGTGAGATCTTAAAAGTGAAGCTTGTTAGTGTCTAGGAAGCTAGATTAACGTCTATTTCTTAATTCTATTACGGATTTAAAGTGAGATTTCATCCTTTTCTTACTCTAATTCTTAATCTATTGTTCAAAACCCCCAAAACATTATTACTTGATTTATCCCCAAATTTCACTCCTTTTTACTTGTATAATATTTCTAATCCTATAATTACTAGATTTTCCTCAATTCAACCTTCAAAACAACTTTGATTCTTGGATTTAAAATGAATTTCAAAAGTTTTACCCCGTAAAGATTAAAAATAGTTTTTGTTCAATTTCAACCTCGTTTTTAACTCAATTTGACTTGAGTTTTCAACTATCGATTCCTAAAGTTATGGGAAATACGTTTTTGAAATAAAGTTTTGATTTTCTCTTTTTTTTTGAAAAGCCATTTCGAGGGTCCGTTTTGACCTCAAAACAAAAGTAGGCAATGTAGGTATTGTTGGCTTTGTTTTAATGCGTATATTCTATATTTCTTCATTTTAGTTGATTTGGAGATTGTTCTTGAGAAGTAAATTTTTGTGGTTAAGGTGTTGCAAACCAGCTTTAGTCTTTCGAGGTAGGTTATAGCTTAACTCTTCAGACTGGGCTGGGTAGTTAGTTTGTATACCAAAATGTATGTTACGGGTGGAAACTAATCATGAAACATAGCTTGCTATATGATGTGCCTATGTAGGGGCCTATATATGATCTAAATTTTGAATTTGAGATATTATGTGATATGCATGATCGTGAGGGGTCCTATTTGATGATTGATAACCTTGAATACATGTGAAGAATTGTATTGTGTTGCAAGAAATACCTATTATGGTACATTTGATGTATATGGTACATTCATACATTGTCGACATATTAATTATATTATAATTCATGAATAGTGTAAATAACAAGTGGATATTGGCTCAAGTGGTTGTGGAACTGTAACATTATGGTTGGTTATGGAAATATATCATGTGGATTAGTTGTGTAAATACTCATTTTGAGTGGTTGTGAACTGTATCAACATTCTCATGTCATCATACGCATCATTTCACTTGTTTGTTTTATTGCCTTGTATATATATTTGTTGCCTTGTATGTGTACTTGAGTTGTGTCTTATGTTATATATGTGATTAGGAAACATTAGAAATACTGGAAACACTGGATATTGGTATTAGATATTGGATATTATGGACCTTCTATGAAGGATTATGTTGGAGAAGAGTCGTGGATATTGGTGGTATATGGGTTGACGAACCCCCTATGGGTCCCACATTTGGAGTCTTACCATCGTGGGTGTATACAAAGGTTGTGTGTCAACCTCAAGATTATGTGTCATTCTCATACATCATCATTATCACGATTATCATCATCATCAACATCATCATCTTATTCATTGCATTTGCTTTATTGTGTTGATATTGTGATTAGATTACCATATTGACTTGTTATATATCTACTTGCTCTATATCCTATTATTTATACTTGACCATCCTGTATATACATGTTTTTCTCTATTTACACTTACATATGATGTAATGTATACTTGTGTTCTACTTGTTGTATTATTATTGTATTTGTGATATGTCAGAACTATTAATGGAGGCAGTGTGGTTTACCATTGTGGACATTTTCTAATTCCAGGTGATGTTCCCTTAGTGTGTATTTTGTGTACTTTATTTTCTACATTGCTCAATCGGCCTATGATACCTACTAAGTATAAATGGACCGTACTCACTCCTACTATGCCCTTTTGATACAGATTCCGATTCGAGTGCATCCCATGTTGCTTGACTTAGGCGATTGCAGGAGCCTTCAAGGTAGTTGATGATTTTCAAGCGTCTGGATGTCTTGTACTACCTTTCTCTATAGACTATATCCTTACTTTCATTTCAAAGAGAGATTCTCTCCTGTATTTGGATATCATATGTATTTTTTTTATTCGAGTTATACTAGATACATTCTTATACTGTTGACACTTGGCTTTGGGAGTTATGGTTGCATTTTTTATGTTTTCTTCTGTATTTACTATACTTATATGGTTCAGCTTTATTCTAGAAGCCTTAATTTAGGGGTATTTTTGTATTTTCCCCCTTTGAGCATTGGTTTGTGTGATAGGATTACTTGTCAAGGTTTTCCACAACAAGTGCCATCATGACCTATAGATTTTGGGTCATGACAAATTAGTATCAGAGCCAGGTTTTTTTGGTCTCAATGGTGTAAGAACGAGATGTCTAATAGAGTCTTGTGGATCGGTACGTACATGTCTATATCTATCTTCGAGAGGATATAGGATATCTTTAGGAAACTTCCCTCGTTTTATCCCTTATCATGTGAATTTCTTATATACCATGTGTTCTGAGTTGTGTTTTACACTTTCTGTGCAAATGGTGTTGACTAGGTCCCGCGAGGTCAGAGATGTGGAGCCTTCTCCCAAAGGATGAGCTTCGAGTCGTGGATAGACTCAAGAGAGTGGACAGGTTTTTGGATCATCCCCATCTAAGAGGAGTTCTAGGAGACTCTCCCCTGAGCCTCGTGTTGAGCAGGTTGGAGGAGTAAGTTCAGTTCCAGTTCCTCAGAGTTTTTCTGCCTCAATTTTGGAGGGGTTATTGGTGCTATTGTTGACCTGCTTTAAGGGTTATCCTTTAGTTATTTTGGGTGTTCCTCCATATCCTCATGTGGATCCTCGTGTGGCACCTACTTCTATTTTGTCTAGTCCTCAGATACCAAGTACTATTTCTTTTTCTGCATCGATATTTGAGTATGTTGCACCAGAATTGGGATTTCAACCTTCATCTATGTTACCTCCTAAGACAGGATCTCATCCTATCAGATTTACCATGACTCATCTTATTGTTACTACAATGATGTCTTTTGAGGATTAGAAAAGGTTCAAGAGATTTACTCATTTAGGTCCTCCCAAATTTAATGGTGTTGTGGGCGAGGATGCCTATGAGTTCTTAATTGATTTTCGAGAGAAGTTCATAATTTGGTATCCCTTGAGTCGCATAAAGTGGCTTATACTGCATATCAGCTGAAAGATGCTACTAGAGATTAGTGGAGATTTTTTGTTAGTTGTAGACCTCATGATGCTCTTGAGTTGTCTTGGTAGAGTATGAGGCATGCTTTCATGCCTTGTACATATATTCTTATACCAATATTTCCATCGAGTCTGAGAAGATTTAAAAGTTTGTAAAGGGTTTGAACGTCTTTCTTCAATTGGCTACTTCTCAAATTATTGTATTTAGAGCATTTTTTAGAGTATTATGGATCATGACAAGATGGTAAAGAGTATTCTTAAAGCATCTCAAAGAGGCACCAAGAAGGTGTACCATTTTGGTGAGTTCAGAGGTTAGGCTTCTCACGGTAAAGATTTTAGAGGTTCTTGTGGTTATCAGGGTAGGCCAGTATAGGTAGCCTTACAGAGCTCAGGTGGGGGATCTTTGGGTTCAGCAGTGTAGGATGGCCATTCGGGCCCAATGGTTCCTTCTCCTATTAAGGCAGGTCGTAGGACTTGTTATGTATGTCATGAGGTTGGTTATTTTTCCAAGGACTGCCCCTCCTCTATCTGATTAGGGCTACTCTTAATGCTATAGTAAGAGGTAGGGGTACTACCAGAGGAGCGAGAGCTAGAGGTGGAAAAATCCGTGGTAGTGATTGGGGGATTACATAGTCAGTTGGTGGTTGTGGTCAGTGTTATGCTATACATGTTAGGCCAGAGATAGAGTATTCTAATGTTGTGATAACGGGTATTGTCCCCATTTGTTTCAAATCTGCATCTGTATTATTTGACCTCGAATTGACCTTCTCTTATGTGTCTGCATATTTTGCTTTGGCTTTTGATTTTGTTAGTGAGACTCTTGCCATGCCTATTCATGTATCTACCCCAGTAGGAGATTCTTTAGTGGTGGATCGGGTGTACCAATCTTGTGTTGTGACTTTTTCTGGTCATGAGACTTGGGCAGATTTACTTGTGTTAGATATGGTTGATTTTGATACTATTTTAGGTATGGATTGATTGGCTCCTTATCATGTTATCTTAGATTATTTCGCTAAGACCGTGACTTTAGTTTTGCTAGGTGTGCGGATATCTTGGAAGGGCATGTTTCATTCGGGTCCTAAGAGGATCATATCTTATGCTCAGGCTCATAGATTGGTTGAGAGGTGATGTTTATCTTACTTGGCTCACATTCATGATACTAGTATCGTTTCACCTTCTTCTTAGGATTCTGTTTGTATTGTTCGTGAGTTTATGGATGTGTTTCCTACGAATTTTCCTGATATGCCTCTGAATTGTTATATCGATTCTGCTATTAATGTTAAGACGGGCACCAAGCCCATGAATATTCCACATTATAGGATGGCCCAAGCCAAGTTGAAAGAATTAAAGGATCAGTCGCAGAAGTTGTTGGATAAGGGATTTATCCGACCTGGTATATTATTGTGGGGTGTGCTGATCTTGTTTGTAAAGAAGAATGATGGGTGTAATACCCCATAATTTTCTTAACCTAATTTTGCTCCTAGAATGTCAAAGGTTGGCTTCAAAAAGGAATACCTTCTTATGCATGTGAAATTTTCCAGATTTAGACCTTGCATTGTGTGGGAAATTGAATAAGCTTTCCATCAATACCAATTTTGCCCAAATCCGATACGCGATTGAGAAGTTAGGGCATTTTTAGTATTGACAGTGTGACACGTGGACAGTCACCGTGTCGCGGTGAAGGGTGATTTCCCATTTGTCATTTTCCAGTGGATCTCCGCGATAAGCTCGCATTGCAAAGAGGTCCAAATTCCCAATTGTTGATTTCCAGTGACGTAATGCGATAGTACCGCATCGTGCCAGAGTGCAAATTCGCACTCGTCCTTTCCCAGTAGATTAATGCGATTTCACCGCGTCATGGTGAAGGTGTAATTATCGTACTCTTGATCCATAGTTCGAATGCTTGTGTCCTGAATTTAATCCTAAGCATGTGAAGTTCTTATTAGGTGAATAATGTTCATAGAAGTCACTTAGAGCCAAGTGGAGCTAAGAACATTAGATTCATCCAAAATTTGGCATTCGATTCTACAAGGGTCTACTTTAAACTTGTATAACTTTTTATATACGTGGAATTTTTCAGCTCAAGACCCCCCAAATTGTAGATAATCGAATTATCTTTCCAACGATACCAATTTTGGCTTAATTCGATATCGAGCAAAAAGTTATAGCCATTTTCGTGAGAGGCAGTAAGCTGTTGCGATGGTACCACATCGCGGCAAAGAGCAAACTCGAGATATGGGTTACGAATTTCTACTTTAAATGAATGAGGGGCAATGGGGTCTTTTCCTCCCTCAACCCAGGTCGTAATATAACAATGTATAGCCGCCATTGGGGCATTATTTTGCCCCCATTATCCTACTTTACTCCCAACAAACCCTAATCACTTCTCTTCAAGATTCATCCATTCCATCACCTTCTATTCAAGAAAACAATCAAGAATTAAGCTTTCTATTCCAAGAAGTTCAAGAAAATCATTCAAGAACATTTCCCAAGAACATCAATTTGATTCAACTTCTTCAGGAAAAATCTTCAAGGACACAAATAGGAATTCAAGTCAAATTTCTTCATCAATTTGAGCAATTAAGGTATGTGGGGTTATGAACAAGGATACTTCTTTCGTCCTTGTGCCCAAAATTATATTTTTCAGTCAATTTCTTATTATTTGAAATTAGGGTTCATACCCAATTATCAGTATTTGAATATTATGAATTTACAAGTGATTGAATGTTGAATTGCATGACTATTTTCCTATATTTATGCATGTAATGCGATTTTCCAGATTTTCCAATTGAGTTTAAGCATGATATTGTGATTCTTGATTTTATTATTTTGATATTGTTGAAGTATTTTCAAGAAGCATATTGAGCATGATGATTTGCTATGAATTTACATGAGTTTGAAGCATAGGTTATTATGCTCAAGCTTATATGTTGATATTACAAGAAAGATGATGTTTTAAGCATCTTATGATCAGATTATTTTCAGATTTTCAAGTAAAGCTTTGATCCTTTGATCCTCAGATAAGATTTGGAATCTATTTTACTGATTTATTATAGATTACAGAAATCAGAACATATTTATTTACAGAATGGCTCTGATAAAAGCATAATTGATTTCGTAATGAACCATTATACTAGATTTTAAAGTGAATTTCCAACAGAATGAGCATACGGATTTAAAAGGGAGTAGTATTTAGCACCGAGCAGGAAGTGTGGGATTAGTGTGCCCTATCTTCCACAGAACTACGTAGCCAATGTAGGTATAGATTATCAGATTATTCCTACTTCTACGTGGATGACAGATATAGACGTGATCACTTAGCTCAGGTTATACTCCTTGGTAAAAGTATGACACATCTCCCCATCATGAGGTTTTCCCCTTAGGGGAACAAGACGTTGAACTCCATGTTAGCTCACATGGTTTATGTTGGTTAGAAGAACCTCCCTACAGCTTAATAGTAAAGATTTTCAAAATAGTTTCTAAAAGTATTTTCCCTAATAGAAAAGACTTACAGAATAGTTTTTCAAGTATTTTTTCCTACAGACTATAGATTTCAGAAAAGAATAATAGAAAAACTTTTAGAAAACTAAGTGTAAAGGCTCACAACTTTAGTCAGATTATGCTTTATAGAAAGATAATAGTTACAGATTTTAGCTTTTAGATTTCAGATATAGAATTAAGCTCTTTTACACTTAGACAGTATGATTTATAGAAGAATACTAGCATGGCTTTCAGAACTAAATGTTATGACTCACTAGATTTATAAAGTATGCTTTGCTTCAGATTATTTTAGATTTCAGCTTTCAGATATTCCAGCTATGTGAGTCATTTACATTTAGCATGCATTGTTTTACAAATTATGATGAATGATATTATGTTTTACTTATGCATCCACCCCCACATACTCAGTACATCCTAAAAGTACTGATCTACATATACGTCTATGTGCTACATTATCTCATAATATAGGTACGAGTTGTAGCTCGTGCACCATATTCAGATAGTTTACAGTTTTCAGTCATCAAGTGATGAGTTATTTTGATTCAAGGGCTCAAGTCAGTCATACAGTTTGAGAAATATTTTATTTTACTTTATTCAATCAGATTGATTTGGGATAGTTGGGGGTCATGTCCCGGCTACCTATAGTTAATACTAGTAGAGGCCTTATAGATAGTCAGTAGAGTTAATGTATTTGAATCCAATGTTGTTTTGTAAAAGCAGAGTTGTAGTCATTTTAATTTAGTTTTGTATTGATTAGATTTAGAAAAGAGTTATCTTCCGTTGATTTTGTTAAGATTTATGCATTTTATTCAGTTGCTTATGAGTTATGCCAGTAGAAGGGTTAGCCTGGGATCACTTGTGGCCCTAAGCACCGTGTGACATCTCGGGACCCATTTTTGAGAGGTTATAGTCTATGTGTATGTGTATTGATTATTAGTAAATAAACAAGGTGACAATTAAGAATAAGTATCATTTTTCTCGTATTGATGATTTATTTGATCAATTTTTGGGTGTTGTGGTGTTTTCAAAGATTGATTTGAGATTCGATTATCACCAATTGAGGATTAGAGATTTGGATATTTTGAAAATAGCTTTTCGTATTGGATATGGTCACTATGAGTTCTTGGTCATGTCTTTTAAGTTGGCCAATGCCCCTGTCGCAATCATGGGGTTGATGAACTGGGTGTTTTAGTCATATCTCAACTCTTTAATTATTATATTTATAGATGATAATTTGATTTATTTCAAGAGTGAGGTTGAGTATAAGAAGCATTTGTGAATTGTGCTTCAAAGATTAAGGAATGAGAAATTATACGCTAAGTTCTCCAAATATGAGTTTTGGTTAGAGTCTGTTTCTTTTTTGGGTTATGTGGTGACTAAGAAAGGTATTATGGTTGATCCAGCCAAGGTTGCAATGGTTCGTGATTGGGCTAGACCTACTTTGCCTACCAATTTTTAGAGTTTTGCTAGCTTGGCAGGTTATTATTGGTGCTTTATTGAAGGTTTCTCATCCATTGAAGCTTTGTTGACCAAATTGGCTCAGAAGAAGATTTTTTTAAAATGGTATGATGCATGTGAGGAGAACTTTCAAAAGCTCAAGGATTTATTAACTTTAGCTCTTATTTTGGCTTTACCCAGGGAGGGCGTAGGTTTTATCATCTTTTATGATACTTCGGGTGTTGGGTTAGGTATTGTGTTGATGCAGGAGGGTAAGGTGATTGTGTATGTTTCTTGACAATTGAAGCCCCATGAGAGGAACTATCCTACCAAAGATTTGGCATTGTGCGCGACTATTTTTGCTTTGAAGTTGTGGAGGCACTACTTGTATGGAGTCTATTGTGAGATTTTCTCAGATTATTGTAGCCTTCAGTACTTCTTCACCCAGTGAAATATTAATATAAAGCAGTGTTATTGGCTTGAGTTGCTTAAGGATTATGACTTGACTATTCTCTATCAACCGGGCAAAGCTAATATAGTTGCAGATGCCTTAAGCTGGAAGTCGACTAGCATAGATAGTGTGGCGCATCTTTTGACCCAAGAGAGGCCTTTGGCCTTAGAGGTTCAGTCTTTAGCTAACCAGATAGATAGGCTTGATATTTTGGACCCTGGGTGTATTATAGAATTCGTGAATGCTAGGTCTTCTTTTGATGGAGCAAGTTCGAGCTCATCAGTTTGATGATGCAGGATTGAGATAGATTTGCGATAAGGTGTTAAGAGGTGAGACTAAGGAATCCTCACTGTGTTTTGAGGATTGGGGCTGAGTTTGTGTGTTGAGAGTGGGTGATAGGATTGGATTGGTCTTAGAGGAGGCTCATTGTTCCAGTTATTCTATCCATTCGAGTGTGACTAAGATGTATCATGACTTGAGGTAGCATTACTGGTAGGTGGTATGAAGAAGGATGTATCTTACTTTGTAGGTCATTGCCTTTATTGTCAGCAGGTAAAGGCCGAGCATATGAGACCTGGTGGATTGCTTCAAAGGTTTACTCATTCCCGAGTGGAAATGGGAATGGATCACCATGGATATTGTGACTGGTTTACCTCAAACTTCATAAGGTTTTGATAGCGTTTGAGTCATCCTGGGTCGACTGACCAAGTTGGCATATTTTCTTTCGGTTCAGGTTTCCTTCAATGCCGAGAGGTTGGCCCTTATCTATATTTGAGAGATTGTGAGTCTACATGGTTTGCCGATGTCTATCATTTTAGATCGAGGCTCTATGTTTACTTCTTACTTTTAGAAGACTTTTCAGGATGAGTTGGGCACTCGAGTTGATCTTAGCACATAGTTTCACCCCCAGACTGATGGTTAGTCAGAGCAGACTATCTAGGTTTTAGAGGATATACTCCATGCGTGTGATAGATTTTGGGGGCCAATGGGATCAGCATTTAGCTTTAGTAGAGTTTGCATATAATAATAGCTACTATTTTCATATCGATATGGCTCCTTTTGAGGAGTTATATGTTAGGCATTGTCGCTCTCCAGTTGGTTGGTTTAATATTTCTAAGTCTATACCTCAAGGTACAGACTTTCTTCGTGAGTCTTCATATGGAGTTCAAATCATTCAAGATAGACTTCAAGCGGCTTAGAGTAGGCAGAAGTGTTATGCTGATCGTAGACTTCGCGCCTTGAGATTTGGCATTGGTGATCGTGTTTTCCTTCGAGTTTCACCTATGAAGGGTATGATGAAGTTTGGTATGAGGGGCAAGCTTAGCCCCAGGTATATTAGCATATTAGAGATTCTTCGAGCCGTTGGTGATGTGACCAATGGGTTGACTATTCCCCCAAGTTTGTCGATTGTTCATTCAATTTTTTATGTTTCTATGCTTCACTGTTACATCCCTAGTAAGTCACATAACATTCGTTGGGAGTCAGTTCAGTTAGATGAGCAGTTGTCTTTTATTGAGGAGGCAGTTTTCATTTTAGCTAGGGATGTTCGACGGTTGCATTCTAGAGTTATCCCTGTGGTTAAGAATGAGGCTACTTGGGAGGTTGAGTAGGATATGCCTAGTTCTTATCCCCATCTCTTTGTTGATTTAGGTATTTCCTTGCCTTCACTCAAGGATGAACTAGATTTGTAGTGCTTGGATGATGTAACGACCTGAAAATGTGTTGAAATATGTGAATTATGTGTTTCCATGTTATTTGACTATTTTACCCCTCCTCATAGTTGCATTGTGGTATTTCTAGAGTGTAGGGGTGATTGGCATGGTTTCTAATATATTTTGGTACCATTTGTGTGATATTATGGTTTCTGGAGGCTTTGAGAGTCTTATTATAGACTTTTGTGGGTATCTTTAGATCCGTGTAACGGATGGCTAAACGGACTATGCTAGTAGATCTGAAATGTCAATTTTAGGGTAGTAACATGTTTGGTTTGGTTTTACTACTTTTAAATCTCATCTCAGCCCTCGATTTAGAAAATTGTGATTTTGGATTTTGAGGGTCAACATTGTGAAAATAACACCTTTCTAAAAATTCAACATCGCCAACACGTTCAAAACGTCAAATTTAGTGCAGTTACATAGATAATTTGCATAAATTGGACTCCGAATGAATTCTGAGGCCTTAGCAAAAACTTGGAAAATTTTCCAAGTTTCAGCAAATATCTGGTTCCAGAGAGGACGGTGCAATCTCGCAAGGGGTGATTGCAATCACAATATCTACTTCTAAGGTCAAATGGTGTAATTGCACACCTGGGAGTGTGATAGCACTACCTGGATACCTGGTAAGGGTATAAATAGACCCTTTAGGTCGCTATTTTGGGAATTTTCCAGGTTGCCTCTTGAGAGGTAAACCCTAAAATAGTGTGAGAGCTTAAAAGTGAAGCTTGTGGGTGCTTGGGAAGCAAGATTAACATTTATTTCTTAATTCTATTACGGATTTAAGGTGAGATTTCATCCTTTTCTTCCTCTAATTCTTGATTTATTGTTCAAAACCCCAAAAACCTTATTCAGTTGTTATATGTCTACTTGTTCTATATCCTACAATCATGAAACATGGCTATTTGTATGTTGTGTCTGTGTGGGGGCCTATATGTGATAATGTTGAATTTGAGATATTATGTGATATGCGTGACTGTGAGGGGTCTTATATGATGATTGATAACCTTGAATACATGTGAAGAATTGTATAGTATTGCTAGAAATGCCTATTGTGGTACCTTTGATGTTTTGTGGTACATTCATACATTGTCGACATTTGAATCATGTTGTAATTCATGAATAATGGAAATAACGAGTGGATATTAGCTCAAGTGGTTGTAGAACTATAACATTGTGGTTGGTTTTTGAAATACATCATGTGGATTGGTTGTGGAAATACTTGATAACGCTCAACTTACACGTCAATTTAAGTGCAAGGCGGTCGTCGTCAATATATTTACCCAACTTTGGAGTCGGCGTCGAATCCACAAGGAACAATGTGAGTGGCGATCAAGTCAATTAGAAATAATGGATACTTGTTAGATTCAAACCAATAGTACAAAAATATAAAAGTGGGGGAGACAAGTATCAACACTAATGTTTCTTTTTGGATTTTTCTAGTATAAATTTGGGGCTATGAATAATTAGATCTTTAAACAATTAGGCACGAATCTTGGGATTATGTACTACTAAGGGAAGTGACATGTGGATGCTTATAGTTACATCATTTTAGTAGATCAAGAGTGTGTAGGTTCGGTTACATGTTTTGATGTTAGTCTTTCAATAAAACACCAAACTTTCACCCATTGATTCTTTCGAATACCTAATGGGTGAGTTCCACAATTGGTAACCAAACCTCAATTTAGGCATCCCTATTTCTAGGATAATACTCATGGTATAGTTAACTTCACAACCACCCTTATGTCTAAGATAGTGATAGATTAGCAAACTACACACATAATTGTCTATCATTTCTTTGATCTCCACATCCATCCCTCTTTCAAGGATGATGTGGATTCCTAAAATTCACCCAAAACTCTTTTTTCGAAAAAGCTTTCTAGAGTTTGGAGTTTTCACCCATCAAACCCATATGGGTAATTGGGGCTTTCACCCACAAATCCCAACCAAATTGGTCAAGAAATGATAAAACCCATCAACATGAACTACCAAATAGAAGCTAACATTAACAAACCACACACGCTTTAATCCTTATTAATACATAACCCCAAGAGGGAGATCTAGCTACACATAAGATAAATAAGCAAAGATATATCCATAATCTCCATTGAAATGATTTATTGAAGACTAAGTGAATGTTACTTCAAACTTTGAACTCCCACCAATCTCCAATAGAAGTGAGTTATTCCTCCACTTAGAAGTTACTCCAATGTATTCTTCACCCAAAATTTATACAATATTTTCTTCTCCGAGAATGGAGGCTATGATCTCAAGAACAAAAACTAATTATTGGGGAAGATGGAATATGATGATTCAATGTGATGCTTAGGGTTTGAGTCCCCTATTGTCAAATTTAGGATCAACCACGTGCATTTTCAGTTTTGCCCTTGGGCTGCAATATTTTGCTTAGCCGTGATCGCACGGGCTTGGCCGCGAACACAATTTGCTTATACAACCACGGTCAGTTTACCTTGTTGACTTAACCGAGATTGTGGTCCTCAGACAGCGACCGCGTTAACTGATGCCATTCTGGTCCAGGTCTTCAGCTACACTTTTCTTGATTTCTTTTGATCATTTTTATCTCCAATCCGCATCTTTCCTTCTCATGAACTATGTGCATACAAAATGTGGATATTAGAGCATTCAATCATAATTATGTCTCATTTATTCCTTCAAATCATGGTAATGTGCATGAATATTAAGTGCAGATGAGTGGTAAAATCACCACTCATCAACACCCCCAACTTAAAGCTCTTATTTGTCCTTAAGCAACACTACCTCATATTATGAGACAACAATTATCTATGCCCAACTTTATGCCTCAAAGATCACAATGACTTCAAGATTAGTCACTACCAGAAGTATCTCATTACACATAGACTATGCTATTTTCACTACAGCCCTCATCATGGATTGCCATATCTAAAGATGCACAAGACTTTGAAGAGAAACCAAGAAACAAAAACCAATTCTCTAGAAGTAACTCCCTTTTAACCACAACTAAGCTATACTCCATTCGCCTTATCGTTCGGAAGGTGAAAAACTTACCCACCTCAACTCGTTTCATATGCCAACCTCACAAGAAAGAGAATTCCATACATAAAGCTACCAAATATGCAACAAGGAATTTTAATTGTAAAAACTCTCTCCCTCACAAAAGAAATCTCTATGCAACAAGTGTCATACTATAGGCTTGCCCCTATTTTCAACCGCCACTACAAACAAAGTAAATGGTCAGAGATCTCAAAAGACTTTTTAAGCTTGTAATGTAGGTTCGGGTTAGGGTAGGATATCATTTGGGACAACATGGCTACACCTTTCCTTGAACATCTAAATCACATTATTTAATCTGCCTTTTTTACTATGGGCTACTCCTCTTCATTTTCTCTCTTTTCTTATGCCTCCTTTTCGGATCTTTTATTTACCCAAATTCTTTCATTTCTTTTTCTTGCAACTTTCATGATATTCATTCCTTTGTCGGATTCTGTCTTTTTCTATTCATTTGTTTTCAACGCTAAGGCACATTAGGCATTTCACTTACAACTTTGTGGCCCCACACTTACTTCTGTCAGTCTTTACCATTCCTAACTTAGGCTTTTAGCCTCAAGATTCATTTTTAAGTTCAAGTAGGGTATGGTTCAAGAGAGGGATAAGAAGAAAGGTTCACGGCTTATAATATATTTGCCAAATAATGGTCCAAAAGCTCAAAGTGCATAACTAGGGATCACATTCATGCTTGGGTAGGCTTTTTAGGATAAAGTGGCTTCCAAAATCACAAAGAAGGCCTAAGATCATTTCTCCAACCAAATACAATCAAAATTAGCTTTGAAAGACTACTGAGGCAAGTTTTAGATAACATAAGTAAACAAGAGATGAATGCAAAAAGCTCACCATACATGGCATGCAAAAACTTGCCAAGGAGGCTCAATTTCCCCTTCTGTGAGAGACAAAATTAGAGTATCTATCATTATTTACAAGTCAAAAACTAATGGAGTCACAAAAAGAAAAGAAGTTCATTTACAAAGTTGCTCAGGTTCATGCCCTTGATTTTCAAAAAAATTTGGACGGAAGGGGTTATTTATTTAGCATTTGCACCACGCTCAATTTACTAGGTTATGGATATAACCAAGGCCTTAGTCTCATATTTTGGCTCGAAAAAACAACCATATGGCTACTCAGACTTCACCAAAGGTGTAAAATGTGATCCCAAATTTACATTTTACAATACCACGGGTACTCAGACTTCCCTTGCATTCATGACATTTATGCAACGGGTACTCAGACTTCCCCTACATCTATGTCTCAAAACCCAAACACAATGCTTTACCCTTAAGAATGTCGTCACTCAATCTATCATAGGGCAAAGCTAGTCATGCATCACCAAAATAAAAATAAAACTAAAGTAAAAAAACTAAAACTACAAATAAAACCACATGATAATCCATGAAAATGTGGGCAGCATCAGAGTGCCCAAATAAAGTATCTTAAAAACAAAACAAAAGCAGTATCCAAAATGTCATCACAAAACAGCATAAAAAGAAATATCCAACAACACATCGAAAAAATAATATAAATCCAGGGGCACACCCAACTAAAGAAAATAGTGTTCTCACTGCATGTGCAATAAAGCCAGAGTAAAAAGGTCTCCCTGGATCTATATTAGGAGCTATCTTCTCCCGATGACTCTGCATCATCACCACCGATATCATCATCTGACTAATCCACAGTGCCTCCTCTTCACTATCCAACCTTGGTGAAGGTAGTCGCTCATTGGGTTTGAGCATCTTGAAGATGCCCTTTACCCTCTTCCACAGCTTCTTGAAGAATTTATCTCTTTTCTTTTCTCTCTTTACTATCTTCTTATGTGAGTTCTTGAGGTCCCTGTATGATTCGGCTAAGGCTGAGTAGGCTCTCTCTAATTCGGCAACAAAGGATCCCTGTTTTTTTTGTTCCTCATGGTATATATCATAATCCGACTGAGTCACATATGAGTGGCCAGCAGTGGAGGACTCTCATGGTCCCTGAGGCAATCAGACACTAGCTCCCTAACCTCCCTCATTAGACCTGAGATGTCATCGAGGGGGTTGGATGACGAAGATCTACAAGAATCTGTGTCCTCTTAGGCTGATTTGTCAGAGTCCATCTTTTTTTTCTTACTCTAAATTGGGGAACTCTCACCACTAAATTTAAGTAGGAAGATGCGGGGCCTGGGAGCACCCATGTATCTACAGCATATTCCTCCACCTTTTCTCCCCTACATAGATGTAATGCCCCGAGTTTGCACCCCGAACGTCACACGGTGCTTACAACTCCAAAGGACCACAAGCTAATCTGTGACTGGTACCTGCTGTGAACACTGAATAATAATACTAAAATAATACGGAAAGTAGGATGAAATACCATAAGGTTCATAATTTGAATACTGAAAAATATAGCAACTGATAATAACATCTGAAAACTGAATATTATCTGAACTAGTCTAGTCTGAAAGCCTCTACTGAACTATCTGAATGTGGAGTTGATGGGACAAGCCCCAAACAAACTCTGACTAATAATATGTTGAATCTACTGAAATACTGAAATAAATAATATCCTCGATGGATGAGGATTCACTACTGAATCTGCTGCTACTAACTGAATCTGGCTAAGCGTGGTCAGGAACCTGAGTGTCCGAACCTATGATATAATACTTCAGAGTGCAAGAAA
The DNA here is from genome assembly GCA_030864215.1 of Capsicum pubescens. Classification (NCBI taxonomy): domain Eukaryota; kingdom Viridiplantae; phylum Streptophyta; class Magnoliopsida; order Solanales; family Solanaceae; genus Capsicum; species Capsicum pubescens. The sequence continues at coordinate 142,174,232 of CM061548.1, read as the reverse complement.
AGAGTATGCGATTTGTACGTGGAATGTACTAGTATGCTAGATGAGGTAAGGTTAAATGCATGGGTTCATATGCATGAACAATAAAGACTAATGGAATGAAATAACTGAATAAGAGTACTTGGAAAATTGAAGCTACTATAAACACCGAGTATACAATACTGTGCATATAAATACATACTATATCTGAGATTTATACTGAAATTGAGTACTGAGTTTTGATAACTGAGTAACTGATATCTGAGATTTACTAATAACTGAATTACTGATAACTGGGTGACTATTTCTGACAGTTTTGATTCTGTAGAGCTGAACTGAGTACTATGCTGAAACTAAAACGTAAACTGTGGGAGGTAATCATCTAACTGACATGCTCCTCTATGAATTGATTGGGGTCCAACCTGTAACCCTAGTTGGAAGGGTTTCAGTACCGTTCCATGGGTACAGACAGGCTAAAGAGTCACCCTCATCTGGCAGGTTCCCTAATGACAACGGTATTACCCTCAACTGGTAGGTAAAACACCTTATCAACCCTCAACTGGCAGGTTGATATCTCAACCTATGATGGCTATGTAATTTTAGAATGTAAGGGCTGCTACTAAGGATCACACCCTCTACTGATAGGTGAGCCCCCATCCTTGGGTTCTTTCGGTGTTGAATCCTACTCCCAACTGAATGACACTGATTATTAAAATAAACCCGACTGAGTTCAACTGAATTATGGAACTGGCTGAGTACTACTATTTGTGATGTTACTGAGACTATTCTATAGCTACTGTAATTCTAGGTAAACAGCTAGACTTCGGGTATTAAATACCCCCAGGACTCGATAGCATCAATAGTAAGACATGGCACAATCTTGAAAGCATACTAGCTAGTCACTTAGTCATGATTCATTCATTGATACATTTTGTCAAACACTTGCAAGGCATGAACTTGTACATGAATGGGAACACATGCTAACTTGTCATGATTGCGCTATTCAATTCACATAGGCATTCTAACAAACACTTGGGGAGCATGATTTTTTCACATAATAATAAACATATATAAATATCATGGCTACAATATTCAACTTGTAAATTAAAGGATTTAACATGAGAATCACATAATTCACCACACATGTTATCTTAATTTCATTATACTTGTAATCAATCATGGATTGAAACCCAAAAAACATCATGAACATGCATACATTCTAATTCAAGCTTAGGAATCATAAATCCAAAAACTTGTATTCTTGAAAAAGGGTTCTTGGACTCCATGGGTAGTAAGAGCCCATGGATGAACACCTAACATACCTGGGAAGATGAGTTCTTGAAGTTTCTTGGTGAAATTTTTTAGGATTGCTCTTGATTCTTGAAGACTAAGGTTTTGTTAATTGAGAGAATGCTCTTAAGTTTAGGGGAAATTGAATAGAATAATGACTTAACTAGGTTATTAGGGGTTAAATCACGTGTTTAGACTGATTAGGATCGTGAAAAATAACCAAATTACCCCTGGAAAGAATTAAATTTTTCATCACTGAATTCTCAATTTTGGCCTTCACCGTGACGCGGTGGCATCATGGTGAGACACTAGTAGTCAGTTGAAACTATTCAAAAATGAACCATCATAAAATTCCCTTTTGGCACGATGCGGTGGTATCGCGTCAGGCTACTGTAAAATGACAATTGCAAAAATAAACATTGGCGCGATGCACTGTTATTGCGTTGACACACTGGAAATTGCCAATTGGGAACTGGAACTTAACAACGATGCATTGGAATTGTGGTGTCTCACTGGAAACTGACGAATGCCATTTGTCCTGTCTTTATGACGTGAAGTTGCTCAATTTGACATACTGTTTTACTAAGATGGTCATAACTTCTCACCTGGCTATCGAATTTGGGCGAACTTTATATTGTTGGAAAGCTGACTCAATTTCCTACACTTTGGTAAGTCCTAAACTGGAAAATTCTAAGTGTATTGAAAAATTTATATTGAAATTCTCGTGTACTGAGAGCTAAACTGATCTAGAAAATACGGGGTATTACAATATCTCCCCCTTGGGAACATTCATCCTCGAATGAGACTGATTAGGCTGAGAAATATTTATGGACTAAGTTTACATACTATACATGCACAACTGAAGCATGATTACATGACTGAAACTATTGATAAATTGAGTTTTCACACTGAAACATAATTACATGGCTGAACTAATTCATGAATGTATGACTGTCATGAGAATGATATGCAATGGTAACTGATACCAAGTTTGTAACTGTAATTGAATATGGAATTGTGTAAATCTAAGGAAGACTATTACCTCAAGCTGAGTCTGAGTATGTGGAGAAAAGGTGAGGATACTTGGTCTGCATATCTGCTTCTGCTTCCCAAGTATCTCCCTCAATAAACTGGTTTCTCCAGAGAACTTTGACCAAGGGAACATCTTTGTTCCTTAGTCTGTGAATCTGATGATCAAGGATTTGGACTGAAACCTTTTCGAAAGAGAGATCATTCTGAATATCAATGCCCTCTAAGGGGACCATAACTGTTGGGTCACCAATGCATTTCTTTAGCAAGGAGATGTAGAATATTGGGTGTACTGAAGCTAAGTCTGAAGGAAAATCAAGCTTGTAAGCTACCTTTTCGAAATGGCTAAGAATTCTATAAGGACCGATATATCGGGGAATGAGCTTCCCCTTCTTTCCGAACCTCTTCACTCCCTTCATGGGAAAGATTTTTAGGTACACAAAATTGCCAATCTCAAACTCGAGATCCTTTCTCCTCACATATGCATACGATTTCTGTCAGTTCTGAGCTACCCTAAGCCTTTCTCTGATCAGCCGAACCTTCTCTAAGGCATCAAACACCAAGTCAATACCTACTACTATGGCCTCACCTACCTCAAACCAACCAATTGGAGATTTATATCTCCTACCATAAAGAGCCTCAAACGGAGCCATTTGAATACTAGAATGATAGTTGTTATTATATGTGAATTTGATCAAAGGAAAGTGGCCATCCCAACTACCTTTAAAATCAACAATGCATGCTCTTAACATATCTTCTAGAGTCTGAATGGTCATTTCTGCTTTACCATCTGTCTAAGGGTAAAAAGTTATAATGAGGTGTAGTTGGGTACCAAGACCCTTTTGGGGTGCTTTCCAAAAATAAAAGGTAAACTGGGTACCTCTATATGAAATAATGGAAACTAGGACTCCGTGTAACCTGACCAACTCTCTAATATAGAGTTTGGCATAGTCCTCGGCTGAATAGGAAGTATGGACTGGTAATAAATGAGCGGATTTAATTATCCTATCTATGATAACCCAAATCAAATCATGTTGATGACGAGTACGAGGCAAACCCATCACAAAGTCCATGTTCACTTCTTCTCATTTTCATATGGGAATACTGAACTCTTGCATGGACCCACTAGGCTTCTGGTGCTCAATCTTAACCTACTGACACATAGGGAACCTAGCTACAAAGTCTATGATATCCCTCTTCATCCCAATCCTCCAATAGATCTCTCGCAAATCGCGGTACATCTTAGTAGCCCCTAGATGAATAGAGTAACATGCACGGTGCGCTTCAGTAAGAATTTGTTACTCAATTCATCAACACCTAGCACACATAACCCACCCTGGAAATGCAACACACCATCTCCCCTTGGGAGAAAATCTCTATTTTCTGATCTCTAATTGTCTCTTTCCACTTAACTAAGTTGGGATCTCTGTCCTAATTTTTCTTTACTTCGGAAACAAGAGATGATTCTAAACTATTCTGCACCTATACACTACCCTCTGTTGAATCGACTAAGCGGATACCTAGTCGAACTTCCTAAACTAACTTCTTCTTACCATTCTCAACAAGAGCAACACGACCCATAGAAAACCTACTGAGAATATTTGTCACTACATTGGCCTTGCCTAGATGATACAAAACACTCATATCATAATCTTTTAACAACTCTAACTATCTTCTCTGATTATAATTCAAATCTTTTTGAGAGAATACATACTGCAAGCTTTTGTGATCTGTGAACACATCAACTTACTCCCCATACAAATAATGCCTCCAAATCTTAAAGGCAAACACAACAGCTGCTAATTCAAGATAATGGGTAGGGTAATTCTTCTCATGGGGCTTAAGTTGTCTAGAGGCATAGACTATGAACTCACCTCTCGGTATTAGGACACAACCCAAACCTACTCTGGATGCATTATAGTACACAACAAACCTATCTGGACTATCTGGTAACATCAAAACTGGGGTTGTAGTGAGTCAAGTCTTCAACTCTTGAAAACTCTTCTCACAAGAATCTGACCATTAAAACTTGACTTTCTTCTAAGTCAATCTGTACATGGGGGATGCAATAGATAAAAACCCTTCATCAAACCATTGGTAATAGCCAGCTAAATCCAAGAAACTCCTGATATCTATTAGAGATATTGGTCTAGGCTATTTTCTCACCACCTCGATCTTTTGAGAATCAACTCTAATACCATCACCAAAAATAATATGACCAAGGAATGCTACTGAACTTAGCCAAAATTCACACATACTAAATTTGCAAACAACTGATGGACTCTAAGAGTCTAAAGTATGATTCTGAGGTGATCTGCATGATCATTCTCGCTATGGAAATAGACAAGAATGTCATCGATGAAGACCATAACAAACATGTCCAAGTACTGCTTGAATACGCAATTCATTAAGTCCATGAAAGCTGCTGGGTATTTGTGAGACCAAAGTACAGACTAGAAACTCGAAGTGCCTATACCGGGTTTGAAAAGCTATTTTTGGAATGTCACATTCTCTGACTCTAAGTTGTTGATAGCCTGATCTGAGGTCTATCTTAGAGAAGTAACCGGTGCCCTGAATTTTGTCAAATAAGTCATCGATTCTAGGAAGTGGGTATTTATTCTTAACTATAACTTTGTTCAATGATGATAGTCTATACACATTCTGAGTGAACCATCTTTCTTATGCATGAATAAGACTGGTGCACCCCACGAGGAAATATTGGGTATGATGAACCCCTTCTTTAAAAGGTTCTTTAATTGTTCTTTTAACTCTCTGAGTTCAATTGGAGCCATTCTGTATGGAGGAATAGATATAGGCTGAGTATCTAGAAGAAGGTCTATTCCAAAGTCGATTTCCCTTTCGAAAGGAACTCCGAAAAGATCTTTGGAAAAAACATCTGAGAATTTATTTACTACTAGAACTGACTTAAGACTAGGAGTCTCTAAAATAGATTCTTTGACTCACACAAGATGATAGACACATCCCTTGAATATCATTTTTCTCGCGCTAAGGTATGAAATCAACTGCCCCTTAAGCGTTGTAGTACTACCCCTCCATTCAAGGACTGGTTCATTTGAAAACTAAAAATGAACAACTCTACTTCTACAGTCAACTGAGGCATAGCATGAATGGAGCCAATCCATGCAGAGAATAACGTTGAAATCCATCTTATCTAACTCTATTAAGTCTGCTGAAGTGACTTTCTGAGATATCATAACCGAAAAGTTCCATTATACCCGTCGGGCTATGATAGACTAACCTGCTGGGGTAGAGACTGATAAAGGTTCTATTAAGATTTCTGGTCTGACTTTAAAGTTGACTGCTATATAAAGAGTTACAAAATACAGAGAAGCTCCTGGATCTAATAAGGCATAAATATGTAAATGAAAGATTTGTAACATACCAGTGACTACATCAGGAGAACTTTCCTAATCTTGTTGAGACTGAAGTGCATAGAGCTTGTTTGGTCGTTGCCCACTGGTGGCACTGGAAGTATCACCCTACTAATTCAGGCGACCAGAATGAGTTGGGGGATGATTGTACTGACCATGTGAACCTGACTGGGGACAATCTCTGACTTTATGGCCTGGCTTGCCACACCCGAAACATAAATCACTGCCAGCTCTGCAGACACCCTGATGGTTTCTACCATATTTCTGGCAAAGAGGATTTATTCGAGCACTGCTGACACTACCCTAAGACTTAGAGCCTGGCGCCCTATGTTTGTTACCATTTATGAACTTAGGTGTTGGAGCATTGGCTAAGGACGGAGCTGGAACTAAATATTTCGGGTGAAAGTGGGAACGGTTACCGCCTTCTGACTTATGCTGAGTGAGATTGAAGCTACCTATTCTTGCTCTCTTGTTTTCCTTCTCTCTCTCCTTATTCTTAGCCTCTTCTATCTGTTGAGAATGGACCATTAGCCTGGATATGTATATTTCCTTAATTAAAATTGCAGTCACGCACTCCTTAATCACACTCTCTGATACCCTAAATATGAACTTGCTCATTCTGGACCTATTGCCTGCTGCTACATAGGGAGCAGACCTAACTAACTGAGTAAACTTGAGGTAATACGCTTTCACACTTATGTTGCCTTGCCTGAGATTGATGAACTCTAACACCTTAGCTTCTCTCAACTCTAAGGGAAAAAATCTATCTAGGAAAGCAGTAGCAGACTCTTCCTATTCTATGGGCTCTGCATCTGTGCCCCTATCTACCTTTCAATGCTTAAACCACATATGAGCTACATCTTATAGCTGATAGGCATTTAACTCATCACTCTCATTATACGTCACTCCCATAATATTTGTGACTTTCTACACCTGATCAAGGAACTCATGTGGATCCTCTTCAGACTTAGATCTTAAAAAGAGGGGAGGATTCATTCGGGTGAAGTCCCAAATCATGGCTGCAGCAGTATTGGCAGCTCTTTATTTCTGAGCTGCTACAAAATGGGCTAAAGTGGTGAACGCAGCTTTGAATTTTGCATGGGAGACATGCTCGTCCAAAGGATCTGCCTGAACGGGCGGAGGTGTTGGCTGGTTTCCAGTTTTTTTTTCGTTAGTATTTTTGGGAAGCATGTTCTGTAAATGGAAGGAAAAATTAGATTACACATAGGGTTTTAACTTGAGATCATGCTCACTCGCACGACATGAATACTGAAAGAAGGGAAACTTTCCTAAAAATATCTCGTAGCCTCTTTCCCATAAGTGTGGAGCGCTTCACACCCATGCACAAAACTCTACTTGACGTGGCTTTTAGACTCCCTAAGACTTTGTTGAACCTTAGTCTCTGATACCAAGTTTGTAATGCCCCGAGTCTGCACCCCGAACGTCACACAATGCTTACAACCCCGAAGGACCACAAGCTAACCCATGACTAGTACCTACTGTGAGTACTAAATAATAATACTAAAATAAAGTAGAAGTTAGGATGAAATGCCATAAGGTTTATAATTTGAATACTAAAAAATATATCAACTGCTAATAACATCTGAAAACTAAATACTGTCTGAACTAGTCTAGTCTGGCAAGCCTCTACTGAACTGTCTGAATGTAGAGTTGATGGGACAATCCCCTAACTAACTCCAACTAATAATATGCTGAATATACTGAAATAAATAATATCCTCTGTGGGTGAGGACTCACTACTGAATTTGTTGCTTCTAATTGAATCTGGCTAAGTGCGGTCAGAAACCTATGATACGATATATCATAGTGCAAAAAAAAAGTATGCGATCAGTACGTGGAATATACTAGTATGCTAGATGAGGTAGGGCTCAATACACGGATGCATATGCATGAACAATAACTAACTGAATGATATGAAATAACTGAATAAGAGTACATGGAAAACTGAAGCTACTGTAAACACCGATTATGCAATACTGTGCATATACATACATCCTGTGTCTGAGATTTATACTAAAATTGAGTATTAAGTTTTGATAACTAAGTAACTGATATCTGAGATTTACTGATAAATGAATTACTGATAATTGGGTAACTATTTTGGACAGTCCTAATTTTGTCAAACTAAACTGAGTTTTATGCTAAGACTGAAACTGAAACTGTGGGAGGTAATCGTCTAACCGACATGCCCTTCTCAGAATTGATTGGAGTCCAACCTGTAATCCTAGTTGGAAGGGTGTCAGTACCGTTCCATGGGTACAGACAGGCTAAAGAGTCACCCTTATCTGGCAGGTTCCCTAATGACAACGGTATTACCCTCAACTGGCAGGTAAAACTCCTTATCAACCCTCAACTGGCAGGTTGATATCTCAACCTATGCTGGCTATGTAATTTTAGAATACAAGGGATGCTAATAAGGATCACACCCTCTACTGATAGGTGATCCCCCATCCTTGGGTTCTTTCGGTGCTGAATCCTACTCCCAACTGAATGACACTGATTATTAAAATAAACCCGACTAAGTTCAACTGAATTATGGAACTGGCTGAGTACTACTATTTGTGAAGTTACTGAGACTATTCTATATCTACTGTAATTCTAGGTAAACAGCTAGACTTCGGGTATTAAATACCCCCAAGACTCGATAGCATCAATAGTAAGACATGGCGCAATCTTGAAAGCATACTAGCTAGTCACTTAGTCATGATTCATTCATTGAGATATTTTGGCAAACACTTGCAAGGCATGAACTTGTACATGAATGAGAACACATGCTAACTTATCATGATTGTACTATTCAATTCACATAGGCATTCTAACAAACACTTGGGGAGCATGATTATTTCACATAATAATAAACATATATAAATATCATGGATACAACATTCAACTTGTAAATTCAAGGATTTAACATGAGAATCACATAATTCACCACACATGCTATCTTAATTTCATGATACTTGTAATTAATCATGGATTGAAACCCAAACAACATCAAAAACATCCATACAATTTAATTGAAACATGGGAATCATAAATATGAAAACTTGTATTCTTGAAAAAGGATTCTTGGACTCCATGGTTGGTAAGGTCCCATGGATGAACACCTAACATACCTAGGAAAATGAGTTCTTGAAGTTTCTTGGTGAAATTCTTGAGGATTGCTCTTTGTTCTTGAAGGGTAGGATTTTGTGAATTGAGAGAATGCTCTTAAGTTTGGGGGAAATTCTATAGAATAATGACTTAACTAGGTTATCAAGGGTTAAATCAAGTGTTTAGACTAATTAGGGTTGTGGAAAAGGATCAAATTACCCATGGAAAGAATTAAATTTTTTGTCACTGAATTCCCAATTTTGGCCTTCACCACAACATGGTGGCATCGCGGTGAGCCACTGAAAGTCAGCTAAAACTGTTCAAAAATGGACCATCATAAAATTTCCTTTTGGCGCGATTCGGTGGTATCGCGTCGGGCTACTAAAAAATGACATTTGCGAAAATAGGCATTAGCGCGATATGCCATTATTCCGTTGACACACTGAAATTGCCAATTGGGAACTGAAACTTCACGACGATGCGCTGGAATCGCGGTGTCTCACTGGAAACTAATGAATGTCATTTGTCCTGTCTCTGTGATGTGGTGATGCTCAATTTCACATACTGTTATACTAAAAGGGCCATAACTTCTCACTCGGATATCGAATTCGGGCGAACTTTATATCTTTGGAAAACTAACTGAATTTCCTACACTTTGGTAAGTCTTAAACTAGAAATTCTAAGTGTATTAAAAAATTATATAGAAATTCTCATGTACTAAGAGCTAAACTGAGCTAGGAAAATATAGGGTATTACAATAGCTCAGTAATAAGGGACGGGAAGAGAAGATATGTACCCCATGGTTCTTGAAGTACCGCCACTCTGAGATCACAATCTCATCTACATTTAGAGCAATGCCAGATAGGATACAAGCCACTATCCGAGCTCGCATGTCTAGGACAATGGTCGTGTGAGTGCATGGACAGACTCTGCTAGAAATGATATTCAGCCAAAGCCTGGTCTCAACTTTGAATTCATTCATAAAAATATCTCTCATGGTGGTGGACCAGGGATCCTCTTTGTTTGGGCATAGAATGTTCGCCATCCAAGACCCTGGTTCACACCCTTTTGCTCTGAATTACTCCATGTCAGCATCTAGGAGCCCATATACCTTATTGATCCGTTATTCTCTGAAGTTCACCTGCTTACCCCGGATCATCATTGTAACGCCCGAATTCCCATAAACCAAAACGCCACACGGTGCTCGTGATCCCGAGGGACCACAAGCTAACCCTTCACTGATATCCGTATCTGTTCACTGCATAATATAATACGATAAATGCGAAAACTGGCTAAATCTGGCCATAAGGTTCAAACATCTAAATATACAGTACTGAAAAATAAATATCAATACATCTGTCTGAAAAGCCTCTACATTGTCTGAACTGTGGAGTTGAAGGGACAATTCCCCAACTAACTCCGTCTACTAAAATCATCAAAACACTGAAATAGAATATCCTCGGATGATGAGGACTCACTGCTGCACCCACTGCTACAAGATCTGACAGCTAAATATACTCTGAATCTCGCTCTTCTGAACCTATGGTGGAGAAAACACCATAGCGCGAATGCGTCAGTACAAAGAATGTACCGAGTATGCAAGGATAGGGTAAGGTGAAATATAAGGCTTATGCATAAACATAACAATCTGAATAATATGTATTCGCTGGAATAAACATATATAGAAACTCTACAGTTACCAATTTTGAAACATGTCTGATCAACAATACACACATGGATGCATAAAGTACAACTAAAATTATCATGACAGTGAATGTTACATTTTGAACACTAACACCCGAAAATAATAATACTGACAATAAGATACTGAGTATCTGAAGCTACTAGAGCTGACATCTGTACTTATCCATACTGAGAAATTGAATAACTGATATTACTGATATTTGATATTCAAATTCACCAACTCTGGAACACTGAACAACTGAATCTGAGATCAACCCTTATCTAGCAAGAAGTCTCTATACTCAATGATAATGATAATCGCTAAATAAGTTCGAGAGCAACCCTCATCTCGCAGGAAGTCTCTCTACTCAATGATAATGATAGCAATACTGGGAGGCCTGTATCTGACAGCCTCAACTTCTGCACATTAACTGAGTTCTTTTCTGAGACTGTTACTGAAACTGTGGGAGTGATCATTTAACTGACATGCCCCACTTACCACAAGTGGGATCCAACCTGTACCCCAGCTGGAAGGATGTCAATACCGCACCACCAGTAAAGACAACTGCATAGGACCCTCTACTATCAGGACCTCAAATGAGAACGGTAGGACCCTCTACTCGCAGGACAACCTCCTCATCTAACCCTCTACTCGCAGGATAGATGTCTCAACCTACGCTGGCGGCGTAGTTCTGGATCATAAGGATTGCTACCAGGAATCAAACCCTCTACTCGCTGGAACATTCCCATTCTTAGCTCACTCAGTGCTGAATCCTACTCCCAACTGAAAGACTCTTAGCTGGTTCTTAACTGTATTCAACTGAACTGCATCTGTTCTCACATTATGATACTTTATCAATATGACAGAGTTCGCTTGATTCCGTTCTCTGACGGAGTATTTCTAAATGCCACTTACTTTTAAGATAAGCTTACTATCTCACAAAATATACAGAGGTCTGTAATGGAGTGAATTGATATGTAAGATTTCAGAGCTTCATGGCCCGAGTATTCGATAAAGAATGATTTCCAAGATTACTGAGTTTTCCCTAAGTTTTGAAACTAACCGGGAGTTCATTGTTCATCGCTCGATTGAGATTACCGTGAAACTGACTCGGCTCTAGACCAGCAGACTATTTCGGACATACGTACCCCCAGCACACAATAGCATAAAGTAACACAAGATAGATAACTCATACACAACATGTCCATAGGCCATCATACGCAATACATAATTGAGGACGTCACACTTAGCAAATCAAATGGCCTCATTTCTTCATATAAGCATCCAATCGAACACGTGGGGAGTATGCTTTGGGTCTACAGCAAATACTACGGACAAACATCATAGTTACCTCAACAATTCATCATGGCATTCCATCATACACCCACAACGCACCATAAATTCAAGGAAATCAACTATCCATAGGAACAAAGCATGAATTTATCTTTTAAGACCTAATGAACCACAATGCATAGTTTCCTATTCTCTTAAATATTTTGTCAAACATAAGGTAGACATAAGTTAAGCATATGGATATGGCATGAAATCATAATTTGGATAACAAACATGTCAAATACTTAATTCTTCTTCACATAGGGATTTTAGCAATCACCTTCCATGCACCATTTAGGGCATAGGTTTAATGCTCAATTTCATGCACCACAACACCATCATCCTTCAACTTCAACATCCACATTTCTCAATTCACAATCCAACTCATATTTAGAAAATATTTGACATATCAATCAATAGTAGGGATATATAATTCCCAATAACAATTATCAAGTCATAACAAGGAAATAATGGAATAATAGTATAAATCAAGGCTTAACAAGTTAAATCATCATATATTCATAATCAATTAATTTTGGACCTATTATGTTATAAAAACAAAATCTCTAGTCTCTTAGGTATTTTCACAAACACCTTACATGCACTTCTCAAGCATAGGTGGATTCATCAAGATTACAAGTATTCAATCACCCATTTCATATATTTATACATCACACACCAGCATAGTTTCCACAAACATACAAAGATCCCTTCTTAAATATCATCAACTTCAACAACATAATCACCAACCATCACACAAATACTACACACATATACTTCAACCAACAAACATAATCATCCCACACATATATCTCAACCATCATGTGAATACTACACACATACACAATGAAAATTTAGAAAGTATAATCATATATATATATATATATATATATATATATATACACATGTATCTTGAGCCTTTGAAAAAGGATTTGTGGGCTCTATGGACGAAAGGAGCCCATAGATAAACACTTGCATACCTTAGATTTCGTAGCCGAAGAGATTGACGAAAGTAATTCACGAAGCGAAGCCTTGATTCGATTTTCCCCCAATTGGAACCCTAACCCTAACTCCTCTTCTTCTATATATATATATATATATATATATATATATTTACATATATTTTGAGAGAGAGATATAAGAGAAATGAGAGAAAATGAATGACAATTCTCAGCTCAAAGGGGGTATATATAGAGGGTTACAATAATGGGAAATGACCAAAATACCTTTAAAAATCAATTAATATCAAATCTGCCCTTCAGTGATCTACCCGATAGGCTGAAGTAAATTGGCCATAACTTTTTACTCCGATGTCCAAATTGGATGAAACCAATTTCATTGGAAAGAATGCTCTCAGGGATTTCCATTGATATATAGCATCTCACACAGTTCATTATGTACAAGGAGTTATGATCGTTTAAAGTTGGAACAAAAATACGCCTGGCTGCAGTATTTTTTTCCTGCACATTTTACTGTTCACAGTTCGATCGAAATGGTCGTAGTTTGATCGGAATGGTCATAACTCAACGCTCGAGTGTCCGTTTTGGGTGATCCACATATTGTTGGAAAGATTATTCGATGCTCTACCAAAATGGTGGTTCGAAATCCAAGAAATTACACATAGAAAAATTATAAATCATTCTCGAAGATAGGATCCCGACACGTTTACACACAAAATTTCAACGAAAAACAATTTCCGGGGTATTACATCATCTCTCCCTTGTAAGCATCGTCCTCGAATGTCACTTGATAGGATAAGAGTACTAATCGACTGAACTTACTTAAGGAACATGAACACCTGAAACTTATCTATATGACTGGAACTACTGATAAACTGGGTGCTTACACCGAACATGTAAGCCTGATGCGTGGAATACACACTGAATCAACGAATAATTAAGTTGGATTCTTATGGTAAGTATGCATATCTGATGCATAGATATAAGACTGAATATACTGACAAGCTGACTTCTCAAGAGGAATATGCATACATAATACAGATGTATGTAAATGAGATACTTTCATGAATACATGATTGTCAAACTGAGTCTTTCACTACTACCAATGCATACTTCATGCATGAACACATAACCGAATACACTGACCAGCTGATCTCTTTCTACTACCACAGAACATATGGATCTAATGCATAACCGTTTTACTGTACTGCCTTCTGAGTCACACAACTGAATTTCTTAATCACTCGAACTCCTCACAATATGCATACGTGTCTGATACATGAGAACACAGTTAAACAGATGTATGAACATATACTTGAATATGTAATGACAACTGATGTAATACTTATGATAAAAATCTGAATATGCAACTGTATGGGGTATCTCCCCCTTGGGACACCACGTCCCTTCACAATTACTTTACAACAGTATCGAAGCGGCGTACAGGGCACCTAAGAAGTAAATTATATGCATGATACACAATGCAAGAACTGAGTTATATTCACAACCACTAGGATATTCCACTTCAAAATAATGACATGCTCGGAATTTCCAATAACAGGATTAGAAGAAAAAATGAGAAAATAATTCATGCAGGTCTAACTTTATCACTTCCTCTATCACCTCCTCTTACCATTTAGTCATCGCCATACACTTGTGAACACTTGACTAAACTCCAAACTGAACGGAAATCAATTTACTCTAGAGTCTGGGGCACAACGATACACATAAGTGATAACTTAACTCATCCCGGAGAACTGCTCCTGAAAGCATGAATTCACTACTGATGCTAATACCAGTTCTATTTCTTAGAATACAATTCTTATCTTTCCTTAGTCTCTACAATCATCGACACACACATACACTCTTTTCGATACTTGCTTGTCTCACTAAACAAATCATCTGTTTCGATTTCTTCATAGGCTACTAATATCACAATCACATCTTAATACTTAGTTTGGAGTCCACAAACTTACATTCTTCAAAGATTCAAGCTTAACTTCTAAAACATAACATGAATATCCACAAATCTTTAATAAACATACTATTCTGATTCTAGCCTTCAAATATCACATCTCTTAAACTTATACTTCTCCACACCATGAGAATCGCAGCTATATCTCTATCAATCAACACATATAATTCCCAACTTCCACACTTAGATTCTTACATATATAATTTCAAGCCTATTCATTCACCATATAAATAGCTAACTCCATAAGGCATACTCTGCTCACTTTAGAGAACACTGTCCCGAAACTATCTGTGGGGATTGTCAGAGAAAGTTCTATCTGAAAGACTTTGGCTTCACTACTTCTGTTACCATAAGAGTAAGGTAAATCTAACATAAGTAGATCATTACAAGAGTCTACATAACTCTCTTGGAAAATCTTGCTATAGCACGATCTGGATCATGAAAGAACGGAAACTCTTTTAAACATCCCATAGCCTCCCGTACATGAATGTGGCGCGAACACACTCTTGTACAAGACTCTATTAGATTCGGCTTTCCAGACTTCCTAGGACACTGTTGAACCTTAGGCTCAGATACCAAGTTTTGTAACGCCCCGATTCTCATGAACCGGAATGCCACACGGTGCTTGTGACCCCGAGGGACCACAAGCTAACCCTTCACTGATATCCGTATCTGTTCACTGCATAATATAATACGATAAATATGGAAACTGGCTAAATTTGTCCATAAGGTTCAAACATCTAAATATACAGTACTGAAAACTAAATATCAATACATCTGTCTGAAAAGCCTCTACACTGTCTGAACTGTGGAGTTGAAGGGACAATTCCCCAACTAACTTCGTCTACTAAAATCATCAAAATACTGAAATAGAATATCCTCGGATGATAAGGACTCACTGCTGCACCCACTGCTACAAGATCTGACAGCTAAATATACTCTGAATCTCGCTCTTCTGAACCTATGGTGGGGAAAACACCATAGCGTGAATGCGTCAGTACAAAGAATGTACCGAGTATGCAAGGATAGGGTAAGGTGAAATATAAGGCTTATGCATAAACATAACAATCTGAATAATATGTATTCGCTGGAATAAACATATATAGAAACTCTGCAGTTACAAATTTTGAAACATTTCTAATCAACAATACACACATGGATGCATAAAGTACAACTAAAATTATCATGACAGTGAATGTTACATTTTGAACACTGACACCCGAAAATAATAATACTGACAATAAGATACTAAGTATCTGAAGCTACTAGAGCTGACATCTGTACTTATCCATACTGAGAAATTGGATAACTGATATTACTGATATTTGATATTCAAATTCACCAACTCTGGAACACTGAACAACTAAATCTGAGATCAACCCATATCAAGCAAGAAGTCTCTATACTCAATGATAATGAAAATGGGTAAATAAGTTCGAGAGCAACCCTCATATCGCAGGAAGTCTCTCTACTCAATGATAATGATAGCAATACTGGGAGGCCTGTATCTGACAGCCTCAACTTCTGCACATTAACTGAGTTCTTTTCTAAGACTGTTACTGAAACTGTGGGAGTGATTATTTAACCGACATGCCCCACTTACCACAAGTGGGATCCAACCTGTACCCCAGCTGGAAGGATGTCAATACCACGCCACCATTAAAGACAACTGCATAGGATCCTCTACCATCAGGACCTCAAACGAGAACGGTGGGACCCTCTACTCACTGGACAACCACCTCATCTAACCCTCTACTCGCAGGATAGATGTCTCAACCTACGCTGGTGACGTAGTTCTGGAGCATAAGGATTGCTACCAGGAATCAAACCCTCTACTCGCAGGAATGTTCCCATCCTTAGCTCGCTCGGTGCTGAATCCTACTTCCAACTGAAAGACACTTAACTTGTTCTTAACTGTACTCAACTGAACTGCATCTGTTCTCACATTATAATACTTTATCAATAGACAGAGTTCGCTTGATTCCGTTCTCTGACGGAGTATTTCTAAATGCCACTTACTTTTAAGATAAGCTTACTATCTCACAAAATGTACAGAGGTCTGTAACGGAGTGAATTGATATGTAAGATTTCAGAGCTTCATGGCCCGAGTATTCGATAAAGAATGATTTCCGAGATTACTGAGTTTTCCCTAAGTTTTGAAACTAACTGGGAGTTCATTGTTCATCACTCGATTGAGATTACCGTGAAACTGACTCGGCTCTAGAACAGCAGACTATTTCGGGCATACGTACCCCCAGCACACAATAGCATAAAGTAACACAAGATAGATAACTCATACACAACATGCCCATAGGCCATCATACGCCACACATAATTGAGGACTTCACACTTAGCAAATCAAATGGCCTCATTTCTTCATATAAGCATCCAATCGAACATGTGGGGAGCATGCTTTGGGTCCACAGCAAATACTACGCACAAACATCATAGTTACCTCAACAATTTCGTCATGGTATTCCATCATACACCCACAACGCACCACAAATTCAAGGAAATCAACTATCCATAGGAACAAAGCATGAATTTATCTTTTAAGACCTAATGAACCACAATGCATAGTTTCCTATTCTCTTAAATATTTTGTCAAACATATGGTAGACATAAGTTAAGCATATGGATATGGCATGAAATCATAATTTGGATAACAAACATGTCAAATACTTAATTCTTCTTCACATAGGCATTTTAGCAATCACCTTCCATGCACCATTTAGGGCATAGGTTTAATGCTCAATTTCATGCACCACAACACCATCATCCTTCAACTTCAACACCCACATTTCTCAATTCACAATCCAACTCATATTTAGAAAATATTTGACATATCAATCAATAGTAGGGATATATAATTTCCAATAACAATTATCAAGTCATAACAAGGAAATAATGGAATAATAGTATAAATCAAGGCTTAACAATTTAAATCATCATATATTCATAATCAATTAATTTTGGACCTATTATGTTATAAAAATAAAATCTCTAGTCTCTTAGGTATTTTCACAAACACCTTACATGCACTTCTCAGGCATAGGTGGATTCATCAAGTTTACAAGTATTCAATCACCCATTTCATATATTTATACATCACACACCACCATAGTTTCCACAAACACACAAAGATCCCTTCTTGGATATTATCAACTTCAACAACATAATCACCAATCATCACACAAATACTACACACATATACTTCAACCAATACACATAATCATCCCACACATATATCTCAACCATCATGTGAATACTACACACATACACAATGAAAATTTAGAAAGTATAATCATATATATATATATATACACATGTATCTTGAGCCTTTGAAAAAGGATTTGTGGGCTCTATGGACGAAAGGAGCCTATAGATAAACACTTGCATACCTTAGATTTCGTAACCGAAGAGATTGACGGAAGCAATTCGCGAAGCGAAGCCTTGAATTGATTTCCCCCCAATTGGAACCCTAACCCTAACTCCTCTTCTATATATATATATATATATATATATATATATATATATATATACATATATTTTGAGAGAGAGATATAAGAGAAATGAGAGAAAATGAATGACAATTCTCAGCTCAAATGGGGTATATATAGAGGGTTACAATAATGGAAAATGACCAAAATACCTTTAAAAATTAATTAATGTCAAATCTGCCCTTCAGTGATCTACCCGATAGGCTGAAGTAAATTGGCCATAACTTTTTACTCCGATGTCCAAATTGGATAAAATCAATTTCATTAGAAAGAAGACTCTCAGGGATTTTCGTTGATATATAGCATCTCACACAGTTCATTATGTACAAGGAGTTATGATTATTTAAAGTTGGAGCAAAAATACGCCTGGCTGCAGTATTTTTTCCTGCACATTTTACTGTTCACAGTTCGATCGGAATGGTCATAACTCATCGCTCGAGTGTCCGTTTTGG
Organism: Capsicum pubescens; assembly: GCA_030864215.1. Classification (NCBI taxonomy): domain Eukaryota; kingdom Viridiplantae; phylum Streptophyta; class Magnoliopsida; order Solanales; family Solanaceae; genus Capsicum; species Capsicum pubescens. The sequence goes on along the minus strand of CM061548.1, from coordinate 142,155,529 downwards.
GTGATCCACATATCGTTGGAAAGCTTATTCGATGATCTACGAAATGGTGGGTCGAAATCCAAGAAATGACACACATAAAAATTATAAATCATTTTCGAAGATAGGATCCCAACACGTTTATGCACAAAATTTCAACGAAAAAAATTTTCCAGAGTATTACAGTCATTACTAGGTTTGTGAGGGACACTACGCTGATGTTCGCATAGAAATGACGTACCTATTTCTCATTTGCATAGCAGGGATCCAAGGCAAAGCACCTCCACCCAGTTTCGGTGAGTCTAGCATGGAATCCTGGAAGCTTCTTTTCCACCTTGTCTAAGCTAATATCCCTTTTAGGGAGTAACTTTATCCTAGGCAGATTCGCATAATAGGGGTTTTGGCATTGGGCTACCATGACCCTAGTGTTGTCAAAATCTCCCATTATAGTGGCTTAGTACCTGTAAGTAATACACTTCAAACCATCATTATCATTATCACACTCAAAAACATGTTAGATTAATCAGATAGACTCATGTGGTAGTGTTTTAGAATGTTCTAGGGGCAGAAATGGATGTGCAGAAATTTTGGTTTCTGCAGACACTGCCTTCAGGTATGGCAATCGCGGAGCAGTGACTGTGATCGCGGTGTTGCAATCACGGGCATCGGGATTGTGATCACGGTACCTGAGACCAAATTTGACAGTTTTGCACATCAGTAAAAACACATGATTTTATCCCCAAATTTGTGTTCTACTAGGCACATAAACATTATGACTGAGGAAGTTCAACCTAGATATCATGATTATACCCCCCCCCCCCCCCAAGATCAAAGAATTTAGCAAGGATTTCATAGGGGCATTGAATCGAACATGTGGTGTACACATTAGTTTCAACTATTTAGGGCCTAAATCTAGGTACTCAAGACTTCCCCATCAATATGTACACTAGCTATAACAGCTAACCACAATAATAAGCACAAACAAGCATGAATTTAGTATTGCAAAATGATATCTCAGGCCATTCCCTAAACTATAAGTTCTAAGCATGTAATTACATTAAGAACAAGGGAATAGAGACAACATACCAAGTTTGATGATGCAATTGGAATGAACTGACACTTGGATACTCAACACTAATCCAAAATTTGAGAGAATTTTGAGAGAAATTGAAAGAGATACGTGAGAGAAAATGGCATTCGGATAGTCATTTAAACTGATTTTACCGCGATCGCGATCCTAGTTATGAGATTACGGGCATGCGGCCTCCGTGATAGCGGTGGCACGGACCGCAGTCGCAGTAACTGAGACCAGATTTTAGGTCCCCTGCACTCCACTATTTAATCTAATATGTCATTTTTACACGTTTCTTTTTCATTTTCAATCAATATTCCTCTGAGCACCAAAATTTCATGGATTATGCATGAACAAATGCAAAAATAAAAACTACTCTATCATGCATAAATAAAAAGAATACGGGCCACTTTTCATGGCATGATAGGTTGCCTCCCACCGAGCGCTTAGTTTAACGTCGTGGCACAACGCCTCCACCATTTCCTTTGATGCTTCCACTTAGAAGATTTGAATCTCCATCCTAATTTTTGTTCAATATACAATGAGCGGCAGAGGGATAGAAGATTCAGATCTTGCAAGATAAAACTTGGAAAAAGCAAGGAAATGACGAGGGAGCTTCTATCTCGCTATTTTAAGGACTTGAACCTTTTACCCAATTTCACATCAAATCTGAGAATTGGCTCCTTGGGAAAAAGTGAAGACATCAATAGGCCACTCGTTGTACATCAGAAGTTGTGTTCTTTGGCCTTTGATGGATGGGGTTTCATGTGCTCTTTTGGGATGTTAAATTCCAAAATGTAGGGATTGTACCCATTCTCCTCACAATCCACTATTGGTCTAGGTAGATGGATTCTCATCACATCCTCTAAGCAGAATGTTGAAAAGTGATTTGAATAAGGTCTAACCCCTAATTCCAGAATTTCCTCCTCCATAGCACCTTCACCCCAGAATGAACAAGAGTCATCATAAGAGATTGGTTTGGATTCTTCTTTTGACTCTAGTACCATTTCCTTTATTTTGGCATCTTCAACATTATTTGACTCGATAGATTTGAAAATCACCAAGGATTATTCATTACCAAGCTCATCATCGTAGCTTAGTTTCTCTTCTTGATTGACCTCCTCTTAGAAAATAGGCAAGGTAGTGATGTTTTCAAGGTTTGCTTCCTTGCCCATTTCCTCTCTCTTTACACTTTCCCATCCTAATGCCTTGTGGGATTAATGCATGTCTTGTACATCCTCACCCGTTGTAGTTACCCGATCCAAAATAGTTTGAAGCATTGCTTCAAGACTAGAGGACCCAGCATGTTGCTCTTCCTTCTCTTCATCATAAGACCAATCAAACTCATAAAAAGAACTAGAAACTCGGTTATCATAATAAGGGGAAGGAGAATTTAGACAATCACTCCAATGTCCATCTCGACTACCACACAAAGAACAACCATACTCTTGATAGGGTCGAGATGGTGATTTCATCTCTCTCCGAGGAGCATAGTTATAATCTCTCCTGAAGTGGGGTCCGTCACAATATGGACATGGGTCGTCAAAATAGGACCTCCAACTACCAAAATCATATTTGTTGGAAGATGCCATAGAAAAAAGTTAAAGAAAATAAAAATCTACCTACAAAAGAAAAATCACAAACAAATATTTACAAGCTTGAATTCAAGGAAGTAAGCTAAAATTTCAAACTAACTTAATACGCCAACTTGTTCCCCGTCAACAATGCCATTTTTTATAAAGCTCAACTTACACGTCAATTTAAGTGCAAGGCAATCGTTGTCAATATATTTACCCAATAAGAGTCGGGGTTGAATCCACGAGGAACAATATGAGTAGCGATTGAGTAGGTTATGAATAAGAGGTACTAGCTAAGTTCAAGCATATGGTACAAAATGGTTTTGGGGGTTTTCAATCTTTTTAAATGGATAAACAATCCGTGGGATTCTAAGGAACTAATTCTAGACTAAGAATAATTAGAGCGTAAATAATTAAGAACGAATCTTGGGGTTATGCTTTCCTAGGGGTAAGCCATACATGGATTAGTGAAGATTCGGTGCAAATTCTAATAGTTGATGATGTGGTAGGCTAGGTTTAAGGTCCTTGAAGCTAGTTCTTCAACAAAACCTCAAAGATGTCACTCATTGACCCTTTCGAGAAGCTAACGAGTGTAACAATTAAAGCCACCCAACATCTCAATTGAGTATTCCTATTTCTAGGATGATACCCATGGTATAGTCAACCTCCTAATCACCCTTATGTCTAAGATAGTGGAAAATTGGCAAGACATATGCATAAATTATCTACTATTGCTTTGGTTCCCACATCCCTCTTTCAAGGATGAGGTAGGTTCCTAAAGTTCACCCAAAACCCCTCTTTCAAGGATGATTTGAGCTTTCAAGAGCTTGAGATTTTCATCCATGAAACCCATTTGGGCATTTGGGGATTTCTCCCATAAATCCCAACTAATTTAATCAAGCAATAATAGAACCCATCATTAACAAACTAAAATATACACAAATATATCACAACCCACATCCTTGCACCCTACTCAAACATAACCACAAGAGGTAGATTTAGCAAATCATAGACATAATAAACATAAATAAACATAAATAACTTTGATGAAAGTTATTCATTAAATAAATTAAAAGATAGGGCAAACCACACTTTAAGATCCAATGAATCTTCAATGAAAGATGCCAAATCCACTCTTTGGAGTTCCTCTAATTAAATCTTAACTCAAATAAGTACAAATATAGGCTTAAGCTCCAAGAAATTGAAAAACACTAAACTAAGGATGGGTAATGTGTAAGATGGATGATGGTTGAATGATAAGGGTTTTGAGCCTTTTCTAAAAAGAGAATTTGGGGTCGGCTATGTGCTTTTACAACTTTTCCCCTTGATGAAAATACCGCTATACCGCAATCATACTGGCTTAATCGTTATCGTGGCTCCACGAGCGGTGCCTTCTGACTTTATTGACTTACCGCGATCGCGGTTGCCACTCTGCGGTCGCAGTACTTGAGGCCCATTCTTCACAGGTTTTTTAGCTTTTGCACTTCTCTTCCCTCTTTGATTCTTTTTCAGCTCATTTTGCCTCTTTTCATCTTAGGAACTTTGTACTTACAAAACATGGGAATTAGTGCATTTAATAGCAAAAGTGTCTCATTTAGACACTCAAATCATAGTAGTGTGCACGGAAGTGGAGTGTAAATGAGTGTTAAATTCCCCACTCATCAATACTCATTTTGAATGGTTGTGAACATTACATCATCATTCCCATGTCATCATATGCATCATTTCACTTGTTTATTTTATTTCTTTATATATATTTTTTTGCTTTATATATATTTGTGTCTTATGTTATGTATGTGCTTGGGAAACACTGAAAATACTAAAAACACTAGAAATACTAGATATTGGTATCAAATATTGGATATTATGGACCTTTTTTAAAGGATTATGTCGGAGAAGAGTCATGGATATTGATGGCATATGGGTTAACGAACCCCTCATGGCCCCCATGTTTAGAGGCTTGCCTCCATGGCTGTATACGGAGGTTGTGTGTCAACCTCGAGGTTGTATGTCAACCTCGTGAATCATCATCATCATCACCATATCCATTATTATCATCATCAACATCATCATCTTATACATTGTATTTGCTTTATTGTGTTGATATTGTGATTGAATTTCCATATTGACTTGTTATATGTCTACTTTCTCTATATCCTATTATTTATACTTGACCATCCTGTATGTACATGTTCTTCTCTATTTATACTTGCATATGATATAATGTATATTTGTGTTCTACTTGTTGTGTTGTTGTTGTATTTATGATATATTAGAATTGTTAGTGCATGCGGTATAGGCTATCGTTGTGGGATATTTTTTTATTGTAGATGACGTACCCTTAATGTGTATTTTGTGTACTTCATTTTCTACTTTGCTCGATCGGCCTATGATACCTACTGAGTACAAGTGGATTGTACTCACTCTTGTTGTACCTTTTTGGTGCAGATTCAGATTCAGGTGCGACCCATGTTGCTTGACTCGGACGATTGTTGGAGCCTTCAAGGTAGTTGATGATTTTCAGGCGTCCGGATGTCTTCTACTACCTTTCTCTATAGACTATGTATTTACTTTTATTTCTGAGATAGAGTTTCTCTTATATTTGGATGTCCTATGTATTTCTTTTGGATTCGAGTTGTACTAGATATGTTTTTATACTGTTGACACTTGGTTTTGGGAGTTATGACTGCATTGTTATGTTTTATTCCACATTTACTATACTTATATGGTTTAACTTCATTCTAGAAGCCTTAACTTAGGAGTATTTCTGTATTTTCCCTCTTTGTGTATCAGTTTGTTTGATAGGCTTGCTTGTCAAGGTTCACCGCGACAAGTGTCATCATGATGTATAGATTTTGGGTTGTGACAGCTAGGTACCCCCATCTTTTAACTTTTTAGATTAAAATTCTTTTAGGTTTAACCAAAACATTTACCTTTTTATCCTTTATATTTTCCTCCAATTCCAATAATACCATGTACTTATAGCCCTTAAATATATATTTTTTCTTTGTTTTTCTGTTTGTCACTTCTCTTCATCTCTTCCCTCCAGTTTCCTCTTCATTTTTCTCCTTTATTTTCAGGAATCCATCATTATTTTTAAATTATTAGAATTAAAAATTATAAATAATTCACCTTATTTATGGTATTAACAATTTAAGGACATTGAAGTTATTTTGACAACAAAAAAGTGTTTAACAACACTTATTTATCAAATACATCAACAACTTCCTTTCAGTTTTAGCACTTCTATCTAAGGGTGTACAGAACAAACCGTCAAGTCAAACCGAACCGACGAACCAAACCAAATCGAGAAAAAAAATGACTTATGATTTGGTTTGGTCCATTCTTGGTTTGGTTTGGTGTTAACCAAAAAAAGTTAACCCGAATCAAACTGACATAATATATATATAATCTTAACTTTTTATACATAAAATATTAATAATCAACTTTTTAAATACTTTCAACTAGTTTTAGTAATTTTCAATTTTTTTAAAGCAGATGTAGATATATATTTAGATTTAGGCCTTTAAGTTGTAATACTTGTCCATTAATTACTAATTAAATTACTAAAAATTACACAGATACACAACTTATGTTTCAAATATTACAAAAAATCTCAATTCTCTAAACATATTACAAAAATTCCAACATATACACAGAATGTTATGTATATGTCGGCTATGTTATGTATATTAATAGGGAAAGAGAGTAAAGTAATTAAAAAAATGGGAGAGAGTGTAATTACAGGAAATTGCATGTCATAGACTCAAATATGGTGGCTTTAGATATTTGACCCCAAATAAGAATGTCTTTGAAGAATAATCTTCCTTACTTTTTAATATACTAAAAGTATCATTTTGCCCCTCTACACTTTAAATATATTTTTAAACTTTTCATACTCATTTATCTCTCAAATTTTATTTTTTATTATTTTAAATTTTTAATTGTTCCTTTACTTTTATAATTCTACTTTTTTCACTTTTTTATTTTTTCCTTTAAATTTATTATTCTGATTTTTATTATTTTCAATTTTTTTTCCTTTAACTTTATTTTCATATTTTAATTTATTGGTCTCAACCTTTATTTTTTTTTTCTCTTTTTCTTTTTTTTTTTCAACCATTATCTATTTCTTCATTTTTTTCCTCTTTTTAATTTAGTTGTCTTTAACCTTTATTTAGAGTTTTTTAATTTCTCTTTTTTTTTCCCAGAATTTTCCTTAAGTATTCATTCTCGTTCATCCTTTTTCCTCATTTCTCAAATACCCTTTCTCTTGCCCTATATATGAGCAGTTTATTCTTTAATTGCACTACAAAAGATATGGGAGACCGCCCTATATCTTCAGGATGAGAGTGAAAAACGAAAATCATTAGGTCCACAATTTTCAAACGTATCTGTTAATCTAACTTCATCATATAGCAAAATATCATCTTTCCCAATACTAAAGTTCAGTAGCATTTACTGTCAAGTGTCATGCAAACAACAACAACAACAACAACAAACCCAGTGTATTCCCATAGAGTGGGGTCTGGGGAGGGTAAAATATACGCAGTCCATACCGCTACCTCCGAGGAAATAGAGAGGTTGTTTCCGATAGACCCCCGGCTCAAGATATAAAACAACATACCAAGGTAGCATAACAAAAATCAAAGGTAAGAAATAGTAACCCTAGATATCCGAGAAAAGAAAATAAGAGAAAAACGAACAAACAAAATAAGAAATAAGGAAAACGAATACTCATGTAGTAGTAACACACACTCACCGACTTAAGACACCTACCACACCCAACTCTCCTAACACCTAACCATAACCGACCCATTCACACTAGCCTTCTACCCTAACTGGTCGATTATACTCAAATGCTTGACAGATGACCTGTATCGAGAAATTAAAAACAAACTAAACAACATATAGAGAATGGCAGTACTGCAATCTTAAAAAAAAAATACCACACAATTATGGAATTAGCATTTTGTGTAAGTATGAAGTCTAATTAGTCTATTCAGAAAGTGTATATCTTTCTGCATTTTGATCAGTATGAATAGGCTATCAATGTCTGTATTTTCATCATTAGTTGGTTCATATTATCTATTCCATCAGCCAATTGATCTACATCTTCATTCAGTTCATTGGGGTGCCTCCATCTTGATCACGATTCTGTTCATTAATGTCTTCATGTTGATTAGCATTTTTCTCAACAGCTCCTAAATCTTATTCATCAGAAACCTGTTCATTAGCATCTCCATATTGATCAGCACTTTGCTCAGTAGCACCCACATCTTGTTTATTAGGAACCTGTTCATCAGTGTCTCTATATGGATCAGGACTTTGCTCAGCAACACCTACATCGTGATCATTAGGACTCTGTTCATTAGCATTTCCATCTTGATTAGCATTTTGCTTAGCAGCGTCCACATCTTGTTCATTAGGAAACTGTTTATTAGTGTTTCCATCTGGATCAACACTTTGCTCAGCAACACCTACATCTTGATCAGTATTTTTCACATTAGATCCCACATCCTGTTCATTAGAAACCCATATCGTTCATCTTTTTTCCTCATTTATCATATATGTTAAAAATCTAATAAGTGCAATTAAACAATAATTGTTGCCTCTTGGGCAAAAGTTTTCAATTTCAACAATTTTCTAAAGTCTTTCCCATGAGGCAAGAGTTCCATATATGTTAATAATCTAATTAGTGCAATTAAAGAATAAACTTTTGCCTCTTGGGCATAAGTTTTCAATTTCAACAATTTTCTAAACTAAGTCTTGCCCATGAGGCAAGAGTTTCATATATGTTAATAATCTAATCAGTGCAATTAAAGAATAAATTGTTGCCTCTTGGGCAAAAGTTTTCAATTTCAACAATTTTCTAAAGTCTTGCCCATGAGGCAAGAGTTGCATATATGTTAATAATCTAATCAATGCAATTAAAGAATAAACTTTTACCTCTATGGCAAAAGTTTTCAATTTCAACAATTTTCTAAACTAAGTCTTGCCCATGAGGCAAGAGTTGCATATATGTTAATAATCAGTGCAATTAAAGAATAAATTGTTGCCTCTTGGGCAAAAGTTTTTAATTTCAACAATTTTCTAAACTAAGTCTTGACCATGAGGCAAGAGTTGCATATATGTTAATAATCTAATCAGTGCAATTAAAGAATAATCTTTTGCCTCTTGGGCAAAAGTTTTCAATTTCAACAATTTTCTAAACTAAGTCTTGCCCATGAGGCAAGAGTTGCATATATGTTAATAATCTAATCAGTGCAATTAAAGAATAAACTGCTGCCTCTTGGGCAAAAGTTTTAAATTTCAACAATTTTCTAAAGTCTTGCCCATGAGGCAAGAGTTGCATATATGTTAATAATATAATCAGTGCAATTAAAGAATAAACTTTTGCCTCTTGGGCAAAAGTTTTCACTTTCAATAATTTTCTAAACTAAGTCTTGCCCATGAGGCAAGATTTGCACATATGTTAATAATCTAATCAGTGCAATTACAGAATAAACTGTTGCCTCTTGGGCAAAAGTTTTTAATTTCAACAATTTTCTAAAGTCTTGCCCATGAGGCATGGTTATAATTCATGTACAGCAAAAGGGATGGATATTGTCTAGACTATCTCTAAGAAAGGCATGGTTGAAGATACCTGCAACAGCTTCTTCTGCCACTTTAGCATGCTGCTTGACTAAGTCTTCTTTAGCACTAACATTAACCAGAGCAGCTGATAACTTTTTTATCAACTTCTTTGGACTTTCCTTGGCTTCATTATCAATAATTGTTGCTTTTGAGGTCACTTCTGGTGACTGGTTGTCATTTTCTGGAGTTTCTTTTAATGGATCCTGCTCCAAATTTGCAAGTGTTGAAGTGAGAATAGTGAAGTTAACAAGAACTAACAAGGAATTACCAGGGGAAAAAAGGCAAGCACACAACAACATCAAGCTTGGGATAAAATTTCATTACTATATTAGCTAATATAATGTAAAATGCACATGGAACTAACTAGCAGTCATTTAACTTTTCTCTTAATATTCTGGTTGATCAACAATTAAGGGACTGAAATAATCAACATTCTTTCACACCTATATTTGCCTTTTGTCTTAAGAATCTGAGACTCAAGGCATCAGAACTAGAATCTTTGAATACAGAGCTTGAGTTATTTAAAACTATAAATTTACCACTACCACATCAAATTTAATAGAGAGTAAATTTAGTGGATATCAATTCTACAAAATCTAAAAATACAAAATGTCATTCAAGTGCCCATTTACTAGGTAGCTAGCTGGCTCCAACACTAAATGTTGTTCCCATACTTCCACTTTTACAATTAAGTCATTGATATTTTGGATCAATCTAAAGTTGAAGCTTCCAGTTTCCAAGCATACTAAAATGACAAATGACAAATTCTTGGCAATGGTTCATTGGAAAACAAAGGATTCTCAAACATTCATGTCTGAAACTTGAATCCTACAGTTCCAAAAAACTGGTACACACAACTCAGGGAGAAAGAGGCAGGAGAAAAATAAAGATATAATACATGAAAGACGACCAGAGTTGCCAAGATACAGCATTTACAGAAGGCATTGAAGCATACTAAAGTTTTATGAGTATAACCATTGGCAGTATAACACTTTCTAACTACGAAAACATGAGCTGAATATTTAGCTCAACCATTTCAGCTTGAAATAAATATGCATATAAAGATTTGAGTACGAATCAAAGTATTAGCTTCCTTATATCAGCACAATCAATTAGAAGGCCAGAAAAAGAGTATCAAGACATCCTATGAACAAAAAAAAATCTTTGTTTTGCCTTGTACCTGCTCATCAGAGTGTCATTCTGAATGTGAAGAGAGTGAACCAGAACTCTCAGTTTCACCAATACTCTTCTCAGAAGGTCTCTTTTTCCACAACTAATTCCTCTTGTCCATCGATCTCAATAACCAACTAAATCTCCTACAAATTTATTGCCAATGACCACCTACATATAATTGACACCATTAATCAATAATAATCAAATGAATGAGTAACCAAACCAAAAAATCTTGATAAGTGGTGGTCCAAATTTACAAGCAATATATTTATGCTTACAGTCACATCCTTACAGCCTTTTTCTCCAAGACCAACCTCCCATAACTACTCAAACACAATTATAACCGCAATAACAAACTCCTTACTACCTGTTCGACGTAATTCTTCAATGGTAACTATGTTACTACAACAACAGCATATCTCAACTTCAGCTTACGTTCACCTCTCCAAAAATCAAATCAATATGCTAATTATATAACAAGTTAAAATTACCACAATGATCAATAAGCTAAAATACCACAATGAATTTTGATGATGAAATTCATACCTAAAGAAACCTTATGGCTAAAGTTGATTCTGCAAATGATTGAAAGTCGATTCTGGAATTTGGAAGAAAGAGATTTAACAGCGAATATTTTGGAGGTCGATTCTGGAATTTGGAAGAAAGAGAGTAAGAAAGAGATTTAGCAGCGAAGAAAGAGATTTCCACGAATATTTTGCAGGAGGGCATTTTCGTCCAAGAAAATATGACTTAACAAGTAAAGGCTATTTTAACAAAGTCTTTTTATTTGGGGCTAAAATTTGAAAGTCACCCTAATTTGGGTCTATATTTGAGAATAACCCATGTAATTACTTCCAAAAGGATTGGTATTTATGTTATTTATACATTAAATTATCCAAAACCCAATATAAATTTAAAATGTAAATTTTTCACTCTTCATCTTACTTTTTAGTTTCAAGAAAGTTTTCAGCTCCTCATTTTTTCATAATTGTGATTTTTCATTAGCACATGAGTGAAAACATACTTGATCTAGTCTTCAATCACAATATAATTGTAAAAACTAAAGATTATAAAAAAAATCAAGAAAAAACAAAAAAATCGAAAGAACCGACTAAAACCTAAATCGAAAAAATAATTTTATGTTGGTTTGATTTGATTTATAGTTATAATAAACCAATATGATTGATTTGTTTTTGTTTTTTAATAAAAAAACAAACCAACCCGGCCTATGTACACCCCTACTTCTATCCAAACACTTATATGCTTAATTTATAGACATTTATTTTAAACTTTTAATCACTTAAACTAAAAAAATAATTTTTTTAATCTTATCTAAACGAGCTCGTAATATTGAACAAGATTATTTGGTCCTTGGCAGTTAAAAGCCCACCAAGGTGGAATTGGGTTACTCAGAGATGTATGCATCACTAATTTAAAGTCTTGATAATTGCCTCTGATTGCTATAGATTTCTTGTAGAAGTCTCCATTTTAATTGAATCAACTAGGGGTGTGCATCGGTCGGTTTGGTTCAGCTTTACATATTATCATTTCGGTTTATCGGTATTCTGTTTTTAAATAAGCTAAACCAATAACAAAATCAATAACATATTTTTTATTGGTTTATCGGTTTTTAGTCCTTAACGGTTCTATTTTCGATTTAACCGATAATAAAATACTCATAAAATAGAAATAATAGGTTTGTTAATTGTAGAAATAAAAGAGAAATATCTAATAAGTCATACATACATACATACATATATATATATATTCTTATTGGGTTATCGGTTTACCCAATAACCCAATAAGAAAAAATTGAACCGAACCAATAACCCAATAATTTTTTTTTACAAAACCATTAAAAAATTGTTAACCCAATAACAATAAACCAATAACATTTTTATCGGTTCGGTTTATCGGTCGGTTTGATTTTTGCACACCCCTGGAATCAACCTATGGTCAAAGCTGCAAGTAAGATGTGCCTTCGTGCTGCATTGTCCTAATGTGTTTTCAGTTTTAGAGATGTTATTTAAACTTACTCAAGGGGGGTCATTTCGAAAACTTAAACGGTATCAAATCAAATTATTTTATATATTAGTAGATGTTGAATCCATGATTTCTTTGTATAGATAATTCTTTATATTTGAATACCTCTAAGGGTTGTTTGGTTGAATGATAAGAATAGTACTGAATATGGTGTATTAATAATGATGAGATTAGTAATGCTAGAATTAGAAGTGCTGAAATTAGTAATGCTGAGCTCATCTTTTATCTAGTTTGGTTTGATATATTAAAAATAATATGTATTTCTATATTTTTAAAATGATATTATTTGTTTTCAAAAATACCCTCGACATTCTATAGCTTTGTGTATTTTCTTTGCAAAGTTTTATTATTCTTTCTTAAAAATATATATAAGAAAATATAAATAATAATTTACCTTGAATTTCAAAATTTAATCATTTATTTGGAGGAATTGATTTTTTTGGGGGTTATCTTTTCTTTATTTGTTCATCATGTGTTTGTTGTTCCCAGTTTGTGGTGCGCTCGAGCTAGAGTGATCCTTTGATAGAGTGTATAAGAATAATGTTGCATATGATGTATTAGTAATGCTAACATTTATAATGCTTGTATTAGTAATGCTTGTATTATTTAGAGAAAAGACATAAATATACAGCTAAAGTTGTTTCGAATTTTTAAAAATACACTTAGAATTTACAGGTGTCCTTTTACCCCACAAAACTAATTAAGACTATTATATAAATACCCCCCTTTGACTCATTTTCTGCCCATGTGTGTTATCACGCAACTGAGACGTGTGAATGAAAAATAAATATTTCAACAACAAATTAAAAAATGCCACGTGTAAAGGGCTTAAACCCATCTTCTCTTTTTCTTCTCCAATTCTTCATTAATAGCCATTAAAGCTTGGAAATTTCAAAAAAAGAAGAAATTCCTCCAAAATGAAATTAGACTAATGGATTAAAAAAATTCATGTATTAGCTTTAATTTCTTCTTAATTTTTTTAGAAATTGTGATTTGGAAATTTCAAAAAAAAAAAATCTTCCTCAACGAAATCAGACTAATGGGATTAAAAAAATCCATGTATTAGCTTTAATTTCTTCTTAATTTGTTTGAAAAATGTGAAATCAAATTATCTTTTGTGGTTAGATTTTAAAGAAAACTATGTTAAATTAACGACGATGAAATCAATGACTTAACGACGAAAAAGCAAAAATAAATGAAGACTATACTTGAGAGGATCCCCAAAGAGAAGCCAAACTCATATCATATCTGTATTCTCAGAAAGGCAATAGCAAAAGTTAAGACAACGCATGCCAACATATCATTAATAAGAAAAGCAGATATCGCGATCCTCCCAACTTCGATTTTGATAAGTTTGAGTTCCACAAAGATTCAAGCAAGAATAAAAAATGAAGTAACAGAAAGAACAATGCCAAGGAATATAATGAAAGTTTTTTTGGACTAAAGTGAAGCGGATTGGGTCAAACCCGATCTTTGTTAAATAATTTTATTAAATTAATTAAATCAAAGAAAATGCACCACATGCACTGAGTAATAGACCAAAGCTGGTGATAAAAATGGGTCAAAAGGATATTTATAACGGTCTTAACTAGTTTCGTGGGTTAATAGGACATCCGCAAACTTTAAGTGTCTTATTGAAAATTCGAGACAACTTTAATGATGTCTTTACGTCTTTTCTCTATTATTTATACTGACATTATTTGTTACATTGTACGGTGTGATGTATTAGAAATTATATGCAATAGATTATTTGTATAAAATAATGTTCCCTCCCTTAGCTTTGAATATACTCTCTTGTTCTGCCACCAAATTTTCTGTGCAAGCCATTAATTCTAGTCATCATGGCTTTATTGGTGTTGCTGCTCCGATCTGAGAATTTTGAACATTACCATTATGATCGTAAAATTTCAATCGGGATGAACACTAAAGATGAAAATATTGATAGCATCATTACCAAAGTTGACGACTTAAGCGACATCATCACTTTCATGTTTGAAAGCTCCATTAACTGCAGCAACTACCAAGTCTAATGTTTTTTTTTAGATTTGGCTGTGGCTCTCATCAAAATTGTTTTTAGATTTTCACTGTGTTTGAAAGCTTCAAAATAATGCTTGAAGTAGAAGGAAGAAGATGGGGGGAAAGCATCCTTTAGTTTCATGGCAAAGTACAGAGAATATGGTGGGAAAATGAACTGGAAAATGTAAAAATGGTGGGAAAAGGAATTGACAAATATTTAGAAGAGTAATAATATCACTAATCAAGTTAATGCATGTATTAAAATGTTTTATATTTATTAATACATAAAAAATGGTGGTTTTACTAATACATGCTTTATATAATGGCTAAAAAAATGTACCAAACAAAGATACTAGTAATACACAAGTCTAATCCAAGCATTATATCTTTAATACACTCCATCAAACGACCCCTCATTGTATCTCATTTAAACTTATTCCATGTACTCTATTGTATCTTCATCGTCATGATTTCTAGTTTTCTCTCATGGTACCTCATATAAATTTATTTTATTTACTATTGTATTAGTCAAAATGCTTAGAGCTTTAATTTGGATAAACACTTGTATCATAAGAAGGTAAGATGAAGATAGATGAAGGGGTTCGAGAACTCAGGGGCAGATGCACCCTATGTCAAAGAGTGTCATCAGACACTGCTTCAACAATTTTTTTTTGTATTATCTGTATCTAATTTGAAAAGAAAAAGAATATAGGTATAATATTAAAAAACGATACTGCTTGAACAATCAGTTCAGTCGACTCGTTGGCCGGGCACTTTGCAGGTGCTGGCCTGCCCTAGTTCCAATATTCACATGTGCAACAATTTTACGTGAACTTTGCGATTTTTCGGTTAGATTTTAAAAAGGAAAAACTACAAGCTTAGCAAATATAAGCCCCTAATTACTCTACATAGCTCAAGTTTCAATTAGTTACAATGTATAGCCTCTTTCTCCGATTAAATATAATCCATAGCCTCTATTCTCCTATCCCTCTTTTGCCACTCTACTCCTTCTCTCCTAATCTCGTTCGCCTCCTTCCTCGCTTTCCCTCTCTCTCGTTGCCTCTTCTCGCGCGCGCGCTGCCCCTCACCCATCTCTCTTCTCTTTCACTTTGTGTTTTCAGGTACTTTGAATTCTGTTTTTAGTTATTTGTATTTTGTATTCTATTTTTGGGTATCTGAAAGTATTTTGTATTCTTATTTTTGATATAAATTGTATTTATTGATACAAATTGAACCATCCAAATACAAATGATACATTTGCATCAAAGATATATTTGTATTTGTATATGATAGACTCAAGAAAATACAAATGATGCATATATTTATTAATATATAACTACAATGATAAGTCTGGTACATTTGAGTAAGAGAGAGAGAGGTGAAAATACAAAATACAAAGAAGAAGAAGAAGAAGAAGAAAAGAAGGGAAGTGAAAATATAAAACATAAACGAGAAAGAGTGTTATGTATTAGTTGATATACTTGTATTCGTTGATACAAATACAGTGATATAACGGCTATCCAGATACAGATAGGCTACAGTTTGTAATTTTGCAAATTGTGGCTACATGCACCTATTTTCTACTATAATTAGGCTAGTTCTGAAAATTTCTCTTTTTAAAATAATGTTGTCAAGGGGTTTCAAACCTCCAATTCCAAGTTAAATTAGGACCAAAACAAGCCAGCCTAACTAGTATTTAATTTCATTAAAATTTTAGAAATTAAATAATTAAATTACTTATCCAAAGAGCAACAGAACACCTAACGTTGAAAAAAAAATGCCTTCACAATAAAAAAAAAATTGCTTTAACTAGTTGTTTCGTTCTTTATATAGAACCCGTTTGGATAGCATTAAAATCTGGTCAAACCAGCTTTTAATCTCTTTTTAATTTTTTAAGGTGTTTGGTAAAATTAAAAAGTACTTAAAAAAAAACTAAAAACTGATTAAAAAAATCAAAATGTGAGAAGTTGGGTACCCCAGTCTTTTGCTTTTTAGATTAAAATTCTTTTAGATTTGACCAAAATATTTATCTTTTTATTCCTTATATTTTCCTCCAATTCCAATAATATTTACCTTTTTATTCCTTATATTAATAGTTTTTTTTTCTTTTTCACTTTGCCGCTTCGCTTCATCTCTTCCCTCCAATTTTCTCTTCATCTTTCTTCTTTGTTTTCATCGAATCCAAAATTACATCGGAGGTTTGTTCAAAAAAATAATTTTAGAATTGAAAATTATAAATAATTCACCTTATTTATGGTGTTAACAACTTTAAGGACATTTAAGTTATTTTAACAACAAAAAAGTGTTTAACATCACTTGTTTATCAAATACATCAACAACTTTTTTTCAGTTTCAGCACTTCTATCCAAACACTTATCTGCTTAATTTATAAACACTTATTTTAAACTTTTAATCACTTAAGCTAAAAAACTATTTTTTTAATTCTATCCAAACGGGCTCATAGAAAAAGCAATATTAAATACTATTTTGAATAAGGCTATTTTGAATATTTCAAAATATGAAAACTCGTAATGGAAAGTTGTAATAATTTACTTTAGGAAAAAGTCATCAAAATCATCCTAAATTATACCCAAAAAATCACTTACACACTTAAACTAATGTGACGACCTATTACACACCTATTCTTATTAAAAACGAATATGATTCCACCCTAAATCTGACTTGAAAATAACATTAAATAAATAAAAAAGAGGCGCGTCTAAAAAAAAGAGGACAAAAATAATCTTTAAAACCTCCCATCCCCCCACACACTCTCTCTTCTTCCCCCTATTTTTAATTCTTTTTTCTGTTTCTCTCTCCATCTTCCTTTCTTCTTCATTTTTGTAAATCACAACTACTTCTTTCTTGTTATGGTTGATGGAAATGAATTTTTCATGATCGCTTTTGCTGAGAAAAATAAAAAAAATTGAGGAGTGGAATCGTCGTCGGTCGTAATTTTTTTCGATGAAACATTTGAAATTGATCAAATCTTATTGCTTCCACTATCAAACTCATCAAGTTGAGCATTAATTTTTCAATTTAGTTTGTATTTCTATCTTTCTCTGTAAAAGTTTATGAATTGTGCTTAAAATTCAATCTTTTAATACATTTTTTTTATAGATCTATCTTCTCTCTATTAAAATCTTCTTTCAGATTTGCTCAAAATCAATAATAATATATTGAAATTGCTCAAAATTTGTTTTGGTATCTCGGGTGGTGAAATTAGTGATGAAGCATATTAATTTTAATGATAGTTATGGCTTGTGATAGTTGATGATGGGTGGTGTGATTAGGTGGTGATGGTGTTGTATACCAAAGAAGATTGAATTAGATAAAGTTATTATCTGATTGTATTTATTTTATATCAACAATGGAAGAAGAAAATGGCATTAGGGTCGTTCTTCTTGAGAAGGACCATGAAATTTTGGTTCAGGTGAAAGAAAAGGGGGAAGAAGATAAAGGCAAAAATGGTAGAAAAAAAGTAATATATATATATATATATATATATATATATATATATATATATATATAAAATTACACGTATGACCTTGATTTAATAGGCTTGTGCGTGTAAATCAAGTATGAGTATGTGACTGGCTTTGAACATTTGAGGAGGATATTAATTTCACTTTTAATAAAAAAAAAAAAAAAAAAAAAAAAAGGTGTGTAAAAAATATGTGTGCCTTTATATCTTTCAAAAACAATTATCCTTCCTTTATTTATAATAAAAATGGGTTCCTTTTATTATTTAAAGGATAAAAGGATGTCCTTTCTTTTTCTTTTAGAACCTTTTGGACCTTAAGTTATTGATCAAAAGATTTTTTATCCTTTTAACAAACAGATAAAGTTATAATCTAAAGGATAGTGTCATTGTAT